>CM050168.1:186314829-186334829 GCA_027410445.1 Discoglossus pictus | reverse complement strand
GCATTCATAATCCAGCTCACTTATATATATGCCTTTAACTACACAAATCTTGACACCAAAAAGACACGCTAATGTTTTGGACTTTTCTTATTTCAGCTCATCAAATGACAAATCTGAGCATGTGTGTGTGTGTACATGTAGTACATATATATTATATATACCATAAGAAACTAATAACACGAAGTAGATGTTTAAACAGTCATTGATCAATATTAAAATTCCTATTCAGGGATGTAAAAAAAAGCATTGTTAAATGGACTGAGACAAGCTAAATGGTAGCTGGCTGGCTTCCCTTGGCAATGAATAGCTTATCTATTCTGGCTGCAAACCTTGTGACAGACCATTTAGAAATGAAACCTAGCTGCAGCCTTCTCTAAACCACGGGTAGGCAGGTCCGGTCCGGAAGAGCCACACACAGGCCTGGATTTGAGGATTTCTTTTTGGTGCACAGGTGAGTCAATCAGGATACTTAAAGAAGCGATCATCTCGCCTGTATGCAGCAGGGTTATCCTCAAATCCTACCTACCCCTGGTCTAAATCGTTGACCACAAGGGAAGGACAAGTAGATCAACTGGAGACTAAGAAGCTTAATATTGAATATTGCTTTGTTAAATTCTTGAAGTGGATTTTATGAATGACCAATACATAATTACTACATACAAATATGTAATGGAATTACAGTAGCCCTTTAAGTAATCAGTATTTAAAGAAAAAAAATATCAATGTAGCTTATTAAACATACATTTGAAATTAGCATTGATGCTTCTAGCAGAGATTCTTTTCTCCACCACCTATTAGGAGTCCAGGATGTGAGCGAGGATTTGCCCAGAAGGCTGCCCTACTTTTTAACCAATGTAAGTTTAGCCTGCAATATACTCTGCTGGGAAGGAGGCAGATAATGTTATCAGGACTTTAGCTCAGGGCAGATACTCTAGCATGTCCTGTGAAAATTAATACATTTAATTTATACACACAAATGCTTTTACTGGATTTAAATGTTATTTTTAAGACGCCAGAGTAAGTGCCATGTAAAGGGGCTATGAGCATCTAGTCCACCATGAATTAGTTTAAAAAATGGTAATTTATAATGTCTGAGATGCTTTGGTTCTCTGGGACTTTCCTCCCTACACATGACTTGTATTATTATTATTATTATTGTTGTTCATTAAGGTGGAAACCATCTTGATAGGTACTCATTCTATCTCCTTCAGCTTAAGGGTTTGTGACTTCTCATAAATCCCTGTGCTATGTGTGACTAAGACTCATATGATGTTCTTAAATGGTCAGTATGTTTTATTCCATGAATAAAACAAAATCGATGATTAACACACATACCAATTGTGATGAATGGCTATCATCATGGCTGCCACAAAAACATCAATAATGTGGGTCATGCGCATGAAGGAAAGGCCCCAATATCTTAGGCAGATGAGATTCAATTTCTATAACAAAAGCAAATTCTGGTGGACTAGATGCTCACTGCCCTTTTGCCCTTTACCTTGCAATGACTCTGGAACTTTAACATCTTAAGGGACATGGGATCGCCAATTGAAAAAAAAAAAAAAAAGATAGCTATAGTATGAAAGCAATGAACACAGTGAAATAATTGCTTTACAAAACAAGACAGTGGAACCGCATCGCAAATCCAGATTTTAAAATGTGAGGGGTAGTCTCATACCTTCCCTCTCTGCTTCTGGGATTCTGGAGCCTGAAATATCAGATAACAATAAATCTTACAAGAAAAAAAGAGTCTGGATACCTCAGTATACCAACTACCCACAGACAACACCTAACATTCATTATTCACAATGATAAAAAAGTATATTGGAATGTGTAATCCATTAACTACCAGGCTGAAGCAGATTTTAACCTCTTCGTACATTCATCTTGACAGTTGTATTCATTATCAAAAGGTCAGGTCTTCAAAACAGCAAAACCAAATATCCCACAAAAACAGTCCACATGTTTCAAATAAAGACCTTATCAGGACTACAGGCTATATTATATATTATTATGATATAACCACTCGGACATCAGTTTGTGTGTGGGGAAAGCGAATTAATCAAACCAGTCAACCCCTTAAAAGGCCAGTGCAAAGCTCCAAGTAAAGGGCTATAAGAATTTATCTATCTACAGTACTCCACACCACTTGTCTTTTCAAGAATTGTGTGTGCGTTTATAAAGTTAAAAATAAAGCCATCTGTAAATAAATGGTTTACACACAAAATCTTACATGCCTGGAGCGGTCTTCATATAATGATCTTCACATGATTCACATAGTTTGCTATAAAGCCATGAGTTAGGCATTCCATTCATCTGGTAGGCTTGTTAAAGTTAGCCATTTTTTCGGACAATCATGCAAAAAATAAATAAAATCACATTGCCAATGACATCATGTGAATACACCAATCCCTGTATTATAGCAGCAAAGAGAAGGGATATTGCCTACCTTGGAGGCCTGTGGTGTAGAGATCACATGCACCGTGCTGGCTCGGACCCCATTAGATTTAGGTCGTTTGTACAGTGCAAACCTGCTTTTCCTTCTTCCTCTGTCTCCATTTGGTAGACAGCCATTGTACCTGGAGAAAAAAAAAACATGGACAAAGGATGATCATTGCACTTCCAAGAGAAATATAAAATGTATTTTTAGTAACATGGCCATTGATGCAATGCAGTAAGAAAGAAAAAAAATGTCAGAAGGTAAACCCCATAATAAACTTGCATGAATGATTCAGTTCCTCTTCCATAATAAAATGATTAACTCACATTGAAGGATGCACTACTTTTTCTGTAAAAATGTAACAAGAAAAAAAAAATTTGATGTTTGGGAAAATATACATTAAAGGACCACTGCACCATAAAGTAATGCCGGTTAAAACTCCATACTTAAGTATACTTGATTAGACAAGTGAGCTAAGAGGCATCTCTGTGCCATCTGAGCCTGCCTCTCCACCTTGAAGCCTCCTCCGTTATACAAATACATTTTGGCCTCTATACGCCTCTTAAGTGCAGTTTAGCTGTACCCCCCAAGGCACAGTAAGCAAAAAGCCCACATCTGGTTCCCCATATCACCCTTAGGGAGAGAAAAACTAAATAAAAATGGAGTAGAGGTGCTCATCTGAGAACGAATACCTAAGTAGGGTTATTATATAGGTCTCTGCCCAATATACTGTGCCACTTAGCTCTACCCCTTTCGCATAACTGAGGGTGGGCAGCTGCAGCAGACTTCTTGCTCTGGTGTCTGACTGGTGTAGATCACACCTCAGGATCTACACCAGAACACAAAGCCGGAAGTCTGTGCTGCCCCCCTCAATTATGCAAATGGTCAGAGCTTAATGGCACAGCACGTTGGGCGGAAACCTATAAGAGCATTAAAGTATCACCACAAGCATCACAAAATGTAAACCTTATAAATCGAGTATACTCATGCTTTTACTTTCATTTTAACGGCCATTAAGTCAGAAGCCATTTGCACGTCTCGTGGGAACCAGGGTATGGATTATACATGTAAATATATGTACAACAACAACAAAACAGGAGCCGACATGAAACATCGAAAAGCCGTGGATTCCATGATTTGTTAAGCCCTACTATAATAAAATTGTGATAACGGAGTAGGCAGACAAATACCCAATTTTTTATTTATTTTTTAAATCGGAAAATTTTTAAAGGGAAATCTAAAATGCAAAAATATATTTTTGGGGATAGTGCAATAGTTAAACTATGCCCCTTCACATCATTAGGCTCCACAATAACGTTTCCCATGATTTCTGGCATGTCACATTTTAGCAGTATAGCTTGCACTAACGGTTAAACAAACAAGGTACCACACAACCTCCAAACTAAAAACACGGCACCATCACACACAAAAGTCATTTTTTTTAGGAAAAACAATATATATTAGTTTGCAGTGCATCTTTATTTTACGTTTCCACCAATTTTGCATTTGTAGAAACCAACAAATATGGAAAAATGTTTCAACAAAAACAAGGAGACCAACAAGAGCTAGTGACAAGTGATGGGCTTCTTGAGATTCCTGTACAGTTTACATTGAGCAGACTGTCTAATACACTCGAAGTTGGGAAATGACAAGGCTTGTTTAAACCCGTTGCACAAAGCAAATCAGTTTGATGCTCCAGAATCACTGATCCTGAACAATAAGGGGGCCTGGGATGAAAGCTAAAGTTATGTTTTTCATCTTATTGGGTGGTACAGTTAGAAATATAAAAGCAAATCGCGGGAATCCCCCAAACTTTACACTGACTAAAGGAAACAAAAAAAAGATTGTTACAGATATTGGCATTGACTGCAGCATACACCTTGGTATTTTAAACATCTTTAGCATACTGTGTATATTGTTTCCATCAAGTAAAAAGTGATCTAATCTGAATAGAGCCATCAGCACGGAGTAGCTTGCTTATTGTTTCAATATCAGGGGTCCCCACAGCCCATACCATTCCGAATGGTTCCCTTTTTGGAGTGATAGTCTCTCTTTTGACTCTCAGACACCCACATGTTCATCTGCTAAAAATCCCACATTTAAAGGAATATCTAAGTTTCCCTGTTTTTACCACTCTCTAACACCTGCTGCTTATATCAGACACACACATCACATTGAGTCATTCTATACATATACACATTTATTTTATTCAAAAATAAAACTGGTTATCCACACCCCTATAGCTGCTTACATAGGCACAGTGTACCTCCCAATAGAAACATTTAATTTGGTATGGATTTCAACCCTTTAACAACTCTCCTGCCAGCAGGAGCTCAATGCAGCGATCTACAGATCAGTGTCTGACTCCTCCTGCTTCCATCTACTGGGGGACAACACATCCCATGACTCCTTCCTTCACAAACTGCCATTACGGATTGTTACAATGTATTAAAATGTATTTGTTGCCTGTGATTGGACAAAATGAATTATGAACTTTATGATAATTTAATCTGGGATTTACGGGGGGTGTTAACCAACAAAAGCTGCTGCTTGTAAACTCAAGAGATTTAGCAAACATCAGGGTGAGTTTGTTAATTTTTATCTTGGTATTTTTTCAATGCAAAAAAAAAATGTTTGTTTTTATACACTGCTGGCTTTAATCTGTCAAATGAACTCCTAATCCAGGAAACGTAAATATGCTTTTAAAGGACAATCCCAGTTTTCCAAGCCTGACCTTGCCAAGCATGGACAATTTTACCTGTCTAGGAAGGCTTGGGAGAGGGGCAGCCAACTATTTTTTTTAATGTTTTTACAAAATTCACAAAAGTCCTGATGTATTTATGAAATCTAAGCCAAGGTCCAGAAAACATATGTTTTTATAGATTCAAATAAATATTTTCACATAATGGCATTCAAAAGGAAGGGGTTAAAATAATGTATCCAATAGCATACTGATTTTGGAAGCTTAACTAGAGATATACAATAAATGTCTTGATTTATATCCAGGTCTGTCTATTGATTACCACCAGCCTTGGAGAAAGATAGAAGATTAAAATGGCTGCTCTACAGAATAAATTTATGTTGGGAGCATCAGTCACATACTAAAGCGACACGGTCACCCAAAAATCATGTTGTTTTTTTTAGGTCATTCTTATTGCTCATGGAAATCTGGCTATATGTTCAGTTAAGCTGTTTTTTTTTTAAACTAAATCACTTTTGAGAAATTCTATTTTATTATTGTTGCATTTATATGTAAATGAATAGCTCACATATATTTAGATGGTTTAATGTACTAATTAGGATTACAGTATGTCTGTCTCTTTAGTGGTTAAAATAAAGAGCTGAAATATTACCTAGCATGTAGACTACTCTTCTATCCCTATTATGTATTCTGAGCCACACATGAGCATACAAGAGCAAAATCAAATCTAAATATCCTTTAAATAATTTACTGTAGAGAAAAAATGCTAGTACAATATAAAGCCGGTTTATAATGTTTTTTTAAAACTAATTCAACTTCCTGTCGGTAGAATAGAGTCCCTTTAAGTGTGTGTTTCTTAAGCCTAGTTTACACATTGTACAGAATCACTGTTAACACTATCTAACAGTGCATCAAGAATATAAATGTCCCTCTTTGGCTATTTCAAATATTTGGATTTATGCTATCCAGCGACAAGACTCATTATGGGTCTACCCTGGATGACCTCAAATTGAAGTTGCCTCAAGTAGCACCATGTAATGCTACCAGGGACAGGAAGCTAATTAGTCTCCAACCTTTTGACTAACAGAATAGTAATAGGTCAACAACCATTTTCTACAACACTTGAAAGTCTGCAAGGCATTGTAAGACATACAGAGACAGAGAGCACTTGTGTTCAGGAACTCTTCAATCACTGCCTGCTCTTAATTTAATTACAGAATACATTGGAAACAAAACCTCATACACTATCCAAGCAACATTAGTTTAGTAAGGTACAGCTGGACAAATCGGCTATAATTTGATTGTTTTAATAATTATGTTACAACACTTCTAGTAAGAATATATAATAACTGTAATAAGAGTAAAAAAAGCCTGCAAAAATAAATGGAGATCACCATTCTATAGATTGAGCTATGGCGTGACAAACATCATGGCTGCTGTGACTGAACGTTTTACACAGTATATATAGATTTCTATATATAATCCATAAATTGTCTTGGACCTTGCTTTTTACATCAGCGCCAGCCAGAGAACTGCTGTACACCCATCCCACTGGTCTGTCACAGGCTCTTTCCTCGTAAGGTGGATTATTACAGATACAACCATATATATCAACAATCAGCACATGGAATTTATTTTTACACAGAAATGTGGCATCTGGCAGAAACTGATAAGCTACCAGTGGTACAGTATAGAAATCAGGGCTGCAAACTAGAGTCTTAAATATATCAAAATGCAAAAAAACATTGATGATCCCTTCACCCCTGACTCTCTGCATGAGTTTGTACCCAGAGCATATTTGAATTATTTTTACATAATATAATCTTGAATTACAACTCTGTCTCACTAATTGGCAAAATGAATAGAACATATAAAAAGTATATAATTCTATCAAGGATATACATTTAATATAAAATATTGAAAGCTGTCCCTAGTATAAATATTTACAGCTTTGTTTAACGTAAATATTACAAAATAGCAAGAAAGAAAAGAAACATTGGATTAAAATATTTAAAAAATTAATGCTGCTTAGAAACTATATCCAAACATCTGCCTCTAAAAGTGGGTGTACTTTAAACAAACAAACAAAAGATACTGGAGTGGGTTGCAGTTCTACTAGAGTGGGTTGCAGTTCTACTAGAGTGGGTTGCAGTTCTACTAGAGTGGGTTGCAGTTCTACTAGAGTGGGTTGCAGTTCTACTAGAGTGGGTTGCAGTTCTACTAGAGTGGGTTGCAGTTCTACTAGAGTGGGTTGCAGTTCATATTCCAGTGGACCATGATTTGTAGGACCTGCCCATCTTGGATGACCATACATGGCATAGATCACAGCTTCATTGAGGTACACAAGCCCCTTTAGCATGCATTTCCAAAACAATGAGCATCCACCCAAATCGAACAAGACAGCTAAGATATATAGAATATTGAAGTTCCAGCAAGTTGCATTTTCCAAAGCCTTTCATGCTAGAATATATATTTGACCAGGCCAACTGTTAACATATGTTAGGCGATTATTTCTTAATGTTCAAAATCTCAATTGACATTGTGTTCGTTTACACAAAAATGGAATTTGAAAAGGTTAACGGAAAGAAGGGAAAAAATATACAACACACTAGAATAAAGAAGAGACCTTTTCTATTAAGCTTCTAAAAGGACAACACCCAAAACATGAATCCAGATGGGATGGCGGGATTCCTTCCATTGTACAGCTCAGCGCTACTCTAATCCTACACAGAATAGTTTTCTTTAAAAACATCACTATTTTTTGGGGGGTCCTTTACTCAAATTACATACAAGATCATGGTAAGAATAAGAAGAAGGAAATGAAACATGACATTTTAAAGGGACTTTTTAAGTCACAAATCTTGACAAAACAGTATATGATTGTCATGATTTAATTGTTTAAGGACTCATATTGCCAGTAATTTATGAATATGGTCAAGGGAGCATGACATTGTTGCATTGGGATTATGTGTTATTGTGTGTGTTATATGTTACCTGTACATGGTTATTATGTATACTAGTTATATATTATTAAAAGAGGGAAAATGTTATATAGAACATTTGGGGAATTGGTAAAAACGCTCTGCATAGAAGTTAGCTGCACAAACACACATACAGACGTTGGGTCAAGACAGATGTACAGTCAGGTCCATAAATATTGGGACATCGACACAATTATAATCTTTTTGGCTCTATACACCACCACAATTGATTTGAAATGAAACGAACAAGATGTGCTTTAACTTCAGACTTTCAGCTTTAATTTGAGGATATTTACATCCAAATCAGGTGAACGGTATAGGAATTACAACAGTTTGTATATGTGCCTCCCACTTTTTAAGGGACCAAACGTAATGGGACAGATTAACAGTCATAAAACAAACTTTCACTTTTTAATACTTGGTTGCAAATCCTTTGCAGTCAATTACAGCCTGAAGTCTGGAACACATAGACATCATCAGACGCTGGGTTTCATCCCTGGTGATGCTCTGCCAGACCTCTATTGCAACTGTCTTCAGTTCCTGCTTGTTCTTGGGGCATTTTCCCTTCAGTTTTATCTTCAGCAAGTGAAATGCATGCTCAATCGGATTCAGGTCAGGTGATTGACTTGGCCATTGCATAACATTCCACTTCTTTCCCTTAAGAAACTCTTTGGTTGCTTTTGCAGTATGCTTCGGGTCATTGTCCATCTGCACAGTGAAGCGCCGTCCAATGAGTTCTGAAGCATTTGGCTGAATATGAGCAGATAATATTGCCCAAAACACTTCAGAATTCATCCTGCTGCTTTTGTCAGCAGTCACATCATCAATAAATACTAGAGAACCAGTTCCATTGGCAGCCATACATGCCCACGCCATGACACTACCACCACCATGCTTCACTGATGAGGTGGTATGCTTTGGATCATGAGCAGTTCCTTTCCGTCTCCATACTCTTCTCTTCCCATCTCTTCCCATCACTCTGGTACAAGTTGATCTTAGTCTCATCTGTCTATAGGATGTTGTTCCAGAACTGTGAAGGCTTTTTTTGGTGTTGTTTGGAAAACTCTAATCTGGCCTTCCTGTTTTTGAGGCTCACCAATGATTTACATCTTGTGGTGAACCCTCTGTATTTACTCTGGTGAAGTCTTCTCTTGATTGTTGACCTTGACACACATACACCTACCTCCTGGAGAATGTTCTTGATCTGGCCAACTGTTGTGAAGGGTGTTTTCTTCACCAGGGAAATAATTCTTCGGTCATCCACCACAGTTGTTTTCCGTGGTCTTCCGGGTCTTTTGGTGTTGCTGAGCTCACCGGTGCGTTCTTTCTTTTTAAATATGTTCCAAACAGTTGATTTGGCCACACCTAATGTTTTTGCTATCTCTCTGATGGGTTTGTTTTTTCAGCCTAATGATGGCTTGCTTCACTGATAGTGACAGCTCTTTGGATCTCATATTGAGAGTTAACAGCAACAAATGCAAATAGCACACTTGAAATGAACACTGGAGCTTGTATCTGCTCTTTGTAAATGGGATAATGAGGAAATAACACACACCTGGCCATGGAACAGCTGAGCAGCCAATTGTCCCATTACTTTTGGTCCCTTAAAAAGTGGGAGGCACATATACAAACTGTTGTAATTCCTACACCGTTCATCTGATTTGGATGTAAATACCCTCAAATTAAAGCTGAAAGTCTGCAGTTAAAGCACATCTTGTTAGTTTCATTTCAAATCCATTGTGGTGGTGTATCAAGCCAAAAAGTTTAGAATTGTGTCGATGTCCCAATATTTATGGACCTGACTGTATGTACTTCAAGTAGTCCTAAGCAAACACTTGAGTTTAACAAAGTTTTTTTCACTAGCCAGCTATAGATATCTGGTGGATTTGATCTCAAGAGCTTTGATAGTCCAAGGTTGCAAGCCAGATGGGAAGACATCACACATACACACATGTACACAAGGGTGTTGTTTTGGAGAGTATAAATATGTTGTTTTGATAATTCAATAAACGTTGAGAGATAGGTTTCACATATACAAGGTGTGCAACTATTTCTGTGTGTTGTATCCTGACTTGGGGAATGGTCTTGCCATGGGCCACTAATAACGTTTATGCCGTATTCTCTGCCTGTACCTCTACAGAAGCCATCTTTTGTGCCACAGAGAACAGGAACTACTCTATTCTGCTGGGGTAGGTTTGAACTAGGTTCATATCAAGCCCCCTTGAAGAAGCAGATCGTGACAATGATAATTAAGAGATAAGGTAGGATTCAGCCAAAAATTTTTTTGAAGAAGCCAGAGAAGGGATGTTGAGAACTCCAGGCATACAATTCCTAATTAAATACTTGCTGGTCCATTCACAAATACACCATTTGACTCCCATATTTAATGTAAATCCATCAGGTATCTTAATTACTATTTGCACAATCCTCTAAATCACATACAACCATATAATCTTTAATATTATAGGTCAATAAATGCAGATATAAAGTCAAATGTGCTTATATGTCTAAATGGGAAGTGGAGCTGGGTAAAACACTTGACAACAAGACATGGCAAAAATATTTCAGGTTTGTGCCCCCAGCTCAAGTAATAGTTTTTCTAAAGAAACTAGCTACAAAACATTGAGTGGATGGTACCTTACTCCAGATAGATTAACATACATTTTTCCAAACACCTCTAAAACCTGTGCTAGAGGCTTGCTTAAACAAGCACTTTGTGACTGCACATCCCTGTCCACTAAATAGAATAACGTCTATGATCTCATTTTTGATATCACAGGGACTCTGCAGTTGCTCTGCTGGGGTTGCCATCTCTCTCACCAACCAACCTCTATACAATACCTGATTTCACGGATATTCCTAGCCGAGAAGTGTGTTCTCGCTAAATTCTGAAAGGGACCCATCCCTACTATTTATCATATCCAAAGAACAATATGGTACCTACACGATATGTCCTTCCTCTCAGCAGCCCTAGAGAACTCTTATAAAATATTGGTCACTGTGGACCCAGTCTATGAATCCAGTGTGAAATACCCACCTAAATTCACTATTGTTCTAAACGGTCAGTTCCAGGAGAAGGTTGAATACAAGTTTTCATCCTAGATACTTGAATAACCTATCATAGCTGCTAGCCATAGATGGGAGTGATTACCTAACCTTCCTTTTCCCACATCCTACATGCTCTCTTATTCTTACTTTTTTTTTCTTTTTCTACTTTTCTTTTTTTAGTTTTTCCAGTTACATCGTTGTCTTTAGTTGTTATTAACATTAAAATTGAATATTGACTTGTTGTACAGATCTAGCTACATCTTACTGGATGCAGTGTCGGTTTAAAAAGTATGTATGTATGTAGCACATACCATTCAATACAGTGCTTTGATTCTCTTGTTTCAATGGCTTTAATAAAAAGTATTAAAAAAAGATGCAATAGCAAAAGAAGATCCAGCAGTATGAATTTCAGTAGCACAGGGCTACCTGGCTGCTATCATTTTTCAAGTCCTGAGGTAGAGACTTGACAATCATTTGGGAAAGCTATTTAATGTTGGTAAATGGGTAGATAGATAATCATCATAGACACTGGCATTGCTAGGTATTACTATAGCCTTTGAAGTCATCCCTCAAGAAACTTCATGGAGAGACTGCAACTGTCGCACTGGTTATAGCTCAATAATACTAGTAAATGCATAGGATATAACTGATTGTGAGTTCAGTATCTTTTAGTTCATATTTTTTTACTTTGTTCAAATGATAAAACAAACAAAGAATAGATATAAAGTGTAAAACAAGACACCTGTTAGCTTTGTAGTTCAGACTGCCACTCTTTCCACAACATGCACTACATACATTGTGTGTTATTTTAAAAGTACTATAAAACCCACAGTTGTCTCATATTCACCCCTTTGCAGTTTTGATCTGTGCTCTGATTTACTCTGTAACCTATATTTTGTTGTTGTTGAGTTGTGTCCGACTCTCCGTGATTACAGAGAGCAACACACCAAGAACATTTTTTATGACCAGGGTCATGCTGATCCACTTGGTATTCATGGCAGACATACTAGAGTGGGTTGCCAGGTCCTTCTCCAGTGGGCCACAGCATACAGCTCCTGGTATTCCAAGGTGGTCTCCCACCCAAGTACTGACCAGGCCTAACCCTGCTTGGGTGGTGTGACCTCTTGGTTCCCTGAATGGAACTGAACCCAGATTGAAGTGATGAAAGCACTGAATTTTAAGGTGTAGAAAGGTCTGAAATTATTTATCTTTGTCTCATTTTTTTTACAGCACAGAAACCTGACATTTTAACAGGGGTGTGTAGACTTTTTATATCCACTGTAAGTGGCAGGAAAGTTAGTATATATTGAAATATATGCCTAATAACTAAAGTTCTAGTTAAAGAACTAGTAGTAAAATTGTTGGAGTTATAACTCCCTGGCTCCCAGGACTTGTCAAGAGTATAATACAACTGGCGAAATGAAATGGAAAAAAATATACTTATCCTGCTGAGTCAGCAACACATAGCATGTTCCAGCAAGAGAGTTACACAAAATAGTGTTAGCTGGCAACCGAGTACTGTGAAACACTCTATACTATGAACTGACACATACACAATCCCGGATGTGTGCCAACCACCTAAAAACGTACATATAAAAATGCTATTTATATATAGCATGAAATCTTGTTTTAGAAGGTATCAGGTTGTTTGGATAACAAGTTTCTAATATCTGCTTATGCCCCCAAAAAACTGTAATGGCTTGGATGTCCTAAAATGACTTTTCTAATTAAAACCTTTTATTCCATAGAATTACACAACAGAAGAGAGCAGTGTGGTTCACCCACCCTTACCTCTTTTACCTACTAAACCATCTCTCTCATTTAATACTATATCACTATGAGAGATATAGATATCTGGTCAAAGGGAGCTTGCAACTAAGTGGAATCAGTGGGTATATGAAGGTTAAGGTGCAGAAAGCCAATGATCTAACTGCACCCAAATAATAAAATGTCAAGGCTGGGAATGCTGTACCTTCGGTGCTCATTGCGAGCCCTGCACTGAGCGCCATTGCATGCCTCTCCCCCTGTGTAGTTTATAGGCCTGGCACTTGAGTTTTACTGGTGTTCTAGTTTTTAAGTCCTTCGGGCTAGTTTTTGTCATTTTGCGTTTTTTTCTCTCGCTTAGGCGATTTTTTATTGTGAAAAACGGCAAATATGCCTCAAATTAACTTGCAACCTGAGTCGGGCTTTGTTGTTTTTTTTATGTCTTTTCAGTTCCGTGGTTTGGCTGTTACAGTCGTAATTTTGCGAGGCGTACAGTGCATGTACAGGTTTCGGTCCTAAGTTGTACAGGTGGTAAGTCCATGGCTCGCCTCGCTTTGTGAGGCTTGCAGTAAGTCCAACGACGCTTGCAGTGCAAACGTTACCCACACTGACAACTATATGTGTGTGTATGTATGTATGTATGTGTGTATGTATGTGTGTATGTGTGTATGTATGTATGTATGTATATATATATATGTATATATATATATATATATATATATATATATATATATATATATATATATATATATATATATATATATATATATATATATATATATATATATATATATATATATATATATATATATAGTAAATAAATAGTACATCTGTGTTCACATTTTAATGTCTAAAGCAAGTTAAAAAAAACCTGCTTCCAGCTCAGAATTCCGAGAAAAACAATTACACTGCATTCTGGGAAGCTGAGCTGGGACATGCAAAAATATACATATATGTGTGTGTGTGTGATAATAATAATGCCAGTTATCAAGAATAAGGGAAGGAAATATCTCATCCATTTTGAAGACACTATAGAGCATTACATACAGTGCCTCCCTGCAACTGACTGATATAGTGACCCAGCACTGAACTCCTACTGTATGTGTCAGCAAACAGCAGTGCACACAATGTGTTTGCCTTTCCATTAGAGTTCAATAGGGAAAAAAAAAGCCAGTGAATGGTGCAGTGACTTGTGGGCTGGCTGCAGATGGCTGGCAATCTGTACTTTGGAGGCCTATCTGGTAAATTCTGGTCCCTGTGATACAAACACAGATGGGACTGAAAAGAAACCTGTCATATAATGAGACAGAAGGGCTGGCTGGCAGTCCAGAGTTAGGCTCTGACACAGAGCTTCTTCATTTGTGTCATAAACACCATACACAAAGGTAGCAGAGCAAGTATTGTTAAAGTAACAACTGACAGAATGGTATAGCAACATGGAGTGTCTGTTGACCGCAAGAGATTTCAGATGTGTGATAATCAGAAATCTTTGGCAAAAGCTGCTGTGAGAGACTGAACTGCCTAAAAATATGGTAAATGTACGGACTGACAAAGTTGTACCAAATTTAGGAGCCACACACAGTGAAGAGGAAAAGAGAGAGAGACAGAAAGAAAGAAAGAAAGAAAGAAAGAGAGAGAGAATATTCCCTTTATTAACATTATTTGTGCCACATTATTATACAAAGGTTATCAATTAGGATACCAATTAGCTGCTGTGATTACTAATCAGTGAAACCGTGCATTTTGCAAACACATAACCCAGGGCTTGACAGATGCTTGGAGCAAGAACTTCTAAAATGTTTCTGCTGGCTCCTTTTTTTTTCTAGTTATTATCACACAAATATTTTTATATGTAATCTATATCCTGGCTCCTAAAAAACATTTGACTGACTCATACCTAACCAGGAGGCCTCCTAAATTTCAGATTAATTTGAGGCACAAATTGCATTATAGTCCACAATGCAAAATATCTCGTGGATGATTCACTGTAATTTAAAATGTCGGGTACATTGTATAGCCAGTTTTTAATTATTTTTTGAAGAAGAAAAACTTGTTTCGATGACGGTGTCCCTTCAACACCGATAACCTCATCCTTGCATTTGGATGATTTTAAGCAGCTGAATGCAGACACATCTGTGTCTCTCTTAGAAGACACTGTAACCAATAAAACACATTCACACAATGCCTCACTGTTAGCCCTCTTCAATGGAACCCATTAACTTATCCAGACCATTCTATTTAGTAATGAAGCTGTTAATGTTTCTCTCGGTGGAGCAATTTTGAGGCTTATTAGCTCCCAACTGTATTATTTACTCTGACAATTCTAAAATTGGCCAACACTATGCTCAATTACAGTGATACTTCTGGGCCATAAAACAAAGTCAATTATCTTAATCCTCAGAGAATGATTATCCTTTTGGAAATCAAGCATCTTGGAGGGCGGCTAGACTTGATGTTACTCTCTTTCATATCAAAAGGTTTATATGGCATATGACTACTGGAGCTCAGTGACAACTTATGAGACAGCAAGATTTGTGTGGAGCCATTCAATCAATTAGGAGCCAGGCAGGGGATATATAGATATATACACACACACATAGTCTTAGAAGCCAGCTTTAAAAGGTTAGGGAACGTAATCAGGATTTCTTAGCAACTGTATGAATGTTAATGACAAGAAAAGTGCAAGTTACAAGCTAAATTTCATAAAACTCTCATACAGACAGACATTCTGGGTAGCAGCATCCAAATAAGTTAATAAGATAAGATTATAGCATATGAAAGAATAAAAAGCGCTGTGTAGTGATGAAGTATAAGGTGTCTTTCCTGTACACATAAATATGCTGATCTAAGGTGGTAGATATGATTTGTTTTCTTTAGGTTGCAAGTAAATATTGTCTACCACATTTGTGCTGCAATATGTCACATGCAAATAGATTATATTCCAAGTATGCAAAGCTGCAAACTGTATACACACATAAGACTAAAAGAATGAATCGGGCATTATGGGTCAGAAGGTTGTCTGTAGCAATTTCCATAGTTGTGCAAAATCAGTTCCTCTGTTCATAAGGGTAGCCCACAGATCCTCTTCCAGGGTTTAATGTAGGTTATAACCTATGTATGTGCAACCTTTGCTGATATACTTTTTGTAATAGTCATTCTAATAAGATCTGACTCTCTAAAAGTACAATAGCAATAATGCTTTAAAGGTTTCTGTATTTTACTAGATATATAATACTAGCAACTTGCCCGTCAAAAATGACGGGGCAATAAAATTGTAAGGCGGGTAATGCTGTTTGCCAGAGACATTAGTTTTTGGTGGTCTGAGATCCTTCGGCACTCATTGCGAGTCTGGCGCCTTTGGTGCTCATTGCAAGGCCCTTGGTTGTTGTATTTTTTTTTATCAGAAGCGCTTATGCTGTTATTGTAAGGTTGGCGCTGATCTGCTTTTTGCGCTTATTGCAAGGCTTTGTGTTCTATGAGCAGCATTGGCGCTCATTGTGAGGCGCGCAGTGAATGGCTTTTGTGTTTATTGCAATATATATTTTTTTGTGTATATGTCTTTTTGTATGTCAATTAAATAATCTGTTTTGATGTTCCTGCAGCATACAATGTAGGTTGTGGAGCTGAGGTGTGTCAGCAATGTGTGCAGTGTGTAGTGTAAATAGGCTGCGTGCGCGGGGGGGAAGCCGTTAGTGTAGCTGTGTACTGCCGCATTGTGTAAGTTAGTGTTGTAAAATGGCGGCGAATGTGTATGTGGTACGCGGGTGTGGATGATTTAGTGTCCTTGCTAAAAGTGCATCTTGTACGGCTTTTTGGAAAAGTCATATGTGTTTGCGGCTTTAAGGTCTTGTAGCCTCGTTTTATTTGGGGGCCATTTTCTGTCTCGCTTAGGGGATTTTTGTGTGTCTAAACTCGGTAATTTGGACTTAAATTGAGGTGTATTTCACCTGCAGAGGTCCTGGGTGCCCCCCCTTGCTGTGGGTAAGTTTTTTGTCATTTTTGAGTGTATTTATTGCTTTTTTAATGCTTTCCGCTGCGCGCGGTTCTGCCGTTAAGGTCGTATTTTTGCGAGTTTGTAATGTTTTTTTTTAGTCCTGCGGCTCGTATTTTTTTCTGTAAGTGCGTATTTAGTGATTGCGTGTTAGATCTATTTTGTCAAAGTGCTGCTTGTGTGGGTGTTTGTAACCGCTTGTGAGGCGCTGTAGAGCCTCCACCTCCGCAAATGCGGCCCCTCGCAAAGCGAGGGGTCGCCTTTGCGGCCTGCAAAGAGAGAGAGAGAAGAAGAGAGAGAAAAGGAGAGGGGGAGAGAGAAAAGGAGAGGGAGAGGGGGAGAGAGAAAAGGAGAGGGAGAGGGGGAGAGAGAAAAGGAGAGGGAGAGGGAGAGAGAGAAAAGGAGAGGGAGAGGGAGAGAGAGAAAAGGAGAGGGAGAGGGAGAGAGAGAAAAGGAGAGGGAGAGGGAGAGAGAGAAAAGGAGAGGGAGAGGGAGAGAGAGAAAAGGAGAGGGAGAGGGAGAGAGCGAGAGCAGGAGGGAGAGGGAGAGGGAGAGAGCGAGAGCAGGAGAGAGCGAGAGCAGGAGAGAGCGAGAGCAGGAGAGAGCGAGAGCAGGAGAGAGCGAGAGCAGGAGAGAGCGAGAGCAGGAGAGAGCGAGAGCAGGAGAGAGCGAGAGCAGGAGAGAGCGAGAGGTGGAGAGAGCGAGAGCTGGAGAGAGCGAGAGCAGGAGAGAGCGAGAGCAGGAGAGAGCGAGAGCAGGAGAGAGCGAGAGCAGGAGAGAGCGAGAGCAGGAGAGAGCGAGAGCGAGAGCAGGAGAGAGCGAGAGCAGGAGAGAGCGAGAGCAGGAGCGAGCGAGAGACGGAGGAGCGAGCGAGAGACGGAGGAGCGAGCGAGAGACGGAGGAGCGAGCGAGAGACGGAGGAGCGAGCGAGAGACGGAGGAGCGAGCGAGAGACGGAGGAGCGAGCGAGAGACGGAGGAGCGAGCGAGAGACGGAGGAGCGAGCGAGAGACGGAGGAGCGAGCGAGAGACGGAGGAGCGAGCGAGAGACGGAGGAGCGAGCGAGAGACGGAGGAGCGAGCGAGAGACGGAGGAGCGAGCGAGAGACGGAGGAGCGAGCGAGAGACGGAGGAGCGAGCGAGAGACGGAGGAGCGAGCGAGAGACGGAGGAGCGAGCGAGAGACGGAGGAGCGAGCGAGAGACGGAGGAGCGAGCGAGAGACGGAGGAGCGAGCGAGAGACGGAGGAGCGAGCGAGAGACGGAGGAGCGAGCGAGAGACGGAGGAGCGAGCGAGAGACGGAGGAGCGAGCGAGAGACGGAGGAGCGAGCGAGAGACGGAGGAGCGAGCGAGAGACGGAGGAGCGAGCGAGAGACGGAGGAGCGAGCGAGAGACGGAGGAGCGAGCGAGAGACGGAGGAGCGAGCGAGAGACGGAGGAGCGAGCGAGAGACGGAGGAGCGAGAGACGGAGGAGCGAGAGACGGAGGAGCGAGCGAGAGACGGAGGAGCGAGCGAGAGACGGAGGAGCGAGCGAGAGACGGAGGAGCGAGCGAGAGACGGAGGAGAGAGCGAGAGACGGAGGAGAGAGCGAGAGACGGAGGAGCGAAGAGAGACGGAGGAGCGAAGAGAGACGGAGGAGCGAAGAGAGACGGAGGAGCGAAGAGAGACGGAGGAGCGAAGAGAGACGGAGGAGCGAAGAGAGACGGAGGAGAGAAGAGAGACGGAGGAGAGAAGAGAGACGGAGGAGAGAAGAGAGACGGAGGAGAGAAGAGAGACGGAGGAGAGAAGAGAGACGGAGGAGAGAAGAGAGACGGAGGAGAGAAGAGAGACAGAGGAGAGAAAGAAAGAAAGAAAGAAAGAAAGAAAGAAACTGTATGGAGGGGAGAAAGGCCTCTATATAATGTAGATGTAGACAGAGCCTAGCTTTGGCACAATGCAAGAAAAGCACTTGGCTGGGGTGAGAGAGATATATGCAGTACGTGAAAAAAGTGGTCCCCTGGAACTGGCAACCCACACTAGTATGGTTGCGATGAAAACCTTATGGATTAGCACACCCAGACACAAGATGGGCTTGACGTTCTGTGGTCAAACTTTTTTAAAGACTTTTATTTTCCTCTCAGTGGAAGGAAGGGTGGAGAAAGAGGAAAGCGGGAAATAAATCAACGCTATTGAAATGACATAACTAGTTGCAGAGCTAGTGAATGGAGGGCCCTGGTGCAAAATAATTTTGAACTTCTCTATTCACCACTCAGAATCAATAAAAAAGTCAAAAATATATGAAGATGATCAGATTACCCTTATGGTGATCATATCATCTCTATATAAAGTAATTTTTAGCCATCCTCATGAATTAAACTAATATTCCTCATTAATGGCCAATAGCAGAGTGCGCCTAGACTGTTATAGGCCAGGGTGTTTTGCACCAGCGCTAGCTCCGCCACTGGAAATCAAACACCTCCTCATTCACTGGGCCAGAAGCAGGTAGCTTGCATCAAGAGATGCAACTGCAGCTCTACAGAAATACAACACCTCTCTCAAACACTCTCAAATCCACCAAGGTATTATGGATGACCCTGTGGTTCAGAAGAGAAAAACTAGATTTGTGACATTTTCCTCTCCTTAACTATGTTCTAAGTTGACTCAAACGATCCAGACGTGTGTTTTTTCCCCCCATTGTTCAGCTGTCCTTTAAAAAGGATACTGCTGTGTACTGACATCACTGATGAGGACACGTGGAGTCTGCATACAACAAAGCTCTATGCAAGCCTATTATTGAGGACATAACTGACTGACAAAGCACTATGCAACCACCTCCTATGTACAGTCTAGGGAGGTGTTCTTTGTCCTATGCAGCTACAATTTATATACACTCCATAATAACATTTCTTTAGGATTCATTGGTAATCGAGATTCTATTAACTTGCAAAAGTTTAACAAACTAAATTGCCCCAAAATAACTACTGTGCATACCAAAATCAAAGGTGATTTGGAATAGAAAGGTTTGAACTGAATAAGATCTTAAATATCAGCCTAAAAAATGCAAAGCAGATCTTTCCTTTTATCTACCCTCCACTTTGTC
>CM050168.1:185954829-186309829 GCA_027410445.1 Discoglossus pictus | reverse complement strand
TCAGGATCCAGGCCCTGCACAGCTCTCGGTTAGTCTGCGTGTCTCCTCTCCCGGGTGTTTCTATCACAACCTCCCCTCTCCAGTGTAACTCCCTCAGACTCCAGGCCTTGTACAGCAGCTCCTCTCTGTGTATCTCTTCCTCGGTCGGTCTCTGTGTATCTCCAGTCTCTCTTTCTCCTGTTCCAGTCCTCCCTATACAGATATCTCTCTCTCGGGCTCCTGGCCCTGTCTCTATCTCTCTCGGCCGCGCGCAGCGCGCTCGTGCTGCTCTCCAAGTGCCGTGGCAACAGGACAGCTCACACACTGCATGGGATGGGGGGAGTAGAGACACTGATACCACAGAGACTGCCACAATCACTAATTGATGAGTAATACCATCAAATTATGTTACTTTACAAATTGCATGGAATTTTTTGTTTGTTTCTAAATAATTAATTTGCATTAGTTCGCAGACATTATTTTACGGATTCCCCGATTCCCCCCGCGCAGCCCGTTCAATGGTTCAGCTCCGACTGTTATGTAAACATAGAGTAAGCTGGGTTCAGCTCTTAAAGGGGCCGCTCTGTTATTGTCTGAAGAGGTGGATTCCCTAACCCTTTCACTTCCAGACAATATCAATATTATTACACCAGAATGCTCATGTTTTCAGGGGACAGCTAACTGATACCTCTTCCTACACATAATGTTTGTCCCCAGAAGCATTCCTGGGTTGTTGGACTGATGGAAAAAAAATGGGCAGGAGTTTAGCAACTAGATTAAATGATCATGCTGCAATTAAAACAACATTTGAGATATATATATATATATATATATATATATATATATATATATATATATATATATTTATATATACACATATGTGTGTGTATGTGTTTAGTTACTCAGTCATGTTCCGATTCTTCATGACCTCATGGACACATCTTGTTTTTGGATGTGCTTATCCATAAGTTGTTCTTGGCAAAGATACTGGAGTGGGTTTCCAGTTCCTTCTCTGGTGACTGTCAATTGTCTGACCTCTCTGCTATGACCTGTCCATCTTGGGTAACCCTACATGGTATAGCTCACAGCTTCATTGAAGTACACAAGCCCCTTTACAACGACAAGGTAGTGATCCAGAAGAGGATATATATATATATATATATATATATATATATATATATATATATATATATATATATATTTCAATATATATATATATATATATCTCTCACATATATAGTTGTCATAATTGCGAGTTTGTAATGCTATGTTAAAAGTTACGGGTTTGCGATGAGCGCTGAAGGCGCTTTTCGCAAGGCCCGAATGTAACAGGTTTGAAAAGGTCTGCAATGAACCCCAAAGGCGCTCATCTTGAGGCCCGCAAAGTAGAGGGGGGAAAGGCCCGCAATTAGCGCCAAAGGCGTTCATTGCTAGGCCAGCAAGTTAGAAGGGAGGGGAGAGGTTCGCAAGAGAGGCTCCGAACGGCTTCCAAGTTACGGGCTCGAAAAAAAAAAAATGTCTCCCCTTTTTTTTTTCAAGCACATAACTAAAAAGCCGTTGGGAAGCCACCAAAAGATGCTTATTGAATAGAAAATTAGCTACCAACCTCACTTATGGGCTCCCTGCCTCCTCCTAAGTAAGATTGAAAGCTAATTTGCTATTCAATTGGTGGCCTACTAAAGGCTGCCAAGTTACGGCCTTGAAAAAAAATGGCGGCGTTAAACCCGTAAAAAAAATTTTCAAGCCTGCACGGCTTGGAGCAATAGAAATTTATGATTCAAGTCTTGTGGGCTTGAAAAAAGTTACAGGTTTAACGCCGCCAAGCCTGCAAAATTTTACAAGCTTTGAGAGGGGGCCAAAGGGAGACAAGGGGTGGGGGGGGAAGGTTAGGAATGAGACACAGAGGAGGGAGAGAGGTGGAAGAGACAAATGGGAGGGAGAGGGGGAAAGACAAGGACCGCAAGTTGCGGGTTTGCCGAGGCCTGCAATAAGCGCCGAAGGTGCTTATTGCGAGGCCTGTAAAGTAGAGTCTAAGAGCCTAATAAGTCAGAAAGGAAGTTTTTAATTAGAAACAATAGTAATAATGCCTCTGCTGCATCCATGATACGTTGGAAGAAGGTGTGTATGTTTGAGAGGGGTGTTTACATTTCTAGAGAGTAATACTTGCATCTATTGATGCAAGCTACTTGCTTCTGGATCAGTGGGGAGGGGAGACTGGGGTCCAATTATCTTACACACCATCCAGATCTCTCCCTGTTCTCTCCTCTACCATCCCTCCCTGCACTCACATAAAAACACACCCTCAATCTTCATGGCGGGGGAAGTGATGCACCAGAGAAACAAATGATTCCTCTGATAAAAACAAAGTCTTCAAAAATTCAGAATTTCTCCGAATGTTTTATGTCCATATCACATAGCTGCAACTGTTGTTAGTTTGTAACATGCATCACAAACAAGTGCTTTTTTCCTGAACTACATGGTATTTAAACTGGAGTCTGCGGACCAAGGTCAGAATGTAAAGTTTCTAATATCTTCAAGGGTGTTCCAATTTGAGAGTCTTGGCAAGGCTCTGTGTAATGGTTATATTTTAAACAAAATATCATCTGTAAGATCATGTTTATATTAATATTATTATAAACCTTTTTTTTTTTTCAAAGGTCGTCTGTAATTGTTTTTATGTTTAATGCACTAATATTATAATTTCATTGTTTTGTCCCTTATATCTATAAAGAGCTCTGTTTATTGAAGGAGCTACAATTTAAAATGACATACAGTATATACCAATGGTGTTTTTCAGCCTAGGCCCACACGGCCCAGGCAGCACAATGCCTGATGATGCCGGTGTAATTGTTGTTTAGTTTTTGAGCCATGTCCGACTCTCTGTGACCACATGGACCACAGCATGCCAGGAACATCTGTCTATGCCTCTGGTTGTGCTAATCCGTGAAGATGTCTTGGCAAAGATACTGCAGAGGGTTGACAGTACCTTCTCCAGTGGGGAGCAATTTTTCTAACCTCTCTGCTATGACCTGCTCATCTTGGGTGACCCTACATGAAACGAGAAATAGGGTATGGGGAAGAGAAGTGCAATAGTGTGATACATGATATTTATTGAAGAAAAAATAAATGTGAGTCCATGCATTTCATCCTTATGCCGAAGGGATTTCTCAATGGTAAAAAACAATTTTAGGGAATGTGGAGTTAATATTTCCGCAATCATATATGATAATATGGCTCACAGCTTCATTGAGGCACACAAGCCCTTTCACCATGACAAGGTAGCGATGTAGAAGTTGGCCGGTGTAATACAATGGAATAATATGAATATATGTCTAGAAATGTCTATATTCAGTGAAACTTCTATTTTAAGAGTACATGGCACTTTCTGATATTCTGTATAAACATAAATACACATAAAGCTATGCTTTGGGATATAACAAGGAGAAAAGTATGGTAAGTGGGGTGTGAGGGGTGCAGAAATCTGAACAGGCCTAAGGCACACCACTGGTACATATAGAACCTATACAACTTGTCTCTTCTAGAGATGTCTCCGCCAAATCTGTGGTACTATAGACCTCCAGGTCCAGCGCTGTCCCAGTATACTGTCCCTGCCTCCTTGTAATGGGATATAATGGGACTTGTCTAAAAGAACAAAGCACAGAGCTTAGTTACATTGTGAATGCCATGGCCAGTCACAAACGGCTCAGTATATCTATCAATACTGATCTTATTCTGTGTATTTGTATTTACACACAGTTGTATTATTATTTACCAGTCGCCCTTCTGTCAGATCAGATCTCACAGTGCAAGGATAAGAGACACAGAAAACCCATAGTAGTTATTATAAGGTACCAGTAAGAGCTAGTGACAAATTAACTGGACTCTGAAGTCACCAAATGCTCTCTGCATCATCTGATTGGTTTAATGCTGAGGAATTTACTTGATATTTCCATTTTTAGTTCTTGCTTGTATAGCCCTGAAGCCCTCCCATAAGTACCAGTATAGATCAGTGATAGGGAACCTATTTCACTTGAATTAATGGTCCCCAAGTCCTTAAAACTACAGTGTAATGTTTTTTAGCCATTTGTTTTATACATATCAAAATTAGTAAAATCCCAACAGATTCAAGATACGCTGATTTGCAAGTTGTGGAGAGATTAAATGGGCTCTGTATTGTTAAAGAGAGACATGTTCTTCCACTCTTGACAATAGGCTGGAGGCACCTGAAGCCCCCAGGCAGCCTTTGTTGTTGTTTAGTTGTTCAGTCATGTCCGGCTTTCTGTGACCCTATGGACCGCTGCACGCCAGGCACATCTGTCAGTCACTGCCCCTCTGAGCTCCATCAAGCTCATATTCATTGCTTCCATGACCTAAACTATCCATCACCGCCTCTGCCTTCCCCTTCCTTAATCTTTCCCAGCATCAGAGACTTCTCTAGGGAATCCCATCTTCTCATGATATGGCCAAAATATATGAAAATATATGATATCCTGTAGTGATAATTTATTGGACCTTCTTACAGTCCAATCAACTCTAAGCAATTTTCTCTTATGAAACTATTTATTTACATGTGAACCATCTGATATGAATCAACATAGGGATACATCATAATAACTTGTACTTACCTACCCATACTTTCTAATAGGTGAAAATAGCAATACATACTGTAATATAAAAGTAATAAACAAAATGTAACAGCTATTTCCACAAACTGGTGAAGGAAGGTCAGAAACATGCTAAAACCATTAACTTTAGAAGCTCATAACTCAGTTCGTTTAGCAGCATTTTAACAAAGAAAAACAAGTTTCAAGAATTCCACCCCCACTTGATGATGAAGAGTGCATATGGGGAATTCAGCATCTCATTGATATATCTATATTTAAATAAATAAAATAAAAAAATACTAATCCCTCCTTATTGTTAGAAATTTTATTAAACAACATTGTATTTAGGAAAAGACTCACATTTGTGAAAAATATATCAAACCAACAACATTAGAAGCTGTGTAAGCCAAGAAAATAAAACCATTTTTAGCTAAATCTAATTGTTTGTGTACACTGCTTTTGTATTGAAAGTTTCAATCTTGTCTGACTTGAGTACTTCCAGATATCTGGAGACAGAAAGCACTGAATAATGGAGGGATGGTTGAAAGTAGGATGGGAGACAGGAGGTTTTGGTATTTGACCCTAGCCCCTTCCCCTGCACATGCTCAGAAGCAGGCAGCAAACAACAATAACTGTAGGTCCTGGCTTGCAAAAATAGAAATGCCCCTCTCATATATCCAACCTATAATGGATCCGCAAAACCATTCTATTATATTGTTCTAATTAAAAACTAGCTTTATGACATATTTCCTATGATAATTGGTCCTTTAAGAACATTCAGTCATGTTTTATTTTGAAACAAGTTTATTCATTTTCCCTATTTGTAGCAGCTTAATTTTTTTTGCATTGTTCAGTTGTTTTCAACTCTCTATGACCGCATGTCCATGGTCATGCTGATCCACTTGGTATTCATGGCAGAGATGCTGAAGTGAGTTGCCAGTTCCTTCTCCAGTGGGCCACAGCATACAGCACCTGGTATTCCTAGGTGGTCTCCCATCCCAGTATTGATCAGACCCTACCCTGCTCAGCTTCAGGGTGGTGTGTCCTCTTGGTTCCCTGACTTGGAATCAAACCAGGTCAACAGCAGTGGAAGCACCGAGTCCTAACCACTGGACCACCAGGGAACCCTGCTAAATGATCATGATATCAAAACCAGTTACACATTAAACTGTAGCTTATTGAATCTACTTAAAGTCTTCGCATGTATTGTTTTTCCTAGTGTTGAAATAAAAATGTGAAATACAGATGTTGCTGGAAAAGGCAGAAAGTTGTATTGGAAGAGGAGCTAGCCACAGAAAAAGAAAGGAATTAATTAAGTGCTTATAAGCTCTGGTTTAACTGCCTAAAATCAAACAAATATTACCTGCTTGGGTCTGCTCACTGCAGCTCACAAATACACAGACCCTGTAGTACTAACCAATCAGTGGTCATCTCTCAGCAACATTCTGCAACATGCTTCTGAGATGTGGTCCCTGATAGGCTACACTGCACATCCAGCCCTACAAAGTTTGTACCTGCATACACATACAGGGACTATTTGATTTTATGCAGAAATACCTGACCTTATAAACACTTCTTAATAAAATAAAGTACATAAAAGTAAATAGATATCAATGTATATTATATACCTAGTAACATCCAGCAACCTTTATTATCCCCTTAATGAAATATGAACAAAAAAGGAAAATAAAAAATACTTTTTCCTACAGTAAACTAACATTTAATTTTGCCATTTTTCGCTGTCACTCAGTGTTTTTGATCCATCCACAAAAAAAAAAAAAGGGATTCTAATCCTTTGGTAATGAGAGATTATTGGCATGAGTTACTGATAAAGGCATTGGGTCAATTGTCTTACGTGCGTAAATGTATTGTCAGATAAACCAATAATTTTAGCAGACTCTGTTAGTACATGTAACTTTCTTCCTCTGAGCATGTGCGGGGAAGATATGAAACACTAACAGCCTTATTAAATTCGATTCGGTACATTTTAAAGGGCTCTATATAAGCACATAGCATATTTTTTTTTTACAGAAGTTTTTAGTTAGTGATCTTCTATCCAAATGCTGTGTGCTTAAATAGAGCCCTATTAAATTTGCCGAATCGCAATTTAATAAGGCTGTAAATGCTTATCTGAATCAACCCCACCTTCATAGATAATAATTAGCAGAACACCACTCCACAGGCTCCAAACCAGAAGACACCAACATAGAACCCCCATCCACAGCCAAAAAAAGGGATTTCTCTAAAAACGTTTCTATATTAATGGATTGAATAACACTTTGGACTAGGTACACTAAAAGTCCATATGTTTTCAACGGCTGTGCTAGTGAACACTTTAGACAATACGTACTAAGGGGTGAAATGTTTCAGATATGTCAAATCTTAGTATAAAGACCACAGAGAACAATTTAACAGTTTAGTACATATGGCCCAGGTCTCCATAGCTGTAGCGTGATAAGAACATTTTGAGTCTGATGTGATACAGTGAAACAGAATGATTGCCAGAACCAGTAAACCAAGATACTGTAAGGAGTTTGCTTTTTATTGCCTGCTACTTCCTCTAGTAAAAATATATATATTTTAAATGTCCCCATAACTGAAATCTGCAAAGAATGAAAAATCCCATTTAGCATCTGCTGGATTTTTAATGTTTGTTTTATATGTCCACAATAGTTTTGGAACGGACATCAAAGAGGTGGAATGTTTATGTCATAATTTGGGTAATATTAGCATTCAGTCATTACTTTTTTGTAAATGGTCAATTTACCTTTATATGTTCTTTTAAATAACTAAACTTTATATGGGAAACATATTTTTATAAAGCAAATAATATATAAATAATCACAACCTTTTATTTTTATCTCATATGCAATTGTTCTTCATTACTTTATTCCATTTTCTCTTCTGTGTTATCTCTTCCCTACGAATTCTCAGGATGTGCGTGTTCTTTAAAACAGTCCTAATAAAGGCACTTGCAGTTGTTGCTGCCACATTTCCATGGTTTATTGTTTCTATTGTTTTTATTATAGAAAAATCCTGTACATTTAAGTTAACTTCCACCTCAGGAAGCTGACAGGACAAACAGCGAATAAATGGCTTGGAAAAAACAAAAATGGTAGATCGTGCTGTAGCATTTTTGTATAGAAAACGTAGAGGCTGCATTACTTTTTTAAATTCTAAAAAACTTTTTTTTAGAAGTGTATATTTTATTTATGATCTTCCTTTATAACCTTCAACATTCCTGAAGAAGTCCTGTCTGAATAAAACACGTATGAGCTTATTCTGTCATTGTTTTATTAATACCACACAGTACAAGTAGGCGCTCAGGTAGAAAGTAGTACAACTCGTTATGTGTAAGTCTCAGTAAATCAGAGTCCCAGGGCTGTGCAAGACAAATAGTATTCTTAATCTTCAGAATATATATAGATGTTGGATTCAAATGTTTAATTTCTCTAGACATTTTATTTTTAAATACCCTGAAGTAGTTTTGTAAGTATATCTTTTGGGGATATCACATATAAAAGTTGTGGTCATTGCAAGATTGTTGGTAACGCTCTGGAATGTTATGGGTTACGCATGTGCAATGCGAGCCAAAGGCAGGCCTTGCGATGAGCGCCTATGGGGCTCATCGCGGGCCAGTATGACTTGAACTGCAATGTGCGCCAAAGGCCTGTGGCTCTTATCGCGAGGCCCGCACGACTTTGTGCAAAAAATGGTGTCCTTTCAGGGTCCCTCTAAGGGTCCTCTGTCCCTTAATAGCACTAATTTCCCCTAGGACGCTCCATTAATCGAGGATGGAAAGAGAATGAAGGCACTATTAGCTATGCACACGATCAGCAAGGAAGGGTGTAGCACTTTGACACTGATCGCGGGCACGCAACATTTAGAACAAAATTACAAATTTAACAGCAGAGATTTTCTCAAGCACGTAACTCGAAAGACCAACAATAAAAAAAATTGTGTAAAAAATAAATTAAAAACCTCACACACAGCTCAGGGGGACACAGAGGGAGCCTGTGAGTGAGGTTGCAAGCTAATTTGACCCCTAATTGTCGTTTTTCAGACATCGAAAATCAGCTAAGCGAGAAAAAAACTTAACTCTTTACAAAAATGCTCAAATTGAGGCTGAAGCGCGTCACAGGCAAGACTTGTAAAATAAAAACCAACGTCGCTCAGTGCGAGCCACGCAATACTTACAGGGACAGAGAGCAGATAGACACAGGGGAGGGAGAGGGGGGAGACAGTGGAAAGTGACACAGTGGTGAGAGAGGGCGGAAATGACACGCAGAGGAGGGAAATAAGGAAAAAAGAACACAGGGCAGGGAGAGGGGGGACACACATGGAAGGGAGAGGGGGGAAGCAGCCACAGGGGTCAAACAGTCAAAGGCGCTTATTGCGAGGCCCCCGATGAGCGCCAAAGGTGCTCATCACGGGGCTCGACGCATGAAAATGGTGGCTTGACCAAGGCCTGCAATGAGCGGCGAAGCGGGACTCTCACTGAGCGACGGGTTGATCAAGGCCTACAATGAGTGGTATTCATCGCGAGGCCCGCAACTTACAGGGCTGAGAGCCTTGCATTCTATGGCAAACAGCATTGTCAGCCTTCATTTTTGACGGGCAAGTGGCTAGTAATAAATAGTGTTTACATTCTACACTTGTTGGTCGTTTTTGCTCTCCTCCTCCCCCTCTCTCTTTTATGTTTTACAGTATATATTTAAATATATGACTACAGTGAATATATGTACAATTTAATTTTGATGTGAGCTGTATATACATTCAACTATTCTTTCTTTCTTTTTTTCTTTCTTTTGTTCAAAATATAAAAAAATATAATACAACAACATATAATTAATTCAGTCCTACAATATACAAAACAACAAGGTCAGAGGTGCTCAATCAGAGAACAAACTAACCTTAATAGATTAGGTCTATGGACATGATAACCCACTCTGAGAGCAACCTCTTATAGCTCACTTGCGCACTTCACAGGGAAAAATATCCTGTAGTATATCAGTCTGGTCCCACTCACTAGAGTGACCCAGCCCCGAAATACCAGGCATTTCTACCCTGAACAGGAGAAACAGCAAACCCCAGACGTGCGTTTTGGCCTTCATTGGGCCTCGTTAGTGAGGTGTAGCTGAACTCCCTAAGGCACAGTGAGCAAGGGGTCCATGTCTGGAGTCCCCTATACCTCTTAGCCCTACAATATATACATAAATTTACACAACACAAGGTGGAGGAGGATGGAATCTAAAATGATGGACAGAGAGAGACGATGGGTGCAGGGTACAGAGAGAGACAATGGGTGCAGGGGACAGAGAGAGATGGTGGGTGCAGGGGACAGAGAGAGATGGTGGGTGAAGGGGACAGAGAGAGACGATGGGTGCAGGGGACAGAGTGTGGAGATGGGGTGCAGTAGGGTGCAGGTGATGGGGTGCAGAAGAGGAGAGTTGATGCCTTTTAACCTGCAGTCTCTCACGCAGATGGGATGCAGGGTGGCAAGCAGTTGTCGGGCGCACTCTTTTCTGGCGCGCAGATGTGGGTGTGCGCATTTGTTGGCGCCCTGATGATGGCGCGCTGTTCTCCACAGCACAAAGGTCGGGGTGCCCTGCAAATAGTTCCATTACTTATGAAAAGACTAAAGGAGATAGGGGACATCCTTGTTGTGTCCCATTACTCAGGTTGATTTTCCCTGTTGTAAAGCCTATTCCAGTTACCAGTGCTGATGGGACAGAATATAGAGCCCCAATTGCTTTTGTTCCAAAGTTGCTAAAGGCCATTTTTTTAAGACAATTCATGAAGTCCCAGTTTAGCCTATCAAAGGCTTTTTCTGCATCTAAAGCCATTAGTACACATTGAATTTGTTTATAATTACTATAGAAAATAAGATCAATTAGTCTTCTCGTAGTAACAGATGTTTGTCTGCCCATAATAAAGCCAGACTGGTCTATATTAACTAAGCTCAGCAAAATTGAGTTCAGTCTTAAAGCTAAGATTTTAGCAAAGATCTTTATGTCAACGTTAAGCAATAAAATTCGGCAGTAGTTTTTACAATTTCTGGGATCTTTATTTGGTTTCAGAATGTAAATTAATTTGGCCTCTAACATTTCTGGGGGTGGCTCCCCTGTTGATTTAATTTAATTGTAAACTTTCACTAGTTGTTTTGCCAGAACTGATTTAACGGTTCTGTAGTAAGAATTAGGAACTCATCCGGGCCTGGGCTGTATTTAGTTTAAGATTTTAAATAATTTTATCAATTTCCTCTATCGTAATATCTCCTTCAAAGAATTTCAAATCTGCTTCACTCAATTTCGGCAAGTTCATTTTGTCCAAAAATCTTTTAATGTCTTCCTTAGACGGCTTATTAAATTAATTGTTTTTTTCTAAATTATAAAGCTCCCTAAAGAAATTCTAAAAGACTTTACCTATATCTTCCGGTTTCATAAATAAAGTATTGTTCTTATCTTTTATTTCTTCAATTCTGCTGTGTGAATCATTCTTTTTAAATTTGCTGGCTAAGAGTTTATTTGCTTTATTCCCTAAGCAATAATATCTCTGTTGGATTTTCCACAAATTATTATCTATTTGGGATTGAGAAATTTTATTTATTTGAGCTTGCATTAATTTTATTTCTTTCATTCTTTCCGATAATGGTTGTAATTTGTTATCTCTATCTAATTCGGCCAATTTCCAATTAAGTTCTCTCATCGATAAACCTCTTTTTTAAAAATTAAAATAAGAGGACCATGATATTAACAGCCCTCTAATAATGGCTTTGTGGGTATTCCATATTGTGGAATTTCTCTCTACCGTATTATCGTTGAGATAACATTTTTTATCAATTTATTTCTGTAATAATAACTTTTTTTCTGTAGAACTGAATAGTGAGGAATCCAACTTCCTATTTTGCCTTTGATATTGATTTGATTTATCTAACAAATAGAGAGTAATTGGGGCATGGACTGACCATTTTCTTATTCTAATCTCAGAATCGATTCTTGAATACATCTTGTGCCTCTGGGAGTAATATGTATAATCTCTGTCTGTTCCATGGCTTATTCGCCAGGCGTCATAAAGATTACATTTTATTATTGCATTTTAAACATTTTTACATTTTACATTTTAATAGTCAAATTTTACATTTGACAATACTAATAATTGGTTAGTCTTCTTAATCTTCAGAATATATACAGATGTTGGATCCAAATGCTTAATTTCTCTAGACCTTTTTGTTACCTGTAAAGAACCCTTAAGAAGTCTTGTCTGGATGAAACACATAGGTGTCTTTTCTGTTATTGTTTTGCTGATTTGTGAGTATATTTTTTATATATAATAAATACTGTAGTGTTTACATTCTACACTAATTGGTCCTTTTTTTTCTCCTCCCCCTCCTTTTTATGTTTTATATATTACAGTATATTTTAAATCTATGACTCCAGTGGTGATTTAATGTTGCTGTGAGCTGTATATACAGTTGAATCTTCTAATAATTGTTTTTTCGTACTGTCTGCTTTATGTCGCCTGCCTTAAGACATAGATTTATTTGCTTCTTGTAAAATCTGTCCAGCAGGTAAATAAATTATTTTATAAATTGTTTTAAAACCACTAATAATTTTTTAGGAATATAAGCCATATTTTTCATTTTGTTTGACTTTAGCCAACACTGAGTAGTTTCTGTGTCCCCTTTAAGAGCTAATCCCAAATTATTAAAATGTATTGAGGGACCTCCATTGATGCAGCAGATGGAACAAGAATAGCAGAAGGTTTTAGATCTACCATTTGGCAAATGACATGGTGGTCTGTTCAGCCCAGTGTTTGGGTTCCCTCCATCTGTTATCACCTCCTGAGTATTTAACATGACCCACTTTTGTTTTATAGATTTTCCCATCCTTTTCTCTGACAAGTTTCTCAGCTAAATAGAATGAAGATCTCTGCCCCCAAATGTCACCAACTGGCAGTTAAAGGATCACTGTACTTTAGGAAAAGCATCACATTTTTGAAGTATGTAACAAGTAAGAAAATTAGCAGCTTTGTAAGCCATGAAAATAATAATAATAATAATAATAATAATAATAATAATAATAATAATATCTGCTATTTTAACATTTGTCTCTTGACCACAGTGTTTTTTTAAAGTGACACAGCGGTGGTTCAAAAAAAAAACGTTATCAATTAAATGAATACAAATGCTCAAATAATCTATACTTTAAAACTATAAGTACTTTATTATTTGAATTTTATAAAAAAAAAATCCTACACTAAAATATTATTGAAGTTATCATTTTGGGCTGTCAGTCAGCTTTTGTGATCCACACATATCTTAATAGAGATGACTGTATTTAATTATTGATAAGCCACTGCACTGTTTTCTGCATTGTTGCCTGTGTCTGGGCTTGTCTAATCTCTTTTAGTCAGGGGCTTATCAATAATTAAATGCAGTTATCTATCATCTCACCTAAGATAACGTTTCAACCTCTTTTTGGTGGGCGGATGATAAAGGCTGACTGACAGTTCAAAATGGCAACTTCAATCTTATTTTAATGTAGGGTTTAGTTTTAAATAACATTAAATTGATAAAGTACTTATAGATTAAATTATACCTTACTTGGAACATCATCTGTGTCACTTTAAGTAACAGACCTTACACAGTGACGTAGAAGCTCAATTATTGTGTGTGTGGGGTCTGGGCCAGTTGTACATTTCTGCAATAAGTATTAGGCATAATAGCTAACAATGGCATAATAATACACTTAATTAAAGGAACATTGAAAGCATGTGTTTCATTGCTCCATTTGAAAAAGGGGTATTTAATGATGCCCGCAAAGCTGAAAAAACTGATTCAAATGTTTAACTGCTCTGGGGGCTTGTCCTTGTCAACTAATGAGCATTAATATGGATGTATGAATAATGTTTGTCTGCCAATGAAATCCACAGACATACAGCCTTATTAAATTGCGATTCGGTAAATTTAAAACGGCTCTATTTAAGCACACAGCATATGTTTTTTACAGAAGTTTTTAGTTAGTGAAGTCCTTGCTTTTGGATAGAAGTTCACTAACTAAAAACTTCTGTAAAAAATATGCTGTGTGCTTAAATAGAGCCCTTTTAAATTTGCTGAATCGCAATTTAATAAGGCTGATAATATGCTCTGTGCACTTTCTGTTAGTTTAATGGAGGTTTTATGAAAAAAAAAAATTCAACTAATGTGTAAATCTACTCTTTCAAATGCATGCAAAAATAATTGTGTTGTAAGTCCTATTAAAGGGACATGAACAGTGTTTGCACTTCACTGGTTTAATACTATAATATACTATAGCTGCGTATCTACTTACTTTTATGTACTTTATTTTATTAAGAAAAGCTTATAGGATCAGTTGCTCAGTTTTAGTGGCTAAAATTACACACTTTGTACCTGTTTCAGTAGGCCCTATGTATCTCATACAGCTCATAAATACACAGACTGTGAAGTGCAGGGTTTCAAATTAGCCTATCAGTGCCCTCTCTCAAACAGCATGTTGCAGAATAATGCCACTGATTATTTACTATGAGACACTGTTCTTTAAAGTACACTGTCTTCATGATCTGCAGAGGGGACAAATCATTTGGTAAGAAAAATAGAGCTTTTAAATAATAGTAAATAGTTACATCCCCTTCTGGATTGCTACCTTGTGGTGTTAAGGGGCTTGTGTGCTTCAATGAAGCTGGGAGCTATACCATGAAGGGTCACCCCAAGTTATAGCAGGGAGATCAAGCAAATTATGGCCCACTGGAGAAGGAACTGTCAGCCCACTCTAGTATCTTTGCCAAGAAAATAGGCACAACCAGAGACAGAACAATCCTGGCGTGCTTCTGTCCATCTGGTCACGGAGAGTCGGACACAACTGAATGTCAACAATAGATACATATATTATATTCCTAGTGAAATCCAGAGACCTTCCATATTTTAATGAAACTGATTGACTCACAGGGCAGCAATGGTTTATCCTAACGAAGCACTGAAGGTATCCTATTCTCCTGCAATGTACAGAAGTCAAGAGCAGAACTATCTCTGCCAAGGAATCTGCACAAAAACAGATCAGCAGTTCCACTAAACTCCCTCAGATAAATATCTGCTCTGGGTGGACACTGGCCGCATTGTTTAATGGACATTCTTAAAATGCAGTAAATATCCGACCAGAACAAATGTTTCACTGATTGAATGGATATAAATGTTTCTGTGCAGAGTTCACTTTATTTCCCCTAAATACCAATGAGTTTTCCTGTGGCACCAGAAGAAAATATTTGTATCTTTGTATCTTTTCTTAATGTAACATTATCACTGGTCAGGAAATCCAATGCATTGATACACTGTAGAAAGTGATTGAAAGTGACACAGCAATTGTCCACGTTATTGCAGAAATGTGATTTACACATATACATAAATATATTGGTAACTAGTTAGTATTACAAAATTTGAGTGGAAGAGTTATGTAATCAAGTATTTTAAGCATAAATAATTTATAAATGACCTTCCTCTCTCTAACTCTCTTTATCAGTGCTATCAATGATCTCTCACAGTAGAGGGTTGATAAGGGAAAAAGCATGCCCAGGTGGCAGTTAGTATACATATGTGTGATGACACAGACTTTAACAATTGTGACTAATCCATTTATGCAATTGTGCATGCTCTTCTTCTTAACCCCCGATGGTCGGAAATAAAGAGAGATGGAGGTCCTGTATAGATAAATCATACTTTAATTCAGCATAATTTGGAGCACATGACAGTAAAGATCTTCTAAAAGCATGTTGAAATACTTTTTAAATTTGTGAAATATATGATTTTTTCACTGAGAAATCAAATCAATTAAATTTGTGTTTACATGAGTGCCTGTTTACCCTCTGCCAGACGCACAACTACAGCTCCATGTAGTTGTGGGTAAACCCCCCCCCCCCAAAAGGTTAACCTTAACAAACCCATCTATGCAGAGCATGGGATGCTGGACTCACCTAAACAGATCAGTTATGGGGATACTTTTTAGTGCTGTCCTGAGAGCAGGGAGAAACTGCTATCAATCACTGTCTTAGGCTATCTGTTTTACTCATGTAATAGCCAGAAGGCAGGATACACTTTGTAATGTAAACAGACTTAAAACTTTAGATTCTTTAGCTGTTATTAGAGTAATTAAATAATAGATAATTTTAACATATAATCCTTCACACCATGAAGAGCAATTACAGAGAGGTAAATGGCCCTTTAAAACACCCAACTGTCAAACTCAATTATAAAACACATTCACAGAAAATGTTTGACAACAACCAGTTGCAATTCTATATATAAATAAATAAATATATATATATATATATATATATATATATATATATATATATATATATATATATATATATATATGTTTGTAAGTTGGTGAAGTGAAATTAGAAAAATATATACATAAAACTATTTTTTAGAAATAGAAAACAGAAAATTGGCCTGTGCGTATATATCTTCACCCCCTTTGTTATGAAGCCCATAAAAAGCTCTGGTGCAACCAATTACCTTCAGAAGTCACATAATTAGTGAAATGATGTCGACCTGTGTGCAATCTAAGTGTCACATGATCTGTCATTACATATGCACACCTTTTCTGAAAGGCCTCAGAGGCTGCAACACCTAAGCAAGAGGCACCCCTAACCAAACACTACCAAGGAACTCTCCAAACAAGTAAGGGGCAATGTTGTTGAGAAGTACAAGTCAGGGTTAGGTTATTAAAAAATATCCAAATCTTTGATGATCCCCAGGAGCACCATCAAATCTATCATAACCAAATTGAAAGAAAATGGCACAACAGCAAACCTGCCAAGAGACGGACACCCACCAAAACTCACGGACCAGGCAAGGAGGGCATTAATCAGAGAGGCAGCCCAGAGACCTAAGGTAACCCTGGAGGAGCTGCAGAGTTCAGCAGCAGAGACTGGAGAATCTGTACATAGGACGACAATAAGCCGTACGCTCCATAGAGTTGGGCTTTATGGCAGAATGGCCTGAAGAAAGCCATTACTTTCAGCAAAAAACAAAATGGCACGTTTTGAGTTTGCGAAAAGGCATGTGAGAGACTCCCAAAATGTATGGAGGAATGTGCACTGGTCTGATGAGACTAAAATTTAACTTTTCGGCCATCAAAGAAAACGCTATGTCTGGTGCAAGCACATCACATCACATCACCCAAAGAACACCATCCTCACGTTGAAACATGGTGGTGGCAGCATAATGCTGTCGGGATGTTTTTCAGCAGGGACTGGGAAACTGGTCAGAGTTGAGGGAAAGATGGATAGTGCTAAATACAGGGATATTCTTGAGCAAAACCTGTACCACTCTGTGCGTGATTTGAGGCTAGGATGGAGGTTCACCTTCCAGCAGGACAATGACCCCAAACACACTGCTAAAGCAACACTTGAGTGGTTTAAGAGGAAACATGTAAATGTGTTGAAATGGCCTAGTCAAATTTGATCCCCTATCAGTCAGCAAAATTTCTGGCTCCCGGGGGTCTTTTATAGAGGTAACGAGCTGAGATTAGGAGCACTCTCTGAAAGGGAGTGCTCCTAATCTCAGCTCGTTACCTGTATAAAAGACACCTGTCCACAAAAGCAATCAATCAATCAGATTCCAAACTCTCCACCATGGCCAAGACCAAAGAGCTGTCCAAGGATGTCAGAGAGACAAGATTGTAGACCTACCCAAGACTGGAATGGGCTACAAGACCATTGCCAAGCTGCTTGGCGAGAAATTGAAAACAGATGGTGCAATTATTCGCAAATGGAAGAAACAAAAAATAACTGCCAGTCTTCCTTGGTCTGGTGCTCCATGCAAGATCTCACCTTGTGGAGTTTCAGTGATCATGAGAATGGTGAGGAATCAGCCCAGAACTACATGGGAGGATCTTGTTAATGATCTCAAGGCAGCTGGGACCATAGTCGCCAAGAAAACAATTGGTAACACACTACGCCGTGAAGGCCTGAAGTCCTGCAGATCCCGCAAAGGTCCCCCTGCTCAAGAAAGCACATGTACAGGCCCGTCTAAAGTCTGCCAATGAACATCTGAATGATTCAGAAGAGAACTGGGTGGAAGTGTTTGCGGTCAGATGAGACCAAAATCGAGCTCTTTGGCATCAACTCAACTCACCGTGTTTGGAGGAGGAGGAAGGCTGCCTATAACCCCAAGAACACTGTCAAACATGGAGGTGAAAAATTATGCGTTGGGGGTGCTTTTCTGAGAAGGGGACAGGACAACTGCACCGCATCAAAGGGACAATGGACCATGCACCATCAAATCTTGGGTGAGAACCTCCTTCTCGCAGCCAAGGCTTTGAAAATGGGTTGTGGATGGGGTATTCCAGCATGACAATGACCCAAAACACAAAGCCAAGGCAACAAAGGAGTGGCTCAAGAAGAAGCACATTAAAGTACTGGAGTGACCTAGCCAGTCTCCAGACTTTAATCCTAAAAAAAATCTGTAGAGGGAGCTGAAGGTCCGAGTTGCCAAACATCAGTCTCAAAACCTTAATGACTTATTAATACCTTTAATAGGTTGAGTCCAGTATCAGAATTCAGGACTAGCAAATGGCAAACATGAAGGTTTCTAGGAAGTTTCAGAATCAAGCAGTGTTGGCAATACCAGCCACAGACATGGGAAGCATCTTCAAGAAAAGAAGCTGCACCACAGAGCATGATAATGTATACTTGCCCAGAGCACTGGTTTATAGTAGGGATATACATGATGGTGGTTAGAGAAAATTCTCCTTCTGCATTGCTACTTTGACATAGTGAAGGGGCTTGTGTACTTCAATGAAGCTGTGAGCTAAATCATGTAGGGCCAACCAAGATGGGCATAGAGGTCAGACAAATCGCCAACGAACACCTTATGGATACGTACAACCAGAAACACGGACAGATGTGCCTGGGATGCTGCAGTCCATAGGGGAAATTAGGCAAAATGAGAAGCCTAGCAGCAATAATCAAGCAAAAAGTGACAGGAGGAGTACTCAGTGCAGGAGAATTGGAAACCCAGATGCTAATCCAGAATTCGCACTGCTTAAAAGGAACACTAATCTCAGAAGTGCTGCACCGATTTTCAGCTGGAGATCAGATTTCTCAAATTGTGATTGACTACACCTGCATAGTTGAATATTTTATGCAACTGTCAGATTTCAAAACATGCATTTTCACTGGAAATATTAATTTTGCCGCCTACAGTGGATATAAAAAAGTCTACATACCCCTGTTAAAATGTCAGGTTTCTGTGCTGTAAAAAAATGAGACAAAGATAAATCATTTCAGAACTTTTTCCACCTTTAATGTGACCTATAAACTTTACAACTCAATTGAAAAACAAACTAAAATCTTTTAGGTGGAGGAAAAAAAAAAAAGAAAAATAATGTGGTTGCATAAGTCTGCACACCCTCTTATAACTGGGGATGTAGCTGTGTTCAGAATTAAGCAATCACATTCCAAATCGTATTAAATAGGAGTCAGCATACACCTGCCATCATTTAAAGTGCCTCTGATTAACCCCAAAAAAAGTTCAGCTGCTCTAGTTGGTCTTTCCTTAAATTTTCTTAGTTGCCTCCCACAGCAAAAGCCTTGGTCCACAGAGAGCTTCCAAAGCATCAGAGGGATCTCATTGTTAAAAGGTATCAGTCAGGAGAAGGGTACAAAAGAATTTCCAAGGCATTAGATATACCATGGAACACAGTGAAGACAGTCATCAAGTGGAGAAAATATGGCACAACAGTGACATTACCAAGAACTGGAGCTCCCTCCAAATCGATGAAAAGACGAGAAGAAAACTGGTCTGGGAGATTACCAAGAAGCCTACAGCAACATTAAAGGAGCTGCAGGAATATCTGTCAAGCACTGGCTGTGTGGTACATGTGACAACAATCTCCCGTATTCTTCATATGTCTGGGCTATGGGGTAGAGTGGCAAGACGAAAGCCTTTTCTTATGAAGAAAAACATCCAAGCAAGGCTACATTTTGCAAAAACACATCTGAAGTCTCCCAAAAGCATGTGGGAAAAGGTGTTATGGTCTGATGAAACCAAGGTTGAACTTTTTGGCCATAATTCCAAAAGATATGTTTGGCGCAAAAACAACAATGCACATCACCAAAAGAACACCATACCCACAATGAAGCATGGTGGTGGCAGCATCATGCTTTTGGGCTGTTTTTCTTCAGCTGGAACTGGGGCCTTAGTTAAGATAGAGGGAATTATGAACAGTTCCAAATACCAGTCAATATTGGCACAAAACCTTCAGGCTTCTGCTAGAAAGCCGAACATGAAGAGGAACTTCATCTTTCAGCATGACAACAACCCAAAGCATACATCCAAATCAACAAAGGAATGGCTTCACCAGAAGAAGAAAAAAGTTTTGGAATGGCGCAGCCAGAGCCCAGACCTGAATCTGATTGAAAATCTGTGGGGTGATCTGAAGAGGGCTGTGCACAGGAAATCTGACAGATTTGGAGTGTTTTTGCAAAGATGAGTGGGCAAATCTTGCCAAGTCAAAATGTGCCATGCTGATAGACTCATACCCAAAAAGACTGAGTGCTGTAATAAAATCAAAAGGTGCTTCAACAAAGTATTAGTTTAAGGGTGTGCATACTTATGCAACCATATTATTTTATTTTTATATTTTTTCTTCCCTCTACCTAAAAGATTTCAGTTTGTTTTTCAATTGAGTTGTACAGTTTATAGGTCACAGTAAAGGTGGAAAAAGTTCTGAAATGATTTATCTTTGTCTAATTTTTTTACAGCACAGAAACCTGACATTTTAACACTGGTGTGTAGACTTTTTAGAACCACTGTACATATTGCACTTTTTTAATTCATAAATACAACTCTCTGTATTAAATACATATGCTCTTTTAAATACATTTGGTGTGTTAGGAGTCCCTTTGTATTTTGTTGTGCTCCCGTAAAATCTATGTTGTAGCTCTTGTATAATCATTTCTGACTCACAGTGATTCGAATGTTTATAGTGGCTATAAATATACAAAGTGCTCACAGGAATGTGTTATATTTCAGTACAAGTGTTACAGTGGCTACTTCTAACAGTGATCTCAGATTTTTTTTATTGTATAAATATACACAATTATTCTATATACAGTATAATAAACTCTCACTTTTGTTGTTGTTTAGTCTTTTAGTTGGGTCCGGCTCCCTACATGGTATAGCTCACAGCTTCATTGAGGTACCCAAGCTCCTTCACCATGATAAGGTAGCAACCCAGAAGGGGGTATGTCACTCTAGCACAATCCAAAAACTTGTTGTCAGTTTAAATCTTTCCCAAGATACACCTTGCTCCTCATAATCCAGACTTTTCTATTTACATCTTCTATCTGAGTTTATTAGATCTACTTGTACTCAGTTGGAAAGATCTCCAAATTTACAAGAGTGTATGACTCATTTCTGTTTTTCTCTTGGCTTTTGACTCCAACATCATTTTAATTTTGCATCCCAAAGCTGGAATTTCCACTGAAGCATTAATCTCTCTGGTCCCTAAAAAAACACCAATCTGAATGCACCGCCTATGCAAACAACTCGTCATATTTTAGGCCACTTATCTATCAACCTCACAAAAAACTGTAGTAGGTAAGTGCACCGACTGCAAGCAGAAGTGGTAGGGACAAACACAGTAAAGAAATTCATGGATAAGGCCCTCCTGATAATTTTTTAAGCCAGGCTTTTAAAGGGACTCTGTCACCCCAACATGGAGCTGATTCTTTTTAAAAAGCATTAAAATCTGTCTTTACAGTACATTGTACTATCCATTTTCTCTACAGTAAATGATTTCTGAAATATTTAGAATTGATTTTGCAGCTCCTCTATGCTAATGCTTGGCTTAGTAAGCTAATATGCTTGATATAGGTGGGAGAGGAGTCTAACTGCCAGATAACTTGGGGGATCTTTATTATGTCCACTACAGAGACAAACAGACTGTAATCATGGATTACAATCCACATCAAATCACCTAACTAATATTCGCGAGCAGCTTATTTGCATATAAATACAGCAACAACATGGAATTTACTTTAGGAACAAATGGATAAGAAAATATGTAGCCAGTTTTGGACCTATATGTTTTTATGTGCGCCGCTGTTGAAGCACGCTTCCGCGCTATAGCAAATTATCTATTCTCTTCTCCAGAGTGGTGCAACTCGACAGGGCGAGCTCGTGCACGCTGCAGCGCTTAAACAGCTGCACACATACAACAGGAAAGGACCCCAGTTTTTCATGCTCCTTAAGAAGCACGTGCATAATAACATATAGGTTCCTTAATGAAACTCTTGGTATAGTACCAATAGAAATATATAGAGACCTTATTTAATTTAATTTGAAATGGGATATTAAGGTATTGAATCATTACCAAAATTAGCAATATGTCATTGAATCTGAGATAGGTTGTATCACTGGATACAAAGAGATAAAGAACATTCTAAATGAATCTGCCTTGTAACATTAGTATTGCAACAAGGGTTATATAAAGAATAATAATAGACTATAGAAGGATCATGATACCAAAATGCCATGTAATGCAAAGTAACATTTAACTATTTTATGCTATTTATATATTATTATTTATGTTTATGTATTGCATGTATTAAAAAATACCCACAAAAAAACCCAAAGTAAAAAGTAAAAAAAAAATATATATATATTTCCACCAAATATTTGTCTCTTTAATAAAATAACCTGAAGAAGTTTAATCATGAAACGCGTCAGTTAGGACAGGTTTTTTTAATCCACTTTTTATGTATAATAATTTCAGTATATACCCTCGATTCAGGTGAAAAGCTAACTCAGCTTTGTTATGTTTTCCACTTTTTTGGTCTTATATATTTTTCCTAAAATTTTTGGGACTTTGTGCATGTTTATAAAGATAATTTTTCTTATATTGTCCTGAATATATGTGGATGTCCTAACAGTGTTGCTGTATAGAGATTTTCATCGCGAGAATATTTTAATTTCTAAAATAAAATATTGGTCTAAAATGCTACACTGTGTTTGCGTATTCATGGCAGAGATACTAGGGTGGGTTGCCAGTTCCTTCTCCAGTGGGCCACATAATACAGCTGCTTGTATTCCTAGGTTGTCTCCCATCCAAGTACTGACCAGGCCAACCCTGCTTGGCTTCAGGGTGGTGTGACCTCATGGTTCCCTGACTGGAATCAAACCCACCACTGAAACCTAAACACTGGACCACCAGGGAACTATATTGGTCTAAAATACTACACGGTTCTTAGTGTTCTTTTTTTTTTTTTTTTTTTTTTTTTACTATGGCTCCATTCTTCATTTTGAAGCAGAGTTTTTGGGATAGTAGCACAAAAAGAAGAAAAAAACAAGAATAACAGAGTTTCTCTTCCATCAAACAAAAACCTATTTAAGAATCCTAGTATAGACTGATCTGTAAGAAGATTTTGTTATAGTCTGAAGACAAGGGTACATAAGTACTGTTTTTTGTCCAGTTATCCCAAAACTACTATAATTGTGTATTATAGTAGTCAATTAACAACACAAATTATTTACTGTTACTATTTTTACAGAATAAAACAATAAATCAAACAACTCAAGTGCTTAACACTTATTTAATAGAAGTGGCAAAAATAGGATAACTTTATTGATATAACTTTAAACAGCACTGTTATTAAAATGAAAAACAATAAATAAAAATTAATAATTGAGGTGGAGAACCCTATGCGCTCAAAGGGGACCTCCTACCTGGAATGTTCAATAGATTTATTATTTAATTTTTTTTCATCAAAGTTTTAGGGAAATAGTCAGTTTTGGGGTATCAACACCTTTTTTCCATTTTAAAAGCAACTCTGTTTCCTTATTACCATTTTTTAATTGGTTCATTTATTTTATTTCCTAGTGACATGGGAAGAGGGTCCTAATGCAAGTTGGATCCATGTTCAATGTAAGCAATTTTCAAGTTAAATTGATTTGCTAGATCACCATTTATTAAAGGAAGACTGTAAATTGAGAAAACTTTACATGGTTGTGAAGTTTGTAATAAATTAACAAAAGTAGCAGCTGTAGAAGCCATAGGCATAAAAAAAATCATTTTTAGGTAAAATATTTATTTTAGAAGACACTGCTTGTGCTTGAAGGATGCCATGTTTGTGTCTTCCACACTTCCTGCTGCAGATGTTCTCCTAATGTTAATAGCAATTCAAGAGTGAAAGGAGGGGGTGTGGAAAGTTGTTTTTTTCATTGGTGGATTCAGATAAGATTTCAGCACAGGCAGGCAATGCAGAGACTATTAATATGAAGATTTTCTCTGAAACTGATTTTATATCCAGGACTTGCACAGTTGATAATGTTGTTAGTTTGTTGCATACCTCCAAACATGTGAATTCGTTGATAATGTAAAGTGGTCCTTTAACAATTAAAATATATGTGCAAACAGTGGCAAAGAAAGGATTTGTCAAGAAAATATATTTTAAAAACATTATGTAATTTTAAACATGGCAACTGCTGTGCTTTCCCCCCCCCCCCCCCCCCCCCCACACACACCTTTGTATACATTATGCATGCCAGATTACCCGGAGCATTAACTGGCCCTTTAATTGTCATATCATTGTGGCAGACTTTTGAGTAGAACATAATTAAACTCACAGTAAGACATTATTAAAAAATAAGTTTAAAAAGTATACTTTTCCATGAAATTTCTTTAGCATATTTAAATTATGTATTTTAAATGTAGGCACTCAAAACATGTGGGTAATCTGGTTTGTGCACCAAAATCAGCTTCTAGTACATAAAAAAAACCCTCTCAGCACAACTTTGTTGTTAGACAATAGTACGTGGAATTGTGTGGCTGTGTCTCTTTACACTACTGACTTCATTTATTTTATTGTCACTAACAGAACATCTCTTTCCTTGTAGATTAAACAGTCCTTGAATAGGAAATGTAGGCGCAAATGTCAAATCCTTATATTACAAGTCAAATATTTAGAGTGACATAAAATAGGACTTTTATGTTTGAATAAACTGGGGATTTGCTAGCCCTCTGGAAGAATGGGATGCATTCATTAGGCTGACACAGATAAACATTGTAACACTGTACATGGGCTGAATTTGGAATTCTGCTCTGTAACAATGTAATCAAGGCAGCCATTATTCTCTCTATAAATGCTCTGTTTGCTCTCTTTTAGACAGATGATCTAAAATGTAGCATCCATGTATAAACACTGTTGTATCTATCTATCTATCTATCTATCTATCTATTTATCTATCTATCTATCCATCCACTACATAAACTATGGGTTACAGAGGAGGCTATCTGCAGTATCTATCTACCTTCCTATCTATCGACTACATCTATTATTGGTGACGGAGGAGGGTATCTATCTATCTATCTATCTATCTATCTATCTATCTATCTATCTATCTATCTATCTATCTATCTATCGATGAATATCTATCTATCTACATGTTCATATCTCACTATCTATCTATCTATCTATCTATCTATCTATCTATCTATCTATCTATCTATCTATCTGTCTGTTCATATCTATCTATCTATTTATCAATCTACCTATCCATCCACTACATCTACTATTGGTGACGGAGGAGGATATCTATCTATCAACCTTCCCATCCATTCACTACATCTACTATGGGTAACGAAGGAGGGTATCTATCTATTTTTCTATCTACCTACCCATCCATCCACTACACCTACTATGGGTGATAGAGGAGGGTATCTATTTATCTACCTACCCATCCATCCACTACATCTACTATTGGTGACGGAGGAGGATATCTATCTATCTACCTACCCATCCACCCACTACATCTACTATGGGTAACGGAGGAGGGTATCTATCTATTTTTCTATCTACCTACCCATCCATCCACTACATCTTCTATGGGTGACGGAGGAGGGTATCTATCTATCTATCTATCTATCTATCTATCTATCTATCTATCTATCTATCTATCTGTTCATATCTATCTATCTATTTATCAATCTACCTATCCATCCACTACATCTACTATTGGTGACGGAGGAGGATATCTATCTATCAACCTTCCCATCCATTCACTACATCTACTATGGGTAACAAAGGAGGGTATCTATCTATTTTTCTATCTACCTACCCATCCATCCACTACACCTACTATTGGTGACGAAGGAGGATATCTATCTATCTACCTACCCATCCATCCACTACATCTACTATTGGTGACGGAGGAGGATATCTATCTATCTACCTACCCATCCATCCACTACATCTACTATGGGTGACGGAGGAGGGTATCTATCTATCTACCTACCCATCCACCCACTACATCTACTATGGGTAACGGAGGAGGGTATCTATCTATTTTTCTATCTACCTACCCATCCATCCACTACATCTACTATGGGTGGCGGAGGAGGGTATCTATCTATCTATCTATCTATCTATCTGTTCATATCTATCTATCTATTTATCAATCTACCTATCCATCCACTACATCTACTATTGGTGACGGAGGAGGATATCTATCTATCAACCTTCCCATCCATTCACTACATCTACTATGGGTAACAAAGGAGGGTATCTATCTATTTTTCTATCTACCTACCCATCCATCCACTACACCTACTATTGGTGACGAAGGAGGATATCTATCTATCTACCTACCCATCCATCCACTACATCTACTATGGGTGACGGAGGAGGGTATCTATCTATCTATCTATCTATCTGTTCATATCTATCTATCTATTTATCAATCTACCTATCCATCCACTACATCTACTATTGGTGACGGAGGAGGATATCTATCTATCAACCTTCCCATCCATTCACTACATCTACTATGGGTAACAAAGGAGGGTATCTATCTATTTTTCTATCTACATACCCATCCATCCACTACACCTACTATTGATGACGGAGGAGGATATCTATCTATCTATCTATTTACCTACCCATCCATCCACTACATCTACTATTGGTGACGGAGGAGGATATCTATCTATCTACCTACCCATCCACCCACTACATCTACTATGGGTAACGGAGGAGGGTATCTATCTATTTTTCTATCTACCTACCCATCCATCCACTACATCTACTATGGGTGATAGAGGAGGGTATCTATCTATCTACCTATGCATCCACCCACTACATCTACTATGGGTAATGGAGGATTGTATCTATCTATTTTTCTATCTACCTATCCATCCATCCACTACATCTACTATGGGTGATAGAGGAGGGTATCTATCTATCTACCTATGCATCCGCCCACTACATCTACTATGGCTAATGGAGGATTGTATCTATCTGTTTTTCTATCTACCTACCCATCCATCCACTACATCTACTATGGGTGATAGAGGAGGGTATCTATCTACCTACCCGTCCATCCACTACGTCTACTATGGGTGACGGAGGAGTGTATCTATCTACCTGCCTACAGTATCTATCCACTACATCTACTAAGGGTGAGAGAGGAGGATAGAAGGAGATGGGTAGGGCAATTGTTAACTTGTAGGATTTTTGGAATTTAAATCTCCTCCCTACCACATATAACATGCTCTGAAGATGGCAGCTTGCGTCAGCAAATGCAAGCCCTGCCCTCCAGAGATAGTACTGCTCCTCTCACACATGTACAGTAAAATGGATGCATCCATCAACCAGCAGAGGCAGCAAAATTAATTTTTCTCTATTTACAAAATTAGCTTAATGATATTTTGCTCCCTAATAATGCTCAGATTTTTCAAATCACATATATAGTTGTGAGCGTACGAGTTGTTGCTAACGCTGCGGGCTCGCGTAGCGAGGGCCGCAGCTCGCGCAGCGAGCCGCGGCCCTCGCAAAGCGAGGGCAGTGGCCGAGGGTCTCAGTTGCTGGCATGGAGCACCGTAGGCGCTCCATGCCAGCACCTGAGGACCTCGCAAAGCGAGGGCCGCAGTTGCTGGCATGGAGCGCCAAAGGCGCTCCATGCCAGCAACTGCGACCCTCGCAAACTTTACCTCGCAAACCAAACAGCACGACACACACATTACCACACTCGCAAACAACATACGACACACGTTCACACACATTACGGCCTCGCAACACTCGGACGCAACTCGCGAACATTACAAAATGTAAAACACAATACAAACACACAGCACATACATAAAAAACTTACCTACACCAAGAGGGAGCACCCAGGACCTCAAAAATACAACTTACACCTCGATTTTACTCGAAATAAAACAGTTTAGAGACTAAAAAAAAATTGAAGCGAGAGAAAAAATGGCCGCCGAACAAAACGAAAACGAGGCTACAGCACTCTAAACTCGCAAAACACCACAAGAAACTCGCAAAACAACACAAAACACCTACGGATATTCCGATACAGACGTATACCACACATTACTCGCCATTTTACGCCAATGCGAAAGTACACGACTACGCTAACGGTTTGGTCTCGCGCACGCACAGTGTTACACTGCACACATTCAGCACGCTTACACAGCAGCTCCACACCACTAATGCTGCAGCAACATCAAAACACATTCACAGCTCTTCCACACAATGCTTTAAAATAGGTAAAGTATATTCATTTATTAATGTATTATATATTTCATTATTACACACTAAACAGCATTAGCTACCTTACAATTTCATTGCCGTCATTTTTTGACGGGCAATTCGCTAGTATATATATGTTTTTCATAATGTTTTGGGTCTTTATACCCAGTACAAAAACTCAGTTCCTGTGCTTGGTGGGTAACACAGCTGCTAACCAAAATAAGGGGACGACCAAGATGTGTCACAGTGTCACAGAGATGTCTGAGACTCACTTGCTTTGTGTCTTAAGCAGGAAAGACAATAAATAAAGGGTATGACAAATAGGACATTATATCAATCTACCAATGTGCATCAGAGCATTTTTGTGTAACTCCCAACTATACCACATTTTGAGGGACATTCCCTCTCCTCTGTCCCTCTTTGGCTTCCAAACAGCCTTTTTTTAAAGCAAATTAACACATATAATGGCACATTCTACATCTCAGCCATGATCCCACTTCCTCAGGTTACCCATGGAAAAATAGATGCCTTGAGTACCCGTTCTACAGAATATATATCTATATGGAGTATTGTACACAAATGTATCTCAAAGCTTACTTTACGCATGGATATAGCATTATTTAATAGTGTATATTTTTTCAAGAATATGTGTCCCTCTTTGCCCATTTGAAATGTTATTGGCTAATAAGTGATGATCATAAAAGGACACAGAAAAGCATTGCCATCTGAAAAAAGTAAGAAGAATTAGACACAATCAAGTTGTAAATCAGTTATATAATGAAGCATTAACCCACCAAACCTACCCAACTGACCAAAAAACGAATTAATTTATCATTCTTAAACATTCACAATCTACTCTCCTTTATTTTCTCCATACTTATTCTATTTTTCACATTCAGCCCCCTGTGGCCCTATTACTTATTTTGAATGTTGTCTTTGCTATTTCCAGTGGTGTAGTATCTCCAAAGGCATTCAGAACTAATTGAGCAAGACTATTAAATGGCCATTGTACAATTAATAAAATGCATATGCTTGAAAATACTGGGTATGATTAACAGCAGAACTAAACAGAGAAAAAATCATTAAGATTTTTTATTTTATTTAGAAAAACATAAACGTTGTTGCCCCTGCTGGACACTGGAGGCATCTATGATACTTTAATGGAGGTTTTTTTTTTAAGGGCTGGGCACCTGCTTCTCGATCTGTGAGGAGCAAGGTATGTAGTGTCAGTTTTAATCAGATCCAATTATCTAACAAATCATCTTCACCGTTCTCTTTCACCTCCTCCTCCACACCTTCCTCCACTGATCTGCTGAGGTGTGCATAAGGGAGCTGCGATGGAGAAGAGTGAATAGGGCAGAGCTTGGAGGAGCTCATGATCACTGTTTCCTTTTGCATTAATGCCTGTCCAATGCCGTTTTCAGACTAGGCCCAGACCTAGGGCAGCACATATTTAGAGGGCAGCAGCTTCCTAAAGTTGCCAATGCAGTGCCATGGAATATGCACAGAAATGTCTATATGCAGAGAATATTCTATCTGTAAATACTTACTGTATATTTACAGGAGTAGTAACTGGGTGGTTGGCGGCAAATCTGAAAGGTTATAGGGCCGCATAAAACCTAAATATGCCTTATTTAATATACTAGTAGTCTTTCAATACAACCGATCAGAGGTGTTATCTGAATCCACAGTTGCTCCTTTTCTTTCCAGGGGCCTCATTCTATTAGCGGCCGCAGCCGTTGCGGGGCCGCAAGGACCGGCCGCAAGCTATTCGGCTATTCTATTCCCTTATGGCTGGGGGCTCCGGCAGGCTTGCGGCCGGTGCCTTGCTATCTCTTGCGGCTGCTCGCGCCGGAGGAAAGCTTTTGATCTAAAACGGCCGCAAGAGTTTCGGCCGTAAGAAATTCCTATTTGCAATTCAATTGCTCCGGGAAACCTCTCTGCAAGGCTAAAAGCGAGCCGCAGCTTACTTGCAGGAAAGAGGTCCCGCTAGCACCAATTAAGCACATAAAATAGCTCAAATAAAGCCATCCTGCACTTTGAGAAGACTATAAAGGGATTTTAGGTGTTAGAAAAAATAGCACATAATTATCCTATACTCAAATCCGTAAAATATTTTATTTTTAATATCCGTAAAATATCCATGTACAAAGTCCAGAGTGCTTGGAGCACCTCAGACCCGCCCACGCCGCAGCCGGAAAATAAACAGTTAATTTGAACTCGGGTTTGGGCTGATGTGCAAGCTTGAGAGGGGGTTGCTATTAATCCTCATGTCCCCCAATATGATCCCTAGCATTTACAGAGCTGTACAGTGCAGGCTTGAATTTATTTTTGCGTTTTTAGATTTCACAGCTTACGGCCGGTTTCAAGATATGCGGCCGGCCGTAAGAGGAGATCCTTGCGGGGTCGTATAATAGAATCGCGAGTTAACAGAACCCCCGCAAGGAATCGCAGCCTTACGGCCGATTTACGGCCGATAATAGAATGAGGCCCCAGGTGTTTAATTCTGTCAGGAATGAAGGCAAAATGCTTGACACAATTAAAATAAAATTGTTAAAAATGAAAAAAAACACAACATTTAAAAATGTAATTGGTTAAAACATTAACGCTTAAATTATTTTCACACTCTCTCATAGGCTGAAAAGAGAGAATCCTTAGAAGTCCTATTTCTTAAAGGGAATCTGGGGAGCATGCTCACCACATACAAAGGGGAGCCCTGAGCAAAGGGGTCTTACATTTATATGTATTTAATTGTTTATATAAACCCCTTCCACACGTTTTTACTTTTAACCCCTACCTTGCTACCACTGGGATAGATCATTACACACCAGTATTTATTGTAATCCAGATTCATATCTGAAGCACACCATGGCATGGGGGTAGGGGAGCATGAGCTCCCAGTTCTAAATGGGTTCTCTGTAGCTCATGCAGCTCATGAATACACAGACTATGAAGTGACGTATTTCAAATTAGCCAGTCAGTAACAGTAACAAGCTGTTTCTTGCATAATGTTGTCTTTGATTGGTTACTATGAGACAGTGCAACTCCTGTAATTAAAAGTACTCTATTTATGAGCTGCAGTGGGGAGAAACCAAATATGAACTATCTGTAAGATTTCAGTACTGAACTATTATTATTGTCCTGTCTGTTAGTCTTGCCCTGTCTGTAAGTCCTGGCCTTCTGTAGGTCCTACCCTGTCTGTTAGTCCTGTCCCGTCTGTAAGTCCTCTCTGTTAGTCATGTCATGTCTATTAGTCCTGCCCTGTCTGTTAGTCCTGTCTGTTAGTCCTGCCCTGCCCTGTCTGTTAGTCTTGCCCTGTCTTTAAGTCCTGGCCTTCTGTAAGTCCTACCCTGTCTCTTGGTCCTGCCCTGTCTGTAAATCCTACCCTGTCTGTTAGTCCTGTCCCGTCTGTTAGTCCTGTCCTGTCTGTTAGTCCTTCCCTGTCTGTTAGTCCTGTCCTGTCTGTTAGTCGTGTCCTGCATGTTAGTCCTGCTCTGTCTGTTATTCCTGTCCTTTTTGTTAGTCCTGTCCTTTTTGTTAGTCCTATCCTGCCTGTTAGTCCTGCCCTGTATGTTAGTCCTGTCCTGTCGGTTAGTCCTGTCCTGTCTGTTAGTCCTGCCCTGTCTGTTAGTCCTGTCCTGTCTGTTAGTCGTGTCCTGCATGTTAGTCCTGCCCTGTCTGTTAGTCCTGTCCTGTCTGTTAGTCGTGTCCTGCATGTTAGTCCTGCCCTGTCTGTTAGTTCTGTCCTGCATGTTAGTCCTGTCCTGCATGTTAGTCCTGTCCTGCCTGTTAGTCCTGTCCTGTCGGTTAGTCCTGTCCTGTCTGTTAGTCCTGCCCTGTATGTTAGTCCTGTCCTGTCTGTTAGTCTTGTCCTGCCTGTTAGTCCTGCTCTGTATGTTAGTCCTGCCTTACCTGTTAGTCCTGTCCTGCCTGTTAGTTCTGTCCTGTCTGTTAGTCCTGTCCTTTCTGTTAGTCCTGTCCTGCCTGTTAGTCCTGCCCTGTATGTTAGTCCTGTCCTGTCTGTTAGTCCTTTCCGGCCTGTTAGTCTTGTCCTGCCTGTTAGTCCTGCCCTGTCTGTTAGTCCTGTCCTTTCTGTTAGTCCTGTCCTGTATGTTAGTCCTGCCCTGTATGTTAGTCCTGCCCTGTATGTTAGTCCTGCCTTGCCTGTTTGTCCTGTCCTGCCTGTTAGTTCTGTCCTGTCTGTTAGTCCTGACCTGTCTGTAAGTCCTGGTCTTCTGTTAGTCCCAACCTGTCTGTAAGTCCTGCCCTGTCTGTTAGTCTTGTCCTGTTTGTTAATCCGACCCTGTCTACTAGTCCTACCCTGTCTGTTAGTCATAACTGTTAGTCCTGCCCTGTCTGTTAGTCCTGCCCTGTCTGTTAATCCTTTCCTGCCCTGTCTATTAGTCCTGTCTGTTATACCTGTCCTGCCCTGCCTGTTAGTCCTGCCCTGTCTGTTAGTTTTGTCCTGTTTGTTAATCCGGCCCTGCCTGTTAGTCCTGCCCTGTCTGTTAGTCCTATCTGATAGTCCTGCCCTGTCTGTTAGTCCTGTCCTGCCTTTAGTCCTGTCCTGTCTGGCAATCCCGCCGTGTCTGTTAATCCTGTCCTGCCCTGTCTGTTAGTCCTGTCCTGTCTGTTAGTCCTGTCCTGTCTGTTAGACCTGTCCTGCCCTGTCTGTCAGTCCTGTCCTGCCCTATCTGTTAGTCTTGTCCTGCCTGTTAGTCCTGTACTGTCTGTTAGTCCTGCCCTGTCTGTTAGTCCTGTCCTGGCGGTTAGTCTTGCACTGCATGTTAATCCTGTCCTGTCTGTTAGTCCTGTCGTGTGTGTTAGTATTGCCCTGTTTGTTAGTCCTACACTGCATGTTTATCCTGTCATGTCTGTTAGTCATGTCCTGTCTGTTAGTCTTGCCCTGTCTGTTAGTCCTGTCCTGTCTGTTAGTCCTGCCCTGTCTGTTAGTCCTGTTCTGCCTGTTAGTTCTGTCCTGTCTGTTAGTCCTGCCCTGTCTGTTAGTCCTGCACTGCATGTTAATCCTGTCCTGTCTGTTAGTCCTGTCCTGTTGTGTCTGTTAGTCTTGCCCTGTCTGTTAGTCCTGCACTGCATGTTAATCCTGTCCTGTCTGTTAGTCATGTCCTATATTTTAGTCCTGCACTGTCTGTTAGTCCTGTCCTGCCCTGTCTGTTAGTCTTGTCCTGTCTGTTAGTCCTGTACTGCCTGTTAGTTCTGTCCTGTCTGATAGTCCTGTCCTGTCTGTTAGTTCTGTCCTGCCTTTTAGTCCTGCCCTGTATGTTATTACTTCCCCATCTGTTAGTCCTGTACTGCCTGTTAGTCCTGTCCTGTCTGTTAGTCCTGCCCTGTCTGTTAGTCATACTATGTCTGTTAGCCCTGCCCTGTCTGTTAGTCCTGTCCTGTCTGTTAGTCCTGGTCTTCTGTTAGTCCTGTCCTGTCTTTTAGTCCTGCCCTGTCTGTTATTCCTGTCCTTGTGTTAGTCATGCCTGTTAGTCCTGCCCTGTATGTTATTCCTGTCATGCCTGTTAGTCCTGGCCTTCTGTTAGTCCTGTCCTGTCTGTAAGTCCTGTCCTGCCTGTTAGTTCTGCCCTGTCTGTTAGTCCTGTCCTTGTGTTAGTCCTGCCTGTTAGTCTTGCCCTGTATGTTAGTCCTGTCCTGGCTATTAGTCCTGTCCTGTCTGTAAGTCCTGTCCTGTCTGTTAGTCCTGTCATGTCTGTAAGTCCTGGGCTTCTGTTAGTCCTGCCCTGTCTGTTAGTCTTGTCCTGTTTGTTATTCCGGCCCTGTCTGTTAGTCCTGCCCTGTCTGTTAGTCCTATCCTGTTTGTTAGCCCTGTCCTGGATGTTAGTCCTTTTCTGCCTGTTAGTCCTGCCCTGTCTGTTAGTCCTGACCTGTCTGTAAGTCCTGGCCTTCTGTTAGTCCCGACCTGTCTGTAAGTCCTGCCCTGTCTGTTAGTTTTGTCCTGTTTGTTAATCCGGCCCTGCCTGTTAGTCCTACCCTGTCTGTTAGTCCTATCTGTTAGTCCTGCCCTGTCTGTTAGTCCTGTCCTGCCTTTAGTCCTGTCCTGTCTGGTAATCCCACCGTGTCTGTTAATCCTGTCCTGCCCTGTCTGTTAGTCCTGTCCTGTCTGTCAATGCGGTCCTGTCCTGTCTGTTAGTCCTGTCCTGTCTGTTAGACCTGTCCTGCCCTGTCTGTTAGTCCTGTCCTTCTGTAGGTCCTACCCTGTCTGTTAGTCCTGTCCCGTCTGTAAGTCCTCTCTGTTAGTCATGTCATGTCTATTAGTCCTGCCCTGTCTGTTAGTCCTGTCTGTTAGTCCTGCCCTGCCCTGTCTGTTAGTCTTGCCCTGTCTTTAAGTCCTGGCCTTCTGTAAGTCCTACCCTGTCTCTTGGTCCTGCCCTGTCTGTAAATCCTACCCTGTCTGTTAGTCCTGTCCCGTCTGTTAGTCCTGTCCTGTCTGTTAGTCCTTCCCTGTCTGTTAGTCCTGTCCTGTCTGTTAGTCGTGTCCTGCATGTTAGTCCTGCTCTGTCTGTTATTCCTGTCCTTTTTGTTAGTCCTGTCCTTTTTGTTAGTCCTATCCTGCCTGTTAGTCCTGCCCTGTATGTTAGTCCTGTCCTGTCGGTTAGTCCTGTCCTGTCTGTTAGTCCTGCCCTGTCTGTTAGTCCTGTCCTGTCTGTTAGTCGTGTCCTGCATGTTAGTCCTGCCCTGTCTGTTAGTTCTGTCCTGCATGTTAGTCCTGTCCTGCATGTTAGTCCTGTCCTGCCTGTTAGTCCTGTCCTGTCGGTTAGTCCTGTCCTGTCTGTTAGTCCTGCCCTGTATGTTAGTCCTGTCCTGTCTGTTAGTCTTGTCCTGCCTGTTAGTCCTGCTCTGTATGTTAGTCCTGCCTTGCCTGTTAGTCCTGTCCTGCCTGTTAGTTCTGTCCTGTCTGTTAGTCCTGTCCTTTCTGTTAGTCCTGTCCTGCCTGTTAGTCCTGCCCTGTATGTTAGTCCTGTCCTGTCTGTTAGTCATTTCCGGCCTGTTAGTCTTGTCCTGCCTGTTAGTCCTGCCCTGTCTGTTAGTCCTGTCCTTTCTGTTAGTCCTGTCCTGTATGTTAGTCCTGCCCTGTATGTTAGTCCTGCCCTGTATGTTAGTCCTGCCTTGCCTGTTTGTCCTGTCCTGCCTGTTAGTTCTGTCCTGTCTGTTAGTCCTGACCTGTCTGTAAGTCCTGGCCTTCTGTTAGTCCCAACCTGTCTGTAAGTCCTGCCCTGTCTGTTAGTCTTGTCCTGTTTGTTAATCCGACCCTGTCTACTAGTCCTACCCTGTCTGTTAGTCATAACTGTTAGTCCTGCCCTGTCTGTTAGTCCTGCCCTGTCTGTTAATCCTTTCCTGCCCTGTCTATTAGTCCTGTCTGTTATACCTGTCCTGCCCTGCCTGTTAGTCCTGCCCTGTCTGTTAGTTTTGTCCTGTTTGTTAATCCGGCCCTGCCTGTTAGTCCTGCCCTGTCTGTTAGTCCTATCCTATAGTCCTGCCCTGTCTGTTAGTCCTGTCCTGCCTTTAGTCCTGTCCTGTCTGGCAATCCCGCCGTGTCTGTTAATCCTGTCCTGCCCTGTCTGTTAGTCCTGTCCTGTCTGTTAGTCCTGTCCTGTCTGTTAGACCTGTCCTGCCCTGTCTGTCAGTCCTGTCCTGCCCTATCTGTTAGTCTTGTCCTGCCTGTTAGTCCTGTACTGTCTGTTAGTCCTGCCCTGTCTGTTAGTCCTGTCCTGGCGGTTAGTCTTGCACTGCATGTTAATCCTGTCCTGTCTGTTAGTCCTGTCGTGTGTGTTAGTATTGCCCTGTTTGTTAGTCCTACACTGCATGTTTATCCTGTCATGTCTGTTAGTCATGTCCTGTCTGTTAGTCTTGCCCTGTCTGTTAGTCCTGTCCTGTCTGTTAGTCCTGCCCTGTCTGTTAGTCCTGTTCTGCCTGTTAGTTCTGTCCTGTCTGTTAGTCCTGCCCTGTCTGTTAGTCCTGCACTGCATGTTAATCCTGTCCTGTCTGTTAGTCCTGTCCTGTTGTGTCTGTTAGTCTTGCCCTGTCTGTTAGTCCTGCACTGCATGTTAATCCTGTCCTGTCTGTTAGTCATGTCCTATATTTTAGTCCTGCACTGTCTGTTAGTCCTGTCCTGCCCTGTCTGTTAGTCTTGTCCTGTCTGTTAGTCCTGTACTGCCTGTTAGTTCTGTCCTGTCTGATAGTCCTGTTCTGTCTGTTAGTTCTGTCCTGCCTTTTAGTCCTGCCCTGTATGTTATTACTTCCCCGTCTGTTAGTCCTGTACTGCCTGTTAGTCCTGTCCTGTCTGTTAGTCCTGCCCTGTCTGTTAGTCATACTATGTCTGTTAGCCCTGCCCTGTCTGTTAGTCCTGTCCTGTCTGTTAGTCCTGGTCTTCTGTTAGTCCTGTCCTGTCTTTTAGTCCTGCCCTGTCTGTTATTCCTGTCCTTGTGTTAGTCATGCCTGTTAGTCCTGCCCTGTATGTTATTCCTGTCATGCCTGTTAGTCCTGGCCTTCTGTTAGTCCTGTCCTGTCTGTAAGTCCTGTCCTGCCTGTTAGTTCTGCCCTGTCTGTTAGTCCTGTCCTTGTGTTAGTCCTGCCTGTTAGTCTTGCCCTGTATGTTAGTCCTGTCCTGGCTATTAGTCCTGTCCTGTCTGTAAGTCCTGTCCTGTCTGTTAGTCCTGTCATGTCTGTAAGTCCTGGCCTTCTGTTAGTCCTGCCCTGTCTGTTAGTCTTGTCCTGTTTGTTATTCCGGCCCTGTCTGTTAGTCCTGCCCTGTCTGTTAGTCCTATCCTGTTTGTTAGCCCTGTCCTGGATGTTAGTCCTTTTCTGCCTGTTAGTCCTGCCCTGTCTGTTAGTCCTGACCTGTCTGTAAGTCCTGGCCTTCTGTTAGTCCCGACCTGTCTGTAAGTCCTGCCCTGTCTGTTAGTTTTGTCCTGTTTGTTAATCCGGCCCTGCCTGTTAGTCCTACCCTGTCTGTTAGTCCTATCTGTTAGTCCTGCCCTGTCTGTTAGTCCTGTCCTGCCTTTAGTCCTGTCCTGTCTGGTAATCCCGCCGTGTCTGTTAATCCTGTCCTGCCCTGTCTGTTAGTCCTGTCCTGTCTGTCAATGCGGTCCTGTCCTGTCTGTTAGTCCTGTCCTGTCTGTTAGACCTGTCCTGCCCTGTCTGTTAGTCCTGTCCTGCCCTGTCTGTTAGTCTTGTCCTGTCTGTTAGTCCTGTACTGTCCTGTATTTTAGTTTTGCCCTGTCTGTTAGTTCTGTCTGTTAGTCTTGCCCTGTCTGTTAGTCCTGTCCTGTCTGTTAGTCCTGCCCTGTCTGTTAGTCCTGTTCTGCCTGTTAGTTCTGTCCTGTCTGTTAGTCCTGCCCTGTCTGTTAGTCCTGCACTGCATGTTAATCCTGTCCTGTCTGTTAGTCATGTCCTATATTTTAGTCCTGCACTTTCTGTTAGTCCTGTCCTGCCCTGTCTGTTAGTCTTGTCCTGTCTGTTAGTCCTGCACTGCATGTTAATCCTGTCCTGTCTGTTAGTCATGTCCTATATTTTAGTCCTGCACTTTCTGTTAGTCCTGTCCTGCCCTGTCTGTTAGTCTTGACCTGTCTGTTAGTCCTGTACTGCCTGTTAGTTCTGTCCTGTCTGATAGTCCTGTCCTGTCTGTTAGTCCTGTCCTGTCTGTTAGTCCTGTCCTGTCGTGTGTGTTAGTATTGCCCTGTTTGTTAGTCCTGCACTGCATGTTTATCCTGTCATGTCTGTGAGTCATGTCCTGTCTGTTAGTCTTGCCCTATCTGTTAGTCCTGTCCTGTCTGTTAGTCCTGCCCTGTCTGTTAGTCCTATCTGTTAGTCCTGCCCTGTCTGTTAGTCCTGTCCTGCCTTTAGTCCTGTCCTGTCTGGTAATCCCGCCGTGTCTGTTAATCCTGTCCTGCCCTGTCTGTTAGTCCTGTCCTGCCCTGTCTGTTAGTCCTGTCCTGTCTGTTAGACCTGTCCTGCCCTGTCTGTTAGTCCTGTCCTGCCCTGTCTGTTAGTCTTGTCCTGTCTGTTAGTCCTGTACTGTCCTGTATTTTAGTCTTGCCCTGTCTGTTAGTCCTGTACTGTCTGTTAGTCCTGCCCTGTCTGTTAGTCCTGTCCTGCCGGTTAGTCCTGCTTGCATGTTAATCCTGTCCTGTCTGATAGTCCTGTCGTGTGTGTTAGTATTGCCCTGTTTGTTAGTCTTGCACTGCATGTTTATCCTGTCATGTCTGTTAGTCATGTCCTGTCTGTTAGTCTTGCCCTGTCTGTTAGTCCTGTCCTGTCTGTTATTCCTGCCCTGTCTGTTAGTCCTGTTCTGCCTGTTAGTTCTGTCCTGTCTGTTAGTCCTGCCCTGTCTGTTAGTCCTGCACTGCATGTTAATCCTGTCCTGTCTGTTAGTCCTGTCCTGTTGTGTCTGTTAGTCTTGCCCTGTCTGTTAGTCCTGCACTGCATGTTAATCCTGTCCTGTCTTTTAGTCATGTCCTCTATTTTAGTTCTGCACTGTCTGTTAGTCCTGTCCTGCCCTGTCTGTTAGTCTTGTCCTGTCTGTTAGTCCTGTACTGCCTGTTAGTTCTGTCCTGTCTGATAGTCTTGTCCTGTCTGTTAGTCCTTCCCTGTTGTGTCTGTTAGTCTTGCCCTGTCTGTTAGTCCTGCACTGCATGTTAATCCTGTCCTGTCTGTTAGTCATGTCTTATCTTTCAGTCCTGCACTGTCTGTTAGTCCTGTCCTGTCTGTTAGTCATGTCCTGCATGTTAGTCCTGTCCTGTCTGTTAGTCCTGTCCTTTCTGTTAGTCCTGTACTGTCTGTTAGTCCTGTCCTACATGTTAGTCCTGTCCTGTCTGTTAGTCCTGTCCTGTCTGTTAGTCTTGCCCTCTCTGTTAGTCCTGTCCTGTCTGTTAGTCCTACACTGTCTGTTAGTCCTATTCTGCCTGTTAGTTCTGTCCTGTCTGATAGTCCTGTCCTGTCTGTTAGTCCTGCCCTGTTGTGTCTGTTAGTCTTGCCCTGTCTGTTAGTCCTGCACTGCATGTTAATCCGGTCCTGTCTGTTAGTCATGTCCTGTCTTTTAGTCCTGCACTGTCTGTTACTCCTGCACTGTCTGTTAGTCCTGTCCTGTCTGTTAGTCCTGTCCTGCATGTTAGTCCTGTCCTGTCTGTTAGTCCTGTCCTTTCTGTTAGTCCTGTCCTGCCTGTTTGTCCTGTATGTTAGTCCTGTCCTATCTGTTAGTCTTTTTCTGTCTGTTAGTCCTGTCCTGGATGTTAGTTCTGTCATGCCTATTAGTCCTTCCCTGTATGTTAGTCCTGCCCTGTCTGTTAGTCCTGCACTGCATGTTAATCCTGTCCTGTCTGTTAGTCTTGTCCTATATTTTAGTCCTGCACTGTCTGTTAGTCCTGTCCTGCCCTGTCTTTTAGTCTTGTCCTGTCTGTTAGTCCTGCACTGCCTGTTAGTTCTTTCTTGTCTGATAGTCCTGTCCTGTCTGTAAGTCCTGTCCTGTTGTGTCTGTTAGTCTTGCCCTGTCTGCTAGTCCTGCCCTGCATGTTAATCCTGTCCTGTCTGTTAGTCGTGTCCTGCATGTTAGTCCTGTCCTGTCTGTTAGTCCTGTCCTTTTTGTTAGTCCTGTCCTGTCTGTTAGTCCTGTCCTGCATGTTAGTCCTGTTCTGTCTGTTAGTCCTGTCCTGTCTGTTAGTCTTGCCCTCTCTGTTAGTCCTGTCCTATCTGTTAGTCCTGTGCTGTCTGTTAGTCCTGTTCTGCCTGTTAGTTCTGTCCTGTCTGATAGTCCTGTCCTGTCTGTTAGTCCTGCCCTGTTGTGTCTGTTAGTCTTGCCCTGTCTGTTAGTCCTGCACTGCATGTTAATCCTGTCCTGTCTGTTAGTCATGTCCTATCTTTTAGTCCTGCACTGTCTGTTAGTCCTGTCCTGTCTGTTAGTCCTGTCCTGCATGTTAGTCCTGTCCTGTCTGTTAGTCCTGTCCTTTCTGTTAGTCCTGTACTGCCTGTTAGTCCTGCCCTGTATGTTAGTCCTGTCCTATCTGATAGTCTTTTTCTGTCTGTTAGTCCTGTCCTGGATGTTAGTTCTGTCATGCCTGTTAGTCCTTCCCTGTATGTTAGTCCTGCCCTGTCTGTTAGTCCTGTCCTGCCATGTAGTCCTGTCCTGTCTGTTAGTCCTGCCCTGTTTGTTAGTCCTACCCTGTCTGTTAGCCCTGTCCTGGATGTTAGTCCTTTCCTGCCTGTTAGTCCTGCCCTGTCTGTTAGTCCTGACCTGTCTGTAAGTCCTGGCCTTCTGTTAGTCCTGCCCTGTCGGTTTGTCCTACCCTGTCTGTTGGCCCTGTCCTGGATGTTAGTCCTTTCCTGCCTGTTAGTCCTGACCTATGTGTAAGTCCTGGCTTTCTGTTAGTCCTGTCCTGTCTGTTAGTCCTGCCCTGTCTTTTAGTCTTGTCCTTTTTGTTGATCCGGCCCTGTCTGTTAGTCCTGCCCTGTCTATTAGTCCTGTCTGTTAGTCATGCCCTGTCTGTAAGTCCTGTCCTGCCTGTTAGTCCTGTCCTGTCTGTTAATCCTGCCCTGTCTGTTAATCCTGTCCTGCCCGGTTTGTTAGTCCTGTCCTGTCTGTTAGACCTGTCCTGCCGTGTCTGTTAGTCCTGTCCTGCCCTGTCTGTTAGTCATGTCCTGTCCGTTAGTCCTGTACTGTCCTGTCTTTTAGTCTTGCCCTGTCTGTTAGTCCTGTGCTGTCTGTTAGTCCTGCCCTGTCTGTTAGTATTGACCTGCTGGTTAGTCCTGCACTGCAAGTTAATCCTGTCCTGTCTGTTAGTCCTGCCCTGTCGTGTGTGTTAGTATTGCCCTTTTTGTTAGTCCTGCACTGCATGTTAATCCTGTCATGTCTGTTAGTCATGTCCTATCTTTTAGTCCTGCCCTGTCTGTTAGTCCTGTCCTGTCTTTTCGTCCTGTCCTGCATGTTAGTCCTGTACTGCCTGTTAGTCCTGCCCTGTATGTTAGTCCTGTCCTATCTGATAGTCTTTTTCTGTCTGTTAGTCCTGTCCTGGATGTTAGTTCTGTCATGCCTGTTAGTCCTTCCCTGTATGTTAGTCCTGCCCTGTCTGTTAGTCCTGTCCTGCCATGTAGTCCTGTCCTGTCTGTTAGTCCTGCCCTGTTTGTTAGTCCTACCCTGTCTGTTAGCCCTGTCCTGGATGTTAGTCCTTTCCTGCCTGTTAGTCCTGCCCTGTCTGTTAGTCCTGACCTGTCTGTAAGTCCTGGCCTTCTGTTAGTCCTGCCCTGTCGGTTTGTCCTACCCTGTCTGTTGGCCCTGTCCTGGATGTTAGTCCTTTCCTGCCTGTTAGTCCTGACCTATGTGTAAGTCCTGGCTTTCTGTTAGTCCTGTCCTGTCTGTTAGTCCTGCCCTGTCTTTTAGTCTTGTCCTTTTTGTTGATCCGGCCCTGTCTGTTAGTCCTGCCCTGTCTATTAGTCCTGTCTGTTAGTCATGCCCTGTCTGTAAGTCCTGTCCTGCCTGTTAGTCCTGTCCTGTCTGTTAATCCTGCCCTGTCTGTTAATCCTGTCCTGCCCGGTTTGTTAGTCCTGTCCTGTCTGTTAGACCTGTCCTGCCGTGTCTGTTAGTCCTGTCCTGCCCTGTCTGTTAGTCATGTCCTGTCCGTTAGTCCTGTACTGTCCTGTCTTTTAGTCTTGCCCTGTCTGTTAGTCCTGTGCTGTCTGTTAGTCCTGCCCTGTCTGTTAGTATTGACCTGCTGGTTAGTCCTGCACTGCAAGTTAATCCTGTCCTGTCTGTTAGTCCTGCCCTGTCGTGTGTGTTAGTATTGCCCTTTTTGTTAGTCCTGCACTGCATGTTAATCCTGTCATGTCTGTTAGTCATGTCCTATCTTTTAGTCCTGCCCTGTCTGTTAGTCCTGTCCTGTCTTTTCGTCCTGTCCTGCATGTTAGTCCTGTCCTGTCTGTTAGTCCTGTCCTGCATGTTAGTCCTGTCCTGCCTGTTAGTCCTGCCCTGTATGTTAGTCCTGTCCTGTGGGTTTGTCTTTTCCTGTCTGTTAGTCCTGTCCTGTCTGTTAGTCCTGCCCTGTCTTTTAGTCCTGTCCTGTCTGTTAGTCATGTCCTGTAAGTTAGTCCTTTCCTGTCTGTTAGTCCTGCCCTGCCTGTTAGTCCTGTCCTTGTGTTAGTCCTGCCTGTTAGTCCTGCCCTGTATGTTAGTCCTGTCCTGGCTGTTAGTCCTGTCCTGTCTGTAAGTCCTGCCCTGTCTGTTAGTCCTGTCCTGCCTGTTAGTCCTGTCCTGTCTGTTAGTCCTGCCCTTCCTTTTAATCCTTTCCTGCCTGTTAGTCCTATCCTGGATGTTTGTCCTTTACTGCCTGTTTGTCCTGCCCTGTATGTTAGTCCTGCCTTCTCTGTTAGTCCTGTCCTGTCTGTTAGTCCTACCCTGTCTGTTAGTCCTGCCCTGTCTGTTAGCACTGTCCTGAATGTTAGTTCTGTCCTGCCTTTTAGTCCTGCCCTGTATGTTATTACTTCCCCGTCTGTTAGTCCTGTACTGCCTGTTAGTCCTGTCCTGTCTGTTAGTCCTGCCCTATCTGTTAGTCCTACCATGTCTGTTAGCCCTGCCCTGTCTGTCAGTCCTGTCCTGTCTGTTAGTCCTGGCCTTCTGTTAGTCCTGTCCTGTCTGTTAGTCCTGCCCTGTCTGTTAGTCCTGTCCTTGTGTTAGTCATGCCTGTTAGTCCTGCCCTGTATGTTATTCCTGTTCTGCCTGTTAGTCCTGGCCTTCTGTTAGTCCTGTCCTGTCTGTAAGTCCCGTCCTGCCTGTTAGTTCTGCCCTGTCTGTTAGTCCTGTCCTTGTGTTAGTCCTGCCTGTTAGTCCTGCCCTGTATGTTAGTCCTGTCCTGCCGGTTAGTCCTGCACTGCATGTTAATCCTGTCCTGTCTGTTAGTCCTGTCCTGTCGTGTGTGTTAGTATTGCCCTGTTTGTTAGTCCTGCACTGCATGTTTATCCTGTCATGTCTGTTAGTCATGTCCTGTCTGTTAGTCTTGACCTGTCTGTTAGTCCTGTCCTGTCTGTTAGTCCTGCCCTGTCTGTTAGTCCTGTTCTGCCTGTTAGTTCTGTCCTGTCTGTTAGTCCTGCCCTGTCTGTTAGTCCTGCACTGTATGTTAATCCTGTCCTGTCTGTTAGTCCTTTCCTGATGTGTCTGTTAGTCTTGCCCTGTCTGTTAGTCCTGCACTGCATGTTAATCCTGTCCTGTCTGTTAGTCATGTCCTATATTTTAGTCCTGCACTGTCTGTTAGTCCTGTCCTGTCTGTTAGTCCTGTCCTGCATGTTAGTCCTGTCCTGTCTGTTAGTCCTGTCCTTTCTGTTAGTCCTGTCCTGCCTGTTAGTCCTGCCCTGTATGTTAGTCCTGTCCTATCTGGTAGTCTTTTTCTGTCTGATAGTCCTTCACTGTCTGTTAGTCCTGTTCTGCCTGTTAGTTTTGTCCTGTCTGTTAGTCCTGCCCTGACGGTTAGTCCTGCACTGCATGTTAATCCTGTCCTGTCTGTAAGTCATGTCCTATCTTTTAGTCCTGTCCTGTCTGTTAGTCCTGTACTCTCTGTTAGTCCTGCCCTGTATGTTAGTCCTGTCCTGTCGGTTAGTCTTTTCCATTTCTGTTAGTCCTACCCTGTCTGTTGGCCCTTTCCTGGATGTTAGTCCTTTCCTGCCTGTTACTTCTGACCTGTCTGTAAGTCCTGGCCTTCTGTTAGTCCTGTCCTGTCTGTTAGTCCTCCCCTGTCTGTTAGTCTTGTCTTGTTTGTTAATCCGTCCCTGTCTGTTAGTCCTGTCCCTTCTGTTAGTCCTGTCCTGTCTTGTCTGTTAGTCCTGCCCTGTCGGTTAGCCCTGTCCTGTGCTTTCTGTTAGTCCTGTCCCGTCTGTTAGTCCTGTCCTGTCTTGTCTGTTAGTCCTGCCCTGTCTGTACTTTCTATCTGTAAGACAAGCTCTTTGTTTGCTGTTATTACAGACTAGATTGTCATGTAGATTTGATACTGTGAGACATCATTTGGCATCATGTTGGTTTTCTTGCTGTATTTCACCCACTTACCCAGCTCTGTATTAAATCTTCAATATGCAAAGTGATATTACAAGACACACAAGGGTCTGACAACTGAACAATGAGACGGAGCACTTACAGGAATCAGTGTCAGGAAGTGGTTTGTCAGGATCCCATTTCCTAATATGATACATGAGCTCACTGCGGGTCACAGAAGTCCTTGGCTCAAGGGTAATCAGGATGGCTTTGTTAAGATAAAGCTGATTTTTATGTCTTATCATTTAAATTCAAACAGAACAGATTTTCAAAGAGCATGTTGTAAATAATACAGAAGTCAAAAATATTAAAACCTAAAGTAGTTTGTCTGGACCATTAATGGCTTTTACATTTTCATTTTAATTGATAATACAACTGTATGTCTCCTGCTTTATTTAGCTTTCCAAATATTCCTAAATTTGGTAATTTGTGAGGCTACTGCCAGGATTTTGTAGCTGTAAATGCCACATTTCTATTGTGCACTTCCTGTTCAGTCAATGTTTCCTCCTACTTTAGGAAGCAGGCCAGTAGAACCCAAAATGGTAGATTCCACAGAAGCATAATTACATATAAAAATAATAGATTAGAGTCTGTTATATTTTATTTTGTATTCTAAAAACATTTTGCATAGTTTCAAGTGTAGTCTTCCAAAATAGAAAATATTATATATATGACCACAGTGGATGTTTAAAGTACCACTGCAGTTGAAGATAGAAGAGGCTTTGTCAAGTATTTTCTAAATTAACAACATAACTAGCTGTATAAGTCATGGAGTTGGGAAAATCTACATTATTGAAGTCTTTGTTTATGAGTACAGGAATCCATTTTGTGTTTGTTACATCACATCCTGAGAGCTGGTTTATGGGAGTGTGAATTTATAGTTATCAGTGGAGGGAGGGTTAGGGGAAAATATAGCAGGCAGAAGTTTAGAGGCTTTGCTTGATAACTGGATAAGATGGAAGTTGACACCTCACCCTTCCTGCCACTGGCCCAGAAGTAGGACATTGTATCAAAGGATGGAAACAGCTCTGGAGAAATGTAAATGTCCTTCTCACACACACTCCACCAATGTTTCACTGGTCCGTCCATGTTAGTTATGGAGTTAATCCACCTCTGGGAAGAGCTCACTCTGCAGCACTCATTGGGCAGCACTCACTACACAGTGCTCACTGGGCAGCACTCACTGTGAAGCGCTCAATGACCAGCTCTCACTGGGCAGCATTCATTGGTCAGGACTCACTGGGAAGCACTTACCGGGCAGCACTCACTTGGGTGTGCTCACTGAACAGCACTTACTGGTTAATACTCACTAGGCAGCGCTCACTGGGCTTTCACAAGTGTCTGGAGAGAGATGTGAACATTTCCTGCTAAAGATAAATCATACCTTATAACAAGAGCAATAATTCTTTCATTGAAATGTTCTCTGGAAATGATTGCACAGTGTTGGATAAAATATCAAGGCCATGGAAACATACCTGTAGTTAATGCAACTAAAAATATAATTTTTTTCATATGTACTATTTATTGGAATCTATTTTCCAGAGCATGTTATTTATTTGTAATAGGATAATATACCATGTAAGGTTTTATATACTTTCCAGCCAGTGTAGGATTAAATTATACTCGGGGATAGCGGCATTCAAGCTGCTGTCGGATGATAAGAAGGTTTGTAGCACGTGGGGAATTTTTCATAATTTTGTACAGTGTGAAATTAATGTTTAATAATTTAAAGCGACAGAGTAAAGGTATAAGATATTGCAGACTAATTCTGTGTAAGAGGACCATGCCCAATAAAAATATATAAATAGATATATACTGTATATTTAATGACTCAGACTTTAATAATTAAAATCTGGGAATATTATCATATGTCCAACTGGGCATGCGCCTCATCATTATTACCCCCGACTGTGAGATTTAATCAAAGATAGAGACGTAGGCCCCTATTCAATTGTCCAAATCACAATTACGTGAGCCGTCATATTACTGATATTTAATTGGCTACTCGCATTCCAATTGCAAGTTACAGGCGCAAAAACACTTTGATTGTCAAAAATGTAACTCCGTCCTAACTCCTCCTTTGCAAGCCTGCAAATGTTACCAGTGCTAAAGACGCAACATCCATATTCAATTACAACAATTCCCCAAGCCTGCAATTGCCTTCAATCCCGTAAATGGCAAATGTATCAAACAATTCTACTAGTGCTGTAATTGGGGGCTTGGATCAATTAAATACATCTGTAACTGCACCAAATTTCTAACCCACAGACATATGCGCAGTGTGAAGGTAATGACACGCTTGGAATTAAATAGGGGCCTTAGAGAGTGAGGTCCTGCATAGAAAATGTATGTTTAAATACTCACCCTCTAAAGGACCAGTGTATACACTTTTCATGTGAAACTTATTCTATTGCTCACCATTTATTAACATAAAACATGCAGGTGCAAACATCAGCAAGTAACGTTTTAGCATAGTTTACCTCAATAAATGGTCACTGCTGTACCCCTCTCCACCTCTCTCATTGCCCTGAGGATGGTGGAGAGGGGGAGGACACTTCATCTGAGATAACATTGATTAGACGGCTTTAATAATGTTACCACAGTCAAAATCTTTCACTTCCTTTCTTTGGTGCTCAGGACTATGAGTGGCTTGTAGCCAAATTAAACTCCAAGCTTGAAATTCAGTGGAGTTACAGAGAGATAAAATTAGACAAGCCCGCAACAGACGTGGCCGACATCCAAATCCGTAAACCATGCTTCTGCGCGTTGCATTTACGGCCGTGAACATGATCAATTAGTCAAACCTGTGGTTACGGGTTTAGACGGAGCCAATGGTAAAATAGATTGTCATTATTAAGTCACTAAAATAATGGAGGTTAGATTTCAATCACTTACATTTTGAAGTACAAGTTGCGATCGGGCCCGCATTCCAGAAATAATGCAATATGAAATCACATATATAGTTCTCAGCAGCGTGGACTTGCCAAAATCCGTTGGTAATGCAACGTTAAAACTGCGGGCTCGCGAAGCCGTAGGGGCTCATCCCTACGACCCTATATGATATTGGCAGGGAGCGCCAAAGGCACTCACTGTGCTGGTGCTCATCCCTAAGACCCCGCAGGGCTTAGGCAGGGAGCACCGAAGTCGCTCACTGCTCTGGTGGAGATGAGCCCCGGAGGCGCTCATCCCTACGACCCCGCACGACTTGCGCATCATACCTACAACCCGCGGAACTACACATCAACAGAAAACTAAAATACACAATTCACAGTGCAAGACCTGTAGTACTTTGAAAAAATCGCCTCAAAAAAATTACCGCATGTAACACTTACAAAAGGAAACCGCCAATTAGAAGAAAAAAAAATATGAAATATAAAAACACACAAAATACCCCTAAAATGTAAAATCCCACACAGCAAGGGGGGACAGCCAGCATGTCTGGGAGTGAGGTTACACGCAAATTTAAGTCCAATTTCAAGACTTTCGCCACTCGAAAATCCCCTAAGCGAAAAAAAAAAAAACAAGGCTACACGACCCCTAAGCATGCAAAATACCGCCAGGCACATACGACTTTTACACAGAACCATACGAGCTACAAAATACACTATTAGGAAGGACGCAAAATGCTCCACACCCTCGTAACACATACACAATGGCAGCCATTTTACAGCACTAACTGGAAACTAATAACATTACCATTACAAAATACGGAAGTACCCAGCTAAACAAACGGTTTCCCCTCGCGCACGCAGCCTATTTACACTACACACTGCACACATTGCTGACACTTACACCTCAGCTCACCAACACTGCAAATCTACATTGTATGCTGCAGGAACATCAAAACAGATTATTAGCTCTTCAGCACATTCCTTGCTGCATATATTTATTACAAATAGGTAAAGTATATTAATTTATTATTTTGTTAATCCATTAATTATCATTAAAAAATACATAGACAGAAAAAAAAAACAGACGACAGGATCACAATAAACACCAAAGGCGTTCAGCGTGCGCCTCACAAGGAGTGCCAATGGTATTTTGAGGAGCAAAACTACACCAGGGGAGAGGCTCGCAATGCACGCCAAAGGGCAATCAGCGCAGACCTTGCAATGAGCACCAAACTAGCTCTGATAACCAAAAATACACAAACCAAGAGGCTCGCAATGAGCGCCGAAGGTACTCACACAACCAAAAGACTTACTTTGTGTAGCAAACAGCATTACCTGCCTTACAATTGTATTGCCGTAATTTTTTGACGGGCAAGTTGCTAGTAATCAATAAATATGATATTCTAGTCTATGCGAGTTCTATTATATATTAACTAATTGATTGCCCGGATTGATATAACATTTTCCGTTTACGGGTTTGAACGCCAGTGCGTCTTTGGGTATTCTGAGAAATTTAATAGCGATTTGCAATTGCAACATTTACGGGCTTGACAGATCAAAGGCTTAGCTGGGACGTAGTTCAGATTTTGACAGCCAGTAGGGTTTTTCAACCTGTAACGCGCAGATAGTTTGCGGGTAGCTGAAAGAGGCCAATTTAATGGGTGTAACTCTTACCGGCTCCTTTACGGGCTACAGTTTCTAAAGTTGGAGCAATTTAATGGGGCCCTTGGAGAGGGATACAGCAGTGGCCATTTATGAGGAAAACTGTGCTTTGCTTTGCTATTGCAAATGTATTTTATTAATGGTGAACTAAACAATAGGTTTAACATGATAATTGCTGAACCTTTAAAACAGTTTATTTAAATCTTCCACTCAAAAATGTTAACAATAGCCTATTGCAATTCTATTTATTTATATTTGGGTACTCTCAATTTTTTCAATAACTGGAATTTTTGCTGTGTCATGACATCATATTTAGAATCATTTTATGAAATCCACTCCAGCAAAGGCACGACTATCACATAACTCCCCCAACATGTGCGCCCGCTGTCTGGTTGCATGGTTTGGTGCCAACACTTCATGTTTTTACCTTCAGACTTGACATTGTACGCAGTTAGTAACTTTTCTTCAGAGTGGTGAAGCTAGTGAAAGCAGGGCTCCGGTGCAAAAAAAAAATGTTGGCACCCCCCAAGTGCCATCTCACTCCATGTCACTTTCTCCCCCAGCCTCAGTGCCAATGACAAAAGACCCATGCCCAAAGCAGATCCTTTCCCCTCTAAATACTGCTCTCTCAGCCACTGATACCTTGTAATTTTCAAACCCCCCTATAACTCCTTCCAAAAGCAACTCCCTTCCCCTGCCAAGACCACCTCCCCTAGCCCACTCCACTCTTCCAGACTCCTTTGCCAAGCAGATCCTCTGCCGCAAGCCGCTTCCCTAATCGGGGGTAAAAATGTTGAATTTTTCATAAATGATTTTGTTTAATTAATTAATTAATTAATTAATTTTAACCTCCTCAATATAATTGTAAAATTAAATTTACACTTCACTCACTTCTAAGAAGCATGAAACACTGGTAGTAGGAAGCCCTATAGTCACACCCATATGGGAAGGGGCTTCCTACTACCAGTGTTTCATGATTCTTAGACACACAACATGTCACTGCGTCCCCTCTACTGAGGGTGTGGCTTTAGGTCTCAGGTGAGCAAGATGGCATCTCTCACGAGGAGGAACAGGAAGAAAGTGAGGGTAACAGACATTGAGTATCTGTTAATTAGTTGCTTCCCAATAATAAGTGAAGTGTACATTTTAAATCATAAATTACAGGATGGCAGGACATGCTGTCAAGGCGGCAGCAGAATATATTTTGTTAGATTTTCTATGAGACCTGTAAGCCTCTTTCTTTTACAGCACTGTCAAATGATTTGTCTCGGTGTACCAGGACCTTTAGTCAGATACATTTAAATAAAATTTGCTGAGTTAGGTCTAAAACGTTGGTACTTCTCCAGTATAACTATTTAAAGTATTTGCTAATAAAGTGCTAAATGTATTGCTGAAGTGGTTGAAAAGTAACAGTTATTGGGCCTGAATTCAAGAAATTGTAGAAGTTCTGTAACTGCACATATTGATTATACAATACGCATCAGACCCTGAATTCTAACATCTTCAAATGTAAAATACAGATCATGGGGGGGTACTTGTTAAATTGTTCAGTCATGTCCGACTCTCTTTGACTCTATGAACCACAGCATGCCTGGCTGTGCTTATCCATAAGTTTTTCATGGCAAATATACTGGAGTGGATTGCCAGTTCCTTCTCCATTGTACCACAACCATGACCTCTCTGCTATGACCTGCCCATCTTGGGTGACCCTACATGGTATAGCTTCATTAAAATACACACACCCCTTCACCACGACAAGGAAGCGATCCAGAAGGGGACTTGTTAAATAGAGCTTATTAAAGCACCACTGTATTTCTAGAAACATTTACATGTCTGTGAAGTATGTAACAAAGTAACAATATTCAAAGCTATGAATATTTTTTTAGATAAAACCTTAAATGTTAGCACTGATTGTTTCTTAGTTATTCCATGTTGGGTTTTTATTCAGAACTATTAAATTCCCTGAACGTGTAAAACCGTAGCCCGTAACGTAGCCCGCAAAACTTATGGCTATTAAATTGGCCCCATAAAGCAACCCACTAATGATCTGCGGGTTAAGGGTGGAAAAACCCTACGGGACGTCGAAAATTGAACTCCGCGGCCGCAAATCCTTTGTTCTGGCAAGCCCGTAACTTACATTTCAATCACGATATTAAATTGCAACGTATTTCCAAAGACGCCCTGGCGTTCAAGCCCGTAACCGGCAAATGGAGGCAAAAATATTACGGCCTCCAAATACGACCCGCAAAGGGTTTACAGACAAGTGCTTAACACTGTAAAAGACAATATAAACACACCAGTGGACTGTAAAATATGGGGAAAGGATTGAAAGACATTACAATCACTTGCACAATGATCCACAAATAAAAAATAGGCATTTAAAAAATATTTTAATCCATCAAATGTTGGAATGGTCATGCATATGCCAATATAAATAGCCATGCTGCAATATGCAGAAAGCAATTAAAGACACACTACTTGATTAAATAGCAACACAAAAACATGAAATTGATGCCATATTAACCCTTCCTCACTCACAGAGGCTCTAATGTGGACCCTGGAATATATATATAATTGCATATACATCTCGCTCATCACATCTACACTGGGAAAACAAATAGTGGCCAAATGACACCGCCACATCGCATATATCAAGTACCAGGGGAACATTTTATTCTTTATTATGCTGTTCCTCAATGTTTGCATGCCAAAGATACTGGAGTGGGTTGCCAGTTCCTCCTCTAGTGGACTGGGATTTGTCTGACCTCTCTGCAATCACCTGGCCACCTACACTGGGCCACCTACACTGGGCTTACAGCTTTATTAAGGTACACAAGCACCTTCAGCACCACCTCTTAGCAATCCACAAGGGGACCAGGGGAACATACACCACACTAACTTGTCTAACACATCAGGAAGGGCTGCAAAAACTCATGGAGTCTGTGCAGAGGCACATGGAGGAAAAGCCAACTCACCTCGATCAGGGGTAATCTCCACTACACCAATCCTGCAAAGTCCCACGCCATTGCTTGTGGCCATGTGCCAATATGTATACCCATTCCCATTTGGTGACCTCCCATTATGTTTTGCTATTCATCAATTTATATTAGTGTGGTGTATGCTCCCCTGGTTGCCTTCTGGATTGCTAAGTGGTGGTGGTGAAGGGGCTTGTGAACCTGAATGATATTGTGAGCAATACCATGTAGGTCCAATGTCGGTGGGCACATCATAGCAGAGAGGTCAGACAAATCACAGTCCACTAGAGAAGAAACTGGCAACACACTCCAGTATCACCTGTCATATTCCTATCAGGCCCTCAGGGCTATGTTGATACTCCATGTGGTAACTTGTCTTCCTTGAATGGTAATTCAGGACTTCCTCAAACAGGCCTTTGTAGGAGGGCTGAGAATCTTTACTTCCCTCCCACAATTGCTCATGGACAGGATGTGATGTAAATTACATCATCTCAACTAAGGATATATCCAGGCAGGAAACTGGTGCTGTTGCCTGTTTTTCTTCCTTGGTGAGGGTGATGGAGGTGATGTCAATGGTCTAACCGTGGGTAAGATCAAGCGTTTGGGGAAGGGAATTACTATATATATAGGTAGATAGATTTAAAAGGGGGTGTTGCACCGTGGGTCTGGGCTGTTGTGTTTGTAATACATTTATAGTATTGTGTTATCTGCCTTTTAATAAATACCTTTTAATGTAGACGAACCTTGTGTAATATTAATTTGGTGATACACCACATTTGGCGACCACGAATTTTAGACTTCTACAAAGGTTATTTATGAGGTAATATCACATTAATAGATAGTCAGATTTATTTATTTTATTTTTATTTTTTTGTGGGGAAGGAAAAAAAAGTACTTTGTCTAATTATCCTCTGCATGGGAAATCAAGTGCTGATTGTGTGTGGAGTCTAGGATAAGCCTCCATTTTTATATAAATATCGTACTAGCTTGAGTTGTTGTGCTTTTGAGTACAGGCTAGGCCTGCATTTGAATAGAATCCATGCGGCTTCTTTGTGTATTTGAATGCTAAATTAAGCCTCCATTTTTAATATATATCGTACTAGCTTCTGAGTTGAGTTTTGTTCGTACTAGCTTATTTTGATACATAAAACAAATATATCGTACTATATCGTACTAGCTTCTGAGTTGAGTTTTGTTCGTACTAGCTTATTTTGATACATAAAACAAATATATATCATACAGGTTCTTTTTGTGGGTTTATCTGAGTTGTTGTGCTTTTGAGTACAGGCCTAGCTTTGCATTTGAATAGAATCCATGTGGCTTCTTTGTGTAATTAAATGCTAATTAATATACAAGCTTGGGCACCAGGCCACAATTAGTTTGTTGTGTGTTTCAAATACCTGAGTTTGTTAATACTATTATTTTTGTTTTGTTTTTGTTTTGTTTTTTCTTTTCTTTTCTTTCTTTTTCTTTCTCTAGTCCTTTATCATAGTACAGGCCTGGAGAAAAATAATAAATAAAACCATTTTAAATATTATATATATATATATATATATATATATATTATTTCAGGCGTGCATTTTAATACACTATAGGCTTCCATACCTTATACATTTTGGGTGTCTTGCATATCCTAGTTCGGGTTTATCTCCTACCCTGCAGGCCTTGCTATTATATTTTAAGTTAATTAGCAAGTATTACCTTCACCATACTAAGGTAAGTATAATTTGCATTGTGGGTACTAATCTATTTTTCTACATATTACACCTGGCCTACTGAATAGTCATCAACTATTGTTGGCTACTCAGAAGCATGCTACTTTAGTCGCAAATTGATTTGGATTCTTACTTGGGTGAGTAAAAGAGTAGGAATGTCTTTTCAAGGGGCCAAATACTTTCCCACAGAAGTGCGTGAGTACTTTAGGAAACATATTCAAAAACATGATGGTCCATATGAGCTTCCAGAGCCAGCAAACCCAGACAGTGAAAAAGAAAAGAGATTAATGGATGTTCTAACACAAATTGTAAATAACAAAAAGTATAGAACGAAGAAGAGAAAAAGTTTGGTCACACAAGCTGTTGTAGCCACAATAGGAGGCCTAATAGACTTAGTTGTAGAATTACGGCAGCATAATTTGGAAACAACAAATAAAATGGAGGAAGCAATGGACAAAAGGGATTGTTTAAAAATTGCAGCTTTGAGAACAACTACAATTGTTGGGGAACTAGAAAGGGAGTTAAGGGAAATAGAAAAGCAGAGGGATGTTTATGGAGTAAAAATAACAGAACTTCAAAACATAATAATGGACTATAAAAATAAAACAAAGTTAGAAGGGATAAAAGGAGTCAGAGACATTGCCAAAATATATCCAGATCTGGATATGTTCGTGGCACAAAATAAAGAACCAGTGCCGAAAATGAACCAAGATAGAAAAGATTTCTTATGTTATTCTGTTCCACAAGAAGATACCATACCACAAGCACCAGTTATTGTTTCAGAATTATTTAATGCAAGGCAAACACCTACAGGATTTTCTATGCAGACTCGACCGATGTCTATGGCAGATAAAGACAATTTCCAGAAATGGTGGGGAAGTATGCCAACTAACAACTTTAATACATTTACACATTGGTTTATGAGGGGAGCAGATAGAGCTAAAAAAGGAGGTCTTAACTTAGAGGAATGGACAGAACTGTTAGAATACACTATGGGTCCTTTGGCTAGTAGACTATTGGGATTTAATAACAGTGTGTCTGATCAGGCAGGAAGAATTGCTGCAACTAATTTCTATCTACTTAGCATAGAGAAAGAAATAGCAAATATTACCATGAGGCCAATAGATGGTCCTAGAGAGGTAGCTCAAAGGATATTTTTTTGGTATACTCTACGACAACCTCAACAGCCTCTAGTGCTGGGCTCACCAGAACATATAGCAAAAGTAATGGAAGCCCTTCCCCGGGAGTGTCAAGAATTTGTCAGGCTTTTTGATCCAACACCAACAGACTTGGAAATGGTACTAACTAGAGCTGATACGTGGTGGATCAAGCATCCTTTCACAGAACAGGCCTGCTCTGTTTCAGCTGTAAGAACATTTAAGGTCGAGTCTGGTAGAGATATAGATGGTAATTGGAGAAACCAGACGTGGGATGTACCCCAGAAAAAGAAGGATGATCAAAACTGGAGACCAAAACAGAACTTTGACAAAAGATGGAGAGATCCACCTAGGGACTATAGGAATAGGGATGGCAGCAACTGGAGGGCTAATCAGGAGGGAGAGAGAAACGGTAACATGGGCTATTGGGAACTCAGGAGACAGAAGGATAGGATAGAAGAGGAAAATCACATACTTAAAAACAAGGTAGCTGAGTCAGAGAGGAAATTGAAGGAAAGTGAGGCAAAGATGCAATATAGTGTTATAAAAGAGGGACGGAGTAGAAGTGAGTCACAATGACAAATCCCAACCCCTGCGCCTCAGCATCTCATTCACTCAGCTAATTTAACCATGGATGAGGCAGGTCTGCCTACCAGTTATACAGTCATCGCAGGGGTAGGGAAAAATATGTTGGTAGATACAGGAGCAGCAGTTACAATGACCAACAGGGTCAAAAATGGGGATTCTTCAGTAAGTAGTATGGGAGTTACTGGGAATCCACAGGAGGTTAGAGCAGGTCCAATTGATGTAGCAGTTGGAGAAAAAACAATACAAGTAGAAGCAATAGTGGGTTGGCCAGAGGAAATATTGGGAATAGAAGTTTAAAAAAAAGGAAATTTCATTGTAGATCTTGCCAATTTTTGTTTGTGGAAGACAGAAAAGGTGAATCAGGTAAGTACAGAGTTGACGAAAGGGGTTGTGCTCCCAATGGCATATATTGTCTCTCCGATAAAAAGTCTGGAAAAAAACAAACTGAAACTAGACGGACAACCAGAATGGCTGCAGAAGCTAATCCAAGACATACCTGTTTGGGCTACAGATAAATTAGACTGTGGAAGAATGAAAGGAATGGTCTTTTTGGAAGGAGGAGACCCACAATGGCAAAAGCAATATCCAGTCCCAAGAGAATCAGTGGCATCAATCACCAAGATGATAGAAATACTGGAGAAAAGTGGAATAATTAAATCTGGAAATGGGTATGCATGTAACTCACCATGTTGGCCTGTGAGAAAAGCTGTGTTAAAAGGGAATAGAGATGAAAAAGCAGCCTCATCATGGAGACTTACCATTGATTACAGGGCCGTGAACAAACTTGCAAAAAGAATGGCCCCTGTTGTTTTTGTTATGTATATGTTTCTAATGATGGAATCTAGTGTTCCCACAGAGCAAGGCTGTATAAGAATGAAGATGCGTGTCAACAGAAGATTGTGGTGGATCCTTGTTCCAGGATGGATAAGTATAAGCTGTATCACAGTAGGAATGGGGAGACAGGCAATAAGGCCAGAAGATACCGCAAATAAGGGAGAGAGTTTGAAAAGATTGGAGTTACATTATGTTCAAGCAGATAGATTTATTTGGCCCAGGGAATTGGAAGTAAAAGAGGGTGGAGGGTTACAAGTAAACATTATTTTGCCACATAATAGTACCAGGGGATTAGCTCTTAGAGCTCCAATACAAGGGAGGTTTACAAATATTACAGTAGTAGTGAGTAACTTAACATTAGAAGAAGGTGGAGAATGGGACGCTGCAGTTATAGCTGCCCAGCCTGACCTAGAGGAATTCTGCAATTTTGATACTGGAAAGGGGTGTGTTCTAACAATAGATGAAGTATTTGTCTCTGTAAAGGAGCTGCAACGTTGTAAAGATCAGAAGAAGGTACCATGGCCAATAGGCGGATTGGTGGTGGTACCAACACATGAAACAGTTGTGCAAGGGGTTGGGTGGACTTACTACCCAATAATTCTAAATTTGAATGATTTTTCTATTCCTCCAAAGTGCCCGGAATCACAGCGGCAGTGGTTTAAGCAAAGTATACAAGAGACCATCATTGAGTGGACCGGAGCAGGGAGTCGAGAAAAACGGGACACACTTGCAGCCCTTTTAGGAGGAGTCAGAACTGGATTGGGAGTATGGAATTCAGCAGACATCATTGGAGTGAACAGCCGGATAAACTCCCTTACTGATGGCATGGGACATGCTATGAAAACAGGTGGAGTAGCTGACTCCCTTATAGTGAGTAGACTGACAGACAATGTTGATGACATACACAGCATTGCCAACAACCTGCATCTAGTTGAGGAAAATATTGCTTCCATTGCTAACAGCATTAAGAATGAAATAGTGGGAACTGCCATTTTCTGTTCTATGATTGGAGGAAAGCTGTTGGCAGATTTAAAGGAAACTATTAAAGACATCCAGGAAAACAAGTGGGCAAGACAAATCAATGCAACAAGGATTATCACGTCATTGAAAAGAAAAGGAGTGGACATCACTGAGGACAATCTTAAATACAGCTATATTGAAGGCCCAGATCAATGGATGCCACATGGACTACAATCTGGGACAATAGGACTAATCCTGGCAATTCCCCGCTGGGAGGGGCAGGCAGAGCAACTGAACTTCATACATAGCATTGGCACGTTAAGTGATGGAATCTACAGGCAACACTTCCCATCAAAAAGACTGGCCACTATTACAGGATTGGAGATGGATGAAAGCTGTTGCAGGAAATCTCAACACCGATGGCTGTGCAGTTGTGTTTGGGAGAAAGGAGCTGAGGAGGATGGCTGGGTGCAGTTGATAAAAGAAAACCTGGTGCAAGAGGTGATCCGCATAGGGGACATTGCATGCTTTATCGGCCACTCTGAATATAGGACAGTTGATGAAATATGTTTGGTGGAAGAAGGGTCTTGTACCATGGTATTTCCATCAAGAAACCTTACCACTGAAATGATCAATTTTACTGCAAATGCAGATTGGACAAATTTGACAATGAAGCTTTTTACCTTGGAACTTCATGAGTCAGAGACACATCCAGTCCTACGAACACTGTCGCTGGTACTCATGTTCATTCAAGTATTAACGACAATTATAATAATATACTTTTGTGTGGCAATGAAACTTGCAAGGAGGATATATAATAATGTGTCTTTTTCCTCTTCTTTCTCTCTCTCATACATTCTTCAATAAAGTTTTACATTGCACATACATAAACATTTATCACACACTCTCACCTAAATTCTATAAATTCTGTTTTTTGTGTAATATGTGGATTGACAGCCATAGGAAAGTACAGGAGAACTTATGTCGCTGAGGGAACTATTCCGGAGGGACGGTGGGTTGAATTTCTCCTGTATATCAGGTTTTTGCTCCCACTAGGTTCTCCTGTACTAGAGGGATAACTAGAAAACTGAGCAACATAGAAGAAGAAAAAGTGAGGGAATGTGGTAACTTGTCTTCCTTGAATGGTAATTCAGGACTTCCTCAAACAGGCCTTTGTAGGAGGGCTGAGAATCTTTACTTCCCTCCCACAATTGCTCATGGACAGGATGTGATGTAAATTACATCATCTCAACTAAGGATATATCCAGGCAGGAAACTGGTGCTGTTGCCTGTTTTTCTTCCTTGGTTAGGGTGATGGAGGTGATGTCAATGGTCTAACCGTGGGTAAGATCAAGCGTTTGGGGAAGGGAATTAAACCATTGAAAACCCACTGACAAGGTGAGAACGGTATAACAAAGCTTTATTTCATACACAGAGCATAATCAGAAATGGTCAAGACTGTGCATTAATATCATATCCTCCTCCACCTAGGCACAGGGCCCACATCCCCGTGGCCAGCCGTTGTGTCCCTGCCGGTGGTGGTGGGGGGTGGGAGCAGGGGGAGGCAACCCCCCGGGAGGTAGCGGCACCTGCAGGGGTGGTGGTGGAGGCATAGTGGGAGGAGAGGAGGGGCCTGGCTGCGGGTGGCCGGGGGATGCCTCCTTGGTGGAGGAGACAGGGCTCGGGACCAGAGCTCGTCGCATGGGTTCTGCAGTTACTCGCTGGAATGCGATCTGGTCCGCCCCAATCCTGAGCAGCTCGGCCAGGTAGGACTTAGTCATTAGATGATGCCTCCTCTCCTTCCTATTGTGCCTTGCCAGGCTGCGCATTACCATTGGCGGAGATGCTGGCCTAGATCACCTGGAGCAACTCCACTTGCTGTTGCATGAGGGCTAGCATTTCAGCCTGCACAGCCTGGCCTGATGTTGGTGATGGAGGCCCGTGGGATGTGGCCAGATGAGGAGCTGGCGGTGTGGAAGTGGGGAGGGTCTGGGGCCCGTCTGGAGCCTGGAGCAAAACTGGCGATGGTGTGGGTGGGCCCGTTGGTGGCGGCCAGTCCAGCGCACTGCTTTAAGGGGGAGGAGGTGGTGGCTGGCTTCTGGCATCACTCCAGTTGGGGGGCCCTGGCGACAGCCTGCGTCTCTGGAGTAGGGGAATAGTGGGGTTGAATCCCGGTGGTGTGTCTGGAGGGCTGGATGCTGACCCCACCAGCCTTATTACATCCTTGGGTCCTCTTCCATCCTCCTCCCCTTGCAGCGGTTTCCATAGAGCCGATGCCCCCGCCTCTGGCTAGCAACTGGACTCAGACCTCCTTGAGGTATATGTCATTACTATGATGAATAATATATTGTTTTATGTGCATTCCTAACTATCTGACATCTAGTCTTGAACCTGGATGATACTATGAGCCAATATAAATAGCCATGCAGCAATATGCAGAAAGCAATTAAAGACACACTACTTGATTAAATAGCAACACAAAAACATGAAATTGATGCCATATTAACCCTTCCTCACTCACAGAGGCTCTAATGTGGACCCTGGAATATATATATAATTGCATATACATCTCGCTCTTTACATCTACACTGGGAAAACAAATAGTGGCCAAATGACACCACCACATCGCATATATCAAGTACCAGGGGAACATTTTATTATTTGTTGTTCAGTCCTTCAGTCGTGTCTGACTCTCTGTGACTCTATGGACTGCAGCACATTTAGCTAGGTCTCTGTCTATGCTGTTCCTCAAGGTTTGCATGCCAAAGATACTGGAGTGGGTTGCCAGTTCCTCCTCTAGTGGACTGGGATTTGTCTGACCTCTCTGCAATCACCTGGCCACCTACACTTGGTCACCTACACTGGGCTCATAGCTTTATTCAGGTACACAAGCACCTTCAGCACCACCTCTTAGCAATCCACAAGGGGACCAGGGGAACATACACCACACTAACTTGTCTAAGACATCAGGAAGGGCTGCAAAAACTCATGGAGTCTGTGCAGAGGCACATGGAGGAAAAGCCAACTCACCTCGATCAGGGGTAATCTCCCGTTGGTGGCGGCCAGACCAGCGCACTGCTTTAAGGGGGAGGAGGTGGTGGCTGGCTTCTGGCATCACTCCAGTTGGGGGGCCCTGGCGACAGCCTGCGTCTCTGGAGTAGGGGAATAGTGGGGTTGAATCCCGGTGATGTGTCTGGAGGGCTGGATGCTGACCCCGCCAGCCTTATTACATCCTCCTCCTCTGAGCCAGGGCCCTTGGGTCCTCTTCCATCCTCCTCCCCTTGCAGCGGTTCCCATAGAGCCGATGCCCCCGCCTCTGGCTAGCAACTGGACGACTCAGACCTCCTTGAGGTATATGTCATTACTATGATGAATAATATATTGTTTTATGTGCATTCCTAACTATCTGACATCTAGGCTTGATGATACTCCTAATTGCAACTCAGATTAGCTATCATTTGCTAGATGTGATCTATTCTTTGGTTCATGGTCTTGATCGTTCTTGGCTCCTAACGCTACCTTGATTCTGGCTGCGTTCTGTAACTGTATAGGCTGCAGTGGGCACACCAATACATCGACTCTCTATTGTTTGATTACTGTTGTTGTGCCCAGGAATGACAGTTATTTGTCAGCTTCATGGAATGTAATGATGCATCCATCTATCCCTTGTTAATTCCATGGAGCTGACATGTCAGTGTCCTTGTTGACCATCATGTACATGCGAAGTGTGTGTGATGCACATGTGGCGGCACTTTGGTGTATGTGATATTCACCTGACATGGGTGCTGGGTCCTGCTGTGCCACCAGGCCTGAAGCTCCAGCGGCAGGCACTTGTCTCAGAAGGTCCTTGGAGACCCTCTCCCACTCATTATAGGTCACAGTCAAATTCTTCTCCTCCTTGGCCTCACCTTGGCCCTGATGTTGTCAAACTGGTGACGGACCTCACATCCCTTGGCACTGTGCCTACCGGTGTAACAAGTTGCTACCTCCTTCCATGCCTGAGCCCTAGATCCTGTCATAACTTCCCTCCCCTTTGCAAGAATCACAGGGCGGCCACGGATAGCACAGAGGAGGACCACATTCTCCTTGTGTGAGTAATTGTGGGCCCTGTGCTTGCCCTTAGCCTCTTGCCATCCCGACTGTGGACCCTTGCCTCCCTGACCTGTCCCTGAGGCCTGTCCCTCCCTTGAACTACCACTCCCCTGGGATCAGGCCCCACCCCCCCTGTCTTTATCCTAAGTGTGCCTGGTGCTAGAGCCACCCAGCCACCACTCACCTCTACCTCCTCTCCACCTCCTCCTCCACCTCCTTCACCTCCTCCACCTCCTCCTCCACCTCCTCCACCTCCTCCTCCTTCTCCACCTCCTTCGTCTCCTCCTTCTCCACCTCCTCCACCTCCTCTCCTCCACTACTCCTCACCTCCATTCCACCACTACTACCCAGGGCCATCTCCCTCTCCTCTCTCTCCTCCTCGCCTCTCCTCTTCTCCTCCTCCCCACCTCTCCACTCCTCTCACTCCTCTCTCCTCCCTCCATTATAATCCCAAAAAGAAAATAAGATTAAATACAAATAAGTGGTTCTGTATATATAGGATGGAAAAAAAGTGTGTATTATGTGTATTTAGTAACTGTTGGGGGATCGGATGTGGGAGATGGGATGGGTGTGTATCTGTAAGGAGTGACCTAACTCTATGTATCTCTATGTGTGTTGTTTAAATTATGTGTATTGCAATTATGTGTAATCTGTAAATATGTGTAATCAAGGATTAAGTGTAAAATCGTATGTAATAGAATATAAATGAACAAAACTGCAAAATACTTCTCACCAAACTCTCCTACTCTCTCTCTGACTCTCAAAACCCACCAACTCTGGGACCTGCATGCTATTTCGAAAGAAAATACAAGACAGTCAACGCATGGGCAGGTGTAACGCAAATGTATAATCTTCCTCTGTCAATCATCTTCGGCTAGACCGCTTTCGATTGGCTGAGAGGCCTGTGTCGCACTATGTTATATCGCAATTGGATAGTGATGGCGGATTGCGGCTCAACCGGCCCCTTAACAGCTTGTGTGCGCGGAAAGGGTTTACAGGGTTACGTCTCTGGCCCATAACTCCTTGTTCGGGTCAAAGAGTCCCTTTAAAGTCTGAAATATAAACAACTATTATTCCAAATAAAATATTTAAAGGGAAGGATAATGTATTGGTTACCATAAGCACCATACAATAACATGTAAAATAATTAATAATCATATTAATTATAACAAATAAGATTTAATTAAAAAAATACAATAAATAAAAAATATTATCCCGCAATCCTACCATTACTGACTGTGGCTTAAAGGCGGAGCTACCGTTGTTGCAGCCGGTGCAAGGCATTGTGGCCCTGCCACTGATGTGGCCCCCCACAGGCCCCTGGGGCCCAACTCAGCCCCCCTGTGGCCCACTCGGCCCTCTGGCCTGTCATGGCCCCACCTCACCCTAGGAAGTGGAGTGCAGGTAAGGAAGTATTTTTATATTATTATTATTATTATTATTATTAACCTTTATTTATAACGCACCAATGTACATTTGGACTGTTGCTGACCTGAGGAGAAAGCGTCAGCAATGTGGCAAGTGTGCAGTATAAATAGGCTTCATGCGCGAGGGCAAACCGTTTGTTTAGTTGGGTAAAGCAGCATTTTAGAATGGTAATGTTATTAGTTGCAAGTTAGTGTTGTAAAATGGCTGCGAGTGTGTATGCTACGCAGCTCTAAAGCATTTTCCGTCCTTCCTAATAGTGTATTGGTACCTCGTACGTTCCTGGGTAAAAGTATTTTGTGCCTGGCAGTGTTTTGCGTGGTTATGGGTCGTGTAGCCTCATTTTAGTTTTTTCGGCTGCCATTTTTTTTGTCGCTTAGGCGATTTTCAAGTGCTGTGTGTGATTTTTTTTTTTATGTTTTTTTTTTTTTTTTGGGATGTGCACGGTTTGGCCGTTAACTTCGTATTTTTCGATGCAAAGTGTTAAGGGCCGTAATTTTTCTTGAGATTTTTAAGTGTACGGGTCTTTCATTGTGAATTGTATAATTGAGATTTCTGTTGATTTGTAGTCCCGCGTGTCAGACGGCACTGCACTCTGGGAAAACAGGGTGGTGACATGCAAATGAAGCCACCATGCACACTCCAATAACCATTTTATACATGGCACCTTTTAAGCTTATGTTCGCTGTATTTCACAGCTTTAAGCACAGCACCAGAATAGATTATGCACAAACCAGCAGCCACATTAAAAAGCCCGAAGAGTTGCGGATTTACGGTGCTATTAAATTAGAACATACTGCAAGTTACGGGATTGAGAGGCAAACCCATAAACCATTTTTTGTTCGCCATTTTTTGTGCGATTGTGAACATGATCAATCAGTCTAACTCGTAGTTACGAGTTGGAAAGGAGCCAATAGCAACAGAGATCGTCAGAATTATGTCACTGAGAAATGGAGGTGGGGTTTACAAAGTCTTACAGGGTTCAATTATGAGTTACAATCGGAATCACAAATATGATATTCTATCACATGCAAGTTACAGTATATGTATTAACACATGGATTGCCGGGATCGATATAACACAAAAATTAAATATGATATAAAGTATATTTGGGGCCGATTTGCAAGCTTGAGAATGTTGTGCTATTAATTCTAAGACCTAACATCACTTTCCCTGTTCATAAAGGTACAGTAGTGTGTGTATATATGCATTTAAAGTGCTATGGGTTAGACTTTACCCCCCTGCGGGTCCTCTCTAGCACTCGTTGGCTTCTTGGCTCCATTTGCGAGTTATGCAGTGATTTCATTGGAATCTACAAGCACAATTGGAATGTAACAGTTACGGCCTTGATAGAACAAAGGATTTGTGGCCGCGAAGTTCCACGTTCCACGTCCCGTAATATTTTTTCGTCGTCTGTGGGTTGCTTTAAGAGGCTTATTTAATAGAATTAGGTCTTACGGCTACGTTACGAGCTACAATTTACTGCAGGACACTTACCCACATACAGAACAGTTCAGGCAGTGCAAGGCACCGAGGCCCTCCTCTAGGGGAGGGGAGGGGGGGTGAGTCCTGTCTAAATATAAATATAGTATGCGTATATGTAAATGTAGTTAGTTATTATTGCTGATATTTATTCATTTATCCTTATCCCTCTGCCATAACTGTTTCTTGTGACTCTCTATATGGAAAAACTTGTGGAGTTCTTGAAATTATTCTGAAGAGATTTTATGAGATACCCCTAGTGCTGGTAAAGACTTTTGACGCAGTTTTGGGATCACAGGAGGAGCATTTGTATTCCTATTCTTGGGTAGGCACTGCCTTAGTGAAAGGGATCAAAACAATTTGGTATGTAAAACTATATGGGTAACTTAGATACTTTTAAATTAAGTATTCAAAATGTTTTAATCAAGGAAGCAAACTGACAATGATTTGAATTCACAGCTAGCAATATTTGATTTTATGCTTTTATCACTCTTTTGGAATCTGGTAGAAGGGCCTTATGTTTATCTCTACTTAGTCAAGTCTTAATTTTAATTTGTTCTAAAGAGATAACTGGTTAGGTACCTGTCTGATAATTCCAAGGAAGTATAAAACTTAGTGTCTGCTCCATGATATATGCCCATCTAGATTTCTATACTGCAAGAAGATCCATCAATCAATACTACAGGAGATCAAGCCACTGGAAGGTATGATCCTGAGGCATAGTTAGAACTATGGTATTCCCAGTAGAAACATACGTAACAAGATGGCTGAGGGCCGTATAATTGATGCCTTTGAATTGTGGTGATGGAAAAAACTGCTTTGAGTCTCTTGGACTGCAAGATGATCGAATCAATCCATACTATAGGAAATCATGACCTTGATGGAGCTCATAGGGGCAGTGGCTGATTGATGTGCCTGCAGTGCTGAGATTCATAGGGTCACGGAGAGTGGGACAGGACTGCAGACTAATAAACAACAAATATTTCTATACAAATATACTGTACTATAAACTAAGCTAACAATGAACAAAATAGAGCATGGGTCTCACCTCTGCTTTTATCTCTTTGGGTAGCCAGCTGAAGAAGGATGGAGGAGAGCAATACAACAACCTTATTTGATACCTCAGTATATTTGTGCAACATGTACCTGCTTGGATTTGCTCGTTTCCATGGTAATGTAATAGTCACAGGATGCTGTAAACTGTGCACACATAACAACCCACTAAAAATAATTTAAGTTGCATAGTTAAGTACAACCAACTTTCCATAAGTGTAAAGCAAAATGGAATAGGCGTTGACTCTGTGGGAGTTGGTTTTGTGCTGTCTGAAGGTAATTATATGCTTCACAGCTACTGGAACAGTAAAAGCTTTACTCCGGACTAAACGTTGGCTCTGGCCTCATATTTGTTCTTATATTTCTGCTTTTTCATGGACTGTAATTTATTTAGTTAAATTCAGATAATGGCATACACAAAATAGAAGATCACATTTACAACTTGTACCTGCTTTGATGACACAGGATCCGTTGAATGCAGGACTCTACTACATCTGCAGTGCAAGAGCTTCCAGCAAACAGGACTATCAGAAGAGGGATATCATGACATTTCAAAGAGCCAGGATCTGGAGCAAAACATAATAATCCTGCTTGGGCATCCATGCTAATCGTGTGCTATAATTTAGGGCACTGCCTGTAAATCAGCTGCTGGAGTTTTTTCCCTTACTTCTACACTAATGTAAATCTTTTGCTCCCCCAAGTTAGGGCACTCAGTGCACAGCCGTAAATCCTGATTTAGTCGCAACAGTTTTCTGTGTAGAGAGAAGCCAAACCAAGCTTTACAGATGAGACAGGGCTCTAGGAGTGAATAAGAAATGGGAACGTCATGAATATTATAATGAGTGAGAAGAGCCGTATCTGCTGTAGCAAGGAACCGTTATTTATAAATATAAATATAAATATATATATATATATATATATATATATATATATATATATATATACATATATATATATATATATATATATAAAAATAATATATATTTATAGACAATGCATTAGAGCATGTGTTCCTAGGCAACATGGTTTAGTGATGTGTATTAACCCTTGGAGAATGGGTTGTGTGTTACCTTGGATGTTGTATAATAAAATGGGCGTAATAATAACATATATTTTTTAATTACACATATGTTGATATCAGACTGCTAAGTGTCCAATAATGTTAAAATTCTATTTTTTTTAGTGTTTTTTGGAGCAATACTGTCATTTTAACTGCAGCAGCGGGACTCAAAAGGCAAATGCTTTAAAAACCACTTGCAAGGGGTCTTTCGTATACATAAAATTTTATTTCACTTTTAGCAGATAAGGGACTGCCTTATTTTCCATGGGAGTCTCATGAGCATAGGGTTTTTGGGAAAAAGTCTCCCGGATTAACTTTTTTAATTTATTATCAGGCCAAAAATCACAGGAAAGGAGTGCTGTAAATATCAGTTCTGGCTTGCTGCAGTTACTCGTAGCAGTTCTATCACAATTTTTACTGGAGCGGTTATTAGAAAAGCTAGGTAGGATTTTCTATGCTACAATGACAAACGTAATTACTTTTGCCAGGATTAGCATAGGGCCCTTGGTTACTACACAGCAGAAGTTCCAATTTTGGTATAATAAAAACTATAGGTAAAATGACATTATTGAAGCCAATGGACCCAGTACCTGCTATGTCCTGCCCATCTTGGGTGACCCTACATGGTATAGCTCACAGCTTCATTGAAGTATACAAGCCCCTTCACCATGGCAAGGTAGTGACACGGAAGGCAAAGGATTCTAGATAGTGACAAAAGAGCCTCCAAATGTGCCATTTTTTTCAGCTTCAGCCCACCTATTTTATTACCTACTTGCTATATGGTGCCAACGTTGTAAGACATACAATAATAGTACATGTGTGAGGTTTCAATACCATTAATTGATCCCCTATAATAGGTGGACTTTATTTCACTTATATTACCAGAGAACCAAAGTCACCTTATCTATGTCTTTATAATCCATGCCTTTTATCATTCTATTCATGACCAACATGTGACTGCTCATTTGTATGGAACTGCTGATCATACAAAAGAAAGAGTAGAGCCTCAATATAGAGTCAGTGCAGACCTCTCATTAGTTACAAGTCATTAATTGGTGGAATGCTTGGAATGCCAGCCCTGGTGTGATCCACCTACAATTGTTTGAAAGAATAAAAGCGTGACATGGACACCGCTGTATCCCACCAGGACTCCAGGAATTCTTGTATTGTGACTGTACTTAGGTAACAACCTCATCAAATGCAGAATTAAAAGCTTGCAATTTTTTATGCCTTTATGGTGATTTTGTTGTACAAACCAACAATGAAGAACATGCAAAGATAAATGAGGATTGTTCTGAGATAATCAAATACTTGTTATATAGAGTGTAATTGTGCTGGATTCCCTACATTCTTGGCCTCCTCTGTTACACACCCACTGGTAATAACACACATTTTACGGCCCAAGATAATGGCACCACTGGGATCAAAGCACTTGAATAAAAAAAAAAAGTGCATTTTACAAAATATAAATTACATACAACAAATCTGGCCTCAAATGTATTCATTTAGTCAATGGTCTTTCCAGTCAAGAGTGCCTGATCTCCGTTTCGTATATAGCTTCATTTTATTACACATAGTTTATTAAATATTTTAGCTTACTTCCTAATAATATAACATTTTGAAAGTAATCATTGTCAGGACAAACTTTTGGGGGAAAAGCATAATGATCTGTTAGATACCGTAGCAACGGTATTTATTGTTTTATAATGTGCTTCCTGGCTTCACTTTACCACAAAGGGCCGGCATGCAGAGTATATGGCACCTAATAAAGTTTAAACAATCCATTTATATAAATTAATATAATATGTGTCCCACATAAAGCGATGGAAAGGATTGTCAGATTGAGCCAGGAAGAAGATATTAGGTAGGGGTGCAGGGTATATTTAATAAAGTTAAATCCCTTTATGCCTTCAGGCTGTTCTTCTAATTCAGATAACAAGACTTCTATTGGAATTTATTACTGTTGTTAAGGTGCTCCTGGAAATGGCCGTTTTCAAATTGAACTGAATTCAGATCTAATCTAGATCCCAAGATCATAATATTCATTTTAGAAATTATATCAAACAAAATCAAACAGCTTAGTTCATTAAAGCAAAACTGAATACAATAATTAAAAATAAAGACTGTATTTTATTTTAACCTTCTAAAAACATTAGTTAATTTATAAGTTTTTCAAGATACAGTAGTATGGTATAAATATGAAACCTCAGTGGTCCTGTAAATGATGATTGCAGTGTTGATACAATAGGGTTTTATTATGTTATTTAGTAGCAAATTACCAAGAAAATGAGCATTTGAAGAAACAAATTGCAATGTATTTTTAAAAATTTACTTTTGAACTTTAATGTTTCATGCTCTAGCAGAGCTGCTAATCTCCACCCATGTTAAGTGTCCATGAGGTGGGAGTGGATCTGTCAGCAAAGTTTTCTTGCTGTCTAGGTTTCAATGCTACCTTGAATTTATTTTCTTTAAATAGTTTTTTTTTATTATTAATTGGTTACTAAACAAAAAAATTAAACCCTATTATACTACTAGGATTAAACTAAAGCCACACGGATTTATATTAAAAATATAAAACAACAAAGCCACATTTTCCTGCAGAACTCAAAGTTAGTTTATAAAGTTTATTTAATTACCATAGTGAGCTCAATAAGAAGCATTATTATAATGATGTGTTAAAGACTCTTCTTGCAAATCCAACCACTCCTTGTTCAAACTCACCTCAATTAAACCTCATTTTGATTAAAACTTACCTTGCTTAAACCTCACCTTGACAAAGGCCTCGATTCAATTGAGCAATTGTTGGTTACTGGAGCCCGTAATGGAGCTCGTAAACTAATTTGCTATTCAATTGGTATCTTTTAGCTACCCGTAAACGATTTGCAGGGTAACAGACTGAAAATCCCTGCGGTAGTCAAAATCATAACTCCGATCCAGCTAAGTCTTTGACCTTTCAAGCCCGTAAATGTTACAATCGCCAATTGCTATTCAATTGCTTAAAAGCCTCAAGCCCGCAAATGTTTTCACACCTGTAAAGGGCAAATATAGAAGAAAATCCTACGAGTACCAGATAGGACTCACAAGGGGGGTATACACCTGTTCGTAGCACTGTAAATGCAAATAAAATGTTCAATTCTGCACTGTAACATATGGGAAAAGCGATGAAAGACATTAGAATTAATTGCAAATCTGCAATAATTTTTTTTTTTTTTTCATGTTTCATTTCTGGGAATCAAGGAGTTAATACATATCAGGCCACCTACATCTGCTTCATTCATTTTTATTATTTTGTACATTGCCGAATTGAGACCGATCGCATATCGGACCTCTAAACACTAATTGATTTACATTTTTTACCTCTGTATCATGATGATGGTCTCATTTACTATTGGCTGTTTCTAAATCGGTAGTTACAGCCTTGCTTAAATGGTAATGATCATGCTCTGAAATGCTACTTATGGGTGCATGGTTTACGGATTATAAGCTTTCTGCCAGGTAGCTGCAGGCTTGTTCAATTGAATCGCTCTGTAACTATTGCAAATTTCAAACAGACTTACAGTCGTTATGAAGGCAACTGTGGGATTGCAATTGAATAATGTTCAACCACACACACATTGGCATTCTTTCTAGTTATATGGATGACTTTGTGAACCATAATCATACAATTTAGCCTCCCCATGTCATCACGTCTGATGTCACATCAAGACCTTGTCTTATTTCACAAATTCACAATGAACATGACAGAAAAATAGTTGAAGTTTTCATTTTTAGATTTCCCTAATGAAGGCATGCTGAAGAAATTCTTAAGGGGATGGCTTGTTTTTTTCTTGTAAGGTACATACTGTATGTACATCACATATAATAGTTGTCAAACTGTGAGTTGTCGACACGCTTGTGAGCCTTGCAAAGCGAGGCGAGCCATTGAGGCACGAGCTCGCAAAAAATACAACTTTAATGGCTGAACCACCGAACTGGAAAGGTGCTCAGAGGGGGCCGAAGGTGCTCAGATGGGACAGAAATTTGCATTGTGTGGCAAACAGCATTGTCAGGCTTCAAATGTTATTCCTGTCATTTTTGACGGGCAAGTCGCTAGTATATTAATATTTGAGACATCGTACTTTATGATGACATCAAATTAAGAAGTGGTGGATTAAAAGTATCTGGTCCAGACACAGTTCTTAAGCAAGAGGAAAATTAACCTACTTTTAACACTGCCCTCTGTCCCACCCCACAACTAATTGCCACACAGCCCAAGACCTTGCAAACCATTTCAAAAAGTTGTCAGCATTAAGAACATTCCTTTATAGCACTGGCGTAGGCAGGGAGGGGCACAGGGGGGGGGGGGACCGCCCCTGGCGCAACCTCCTTGGGGGTGGCACAAGCTGCGATGAGAACTCCAGTAAGTAGCTGCTGATGTCGACCACATATGTACGTGCGTGCGTGTCTGTGTGGGTCTGTGTTAGTGCATGTGTCTGTGAATGCTTGTTTTTGTGTCAGTGTGTGCCTCTATGTGTGTGAGTGTGTCTGTAAGTCTGTGTGTGTGTGTGTGTGTGAGTGTGTCTGTGTGAGTGTGTGTGTCTGTGAGGTAGTGTCTGTGAGTAAGTGTGTGAATGAGTGTGTGTCTGTGTGAGTGAGTGTGTGTAAGTCTGTGAGTGAGTGAGTGTCTGTGAGTAAGTGTGTGAGTGAGTGTAAGCCTGTGTGTGTCAGTGAGTGTGAGTGAGTGTGTGTCTGTGTGAGTGTGTGTATCTGTGATTGTGTGTGTCTGAGAGTGAGTGTGTGTCTATGAGTGTGTCTGTGAATGTGTGTCTGTGACTGTGTGTGGGTGTGTGTGAGTGTCTGTGAGTGAGTGTGTGTGTCTGTGATTGTGTGTGTCTGAGTGTGAGTGAGTGAGTGTGTGGCTATGACTGTGCCTGTGTGAGTGTGTCTGTGAGTATGTGTGAGTGTGTCTGTCTGTGAGTGAGTGTTAGTGAGAAAGTGTGTGAATGAGTGTGTGTAAGTCTGTGAGTGAGTGTCTGTGAGTGTGTGTGTCTGTGAGAGAGTGTGTGTGTCTTTGACAGAGTGTGTGTGTCTGTGAGAGAGTGTGTGTGTCTGTGTGGGAGTTTAAGTCTGTATGTGTCTGTGAGTGTGTGTATGTGAGTGCTCTCTTGCCGCCCGGGGCTGCCCCTGAGTTTGACGGGAAGGCGTCAAACTCTGGGGTAGCCCTGTGGGGCAAAAGCTCTAGCTACGCCACTGCTCTATAGTGAACAATTATTTTATTATTTTCATTCACCAGTGGTCTCATTTGGGTGTCACGATAAAAAAAGTGGACCATACATCAATCTGGAGAGTGTGTCAGTGATCTTCATGTATGCTGGAGACCTGTGTCTTAAAATTTCACTGAAGCTACAAACTTAGGGGCTAATGCTTCTGAGGCTGGATTTTGGGGCGAATCCTTCTGCTGCAGTCAGAGAAGCTGGAGATGCTGGACAGGTGGGATGAACACACACCCTAATAGCAAATTAACGAAAGACTCTCCTATGAAATGCAGAGGGTTTCCTCTAGAAGTATGTGTAGGAGATTAACTTCTAAATTTCAAGACCAATCAGGGAATACTTGAATATAATAAGTCCAATCTCTCCCAGAGGTATCTGCCAGTTCTTAGTGTTCACACAGTATGTCTGAGCCTATTGGTCCCGAATCCTGTTTGTTCCTATCAGACCCTGTTTTCTCCTGTCCTCACTTCCAGACCAGAACCTATTTGTTTCTGTCTTTAATTGCCATTGTTTTGACAGTGTTATATTATAGATTGTGGGGTATATGTGGCAGGTGAAAGTTTTTTTTCAGTCCTATTAGATAATTACTAGCTTGGATAAGTAATCCTTTCACCCATACACCCACTTTAGGTGGACACCTGTAGGGTCTCTTTTCCACCCAGGTTTGAAGAACATTAGAAGCCAAATTATAAAACAAAGTCTGCTCACATTTCTCTCTTCCATTTCCTCACATCTCCCTCCACTGATAGATAAAAGCGTACCTTTCATGCTACAGCTATCAGGAAGTAATGAAACAAAGCCAAGATGGATCTACTGTGCTTGAACAGAGTCTTCAAGATGTTTTGTTTTTCTTGACATTTTTTTTGTCCATTGCTTGCATTGCTGCTAATCTTTAGAGTTTCTTACAAATTTCCCAGTTGGTATTTTTCTTGACTACAATGGTCCATTAATAAAAATGATATCTCCCCAATTAGTGAAATTTACAGTACAGAAGAGCCAACTATAGTTTCACTGTTTTTAATATTAAAATATACTACCTAAGAGTTAATACAGTAGGCATATCTAGACATCATTTTATTAAGTGTTTAAAAGCTTTGTTTTTATTCACTGAAACCTTTCAAACAGTCCCCTGTGCCACATGCACACAGTGTCTCTATGGGTACTAGATATACTAACCAATCACAGATTGTCTTTCAGCATTATTTCAAAACATGCTGTTGAGACACAGTCTGTAATTTGCTAGTACATCTAGTACTAAATAGAAACACTGTGTGCATGAGCTGCTGGGCACAGATCTTTGTAAGGACTATTTGGGCTGTTAAGCACCTGTTACTAAAATTATGTTTATATATGCAAGCATTTAGTTAATTTATTTTAATATTAAATACAGGGAACCTTAAATATCTCTTTAATATTTTTTCATGTAAAACACAATTTTGGTAATCTTTAATGCTACTCTTTTAAATGCATGACAAAACAGAATTGTGTTCTGTATCCCTTTAATTCCATAAATGACATTAAATCAAACTTCCTATTATCTGCTGCCATAATATGAGAAGCTGTTAACAATAGATACTGTTGTGAAATGTGTTATAATAACCACATCAGACAGCTAGAACTAGTTTACAGGGATGAGCATCTAAACACAACCTGTACATTCATGCAGCCCTCATTACAGCCGCTCTGTAGGGAACATAAATGTCCTTACTTGACATGCGAACACTCGCCAAATTACACGTCTTACAACAATGAGGAGTCCAAAGGAGCTGTGAGAACAACAGATTGCCTGTACCGAGGAACGGCAGAGGAATTGTCATTTATTTTTCAGGTTCAATCCATCACAGATGCCATGACATCTCATCAAATATATTATTGCTATTTAGTCTTTCAGTTGCGTCCGACTCTCCATGACCCTATGGTACGCAGCATGGCCTGCCCATCTTGGGTGACTCTACATGGTATAGCTCACAGCTTCATTGAAGTACACAACCAGCTTCACCACAACAATGTAGTGATCCAGAAGGGGCATCAAATATATTACACATGACAAAATGGATTTCAAAATCCTGACCCAATTTATCTAATGTTGTTAAGCTATATTCCTGTTTCATAAACATGTACAGGTATACCCTGCTTAAGGCTAATCCTTTTAGCGCTGATTCGCTATAGCAGTATTTTTGCTGTAATTTCACCTTAGTGCTAAACCACAATATAGCGCTGTTTTTTGGCCACCGATCCCTGCTTCGTGATCATGTTTTTTCCTCGCAGAACACTGTCACATCATTAAGAGGGGCAGGGCAAGAGACAGAGAGAGACAGATAGAGAGAGAGAGGGGGAGAGAGAGAAAAGAGCAAAACATTTATAGCTGGAGATAGATATTGCCACCAGAGCCCCCCAAATCCTAGGGTACAGAGTATTTTCATTGTTCCCTTGTTTCTCATAATAGGGTTGTTAATTGTCTAATAAAATCTACATTCATTTTATGTTTTTGTACTGTTTTACAGAACATGTCTGAGCACAAGGAAGACCTGGGCAAGTTGAAGTGCCAGATCATTCCTCTGGTTGTAAAAATGCAGGTGCTGGACCACTTGGAGAAAGAGGAGAGCCGAGTGGATATTGGAGCAGGTCTGAAGTTGCCAACCTCCACAATCCACACCATCCTGAATAAAAAAAGCAAAATAAAGTCTTCAGCAACCACCAGCACTGAATCTTCAGCAAAGAAGGTTACCCTCTCCAGATGCTACTCCTTGGAGAAGATGAAGAAGTGGTTGTCCATTTGGATTGACAATGAACTGGAGCATGACATGCCTCACAGCCAAACACCAGGTGTCATAGAAAACCTTGCAGCCAGTAGAGGATGATTTGACTGCTTCAAAAAGTGGAACATTAAGATCACAGGACAAAGCGGCCAGCACTAACACCAAAGCTGTGTGTTCAACTGGTGTTTAACGTGTCTTCTGGAAGCAGTTGCCAAGCTGCCCTTTAATGTCACGGGAATAGAAGAGAGCACAGGCTTCAAAGCAGCCAAAGACCGGCTAACCCAAGGCATTGCTGGTCTACCACTCAAGGACGCCCAGAGCCATGAAGGAGATCACAAAATCCAGTTTGCTATTCATTTGGCAATTCAACAAGAATGCCTGGATCACCTTGGACATCATTAAGGGGTGGTTCATCGAGCATTTCTACCCATCGCCGCAGTACTAAGAACTTGAGGCCAAAGCACTCCTTTTAATGGACAATGCTCCAAGCCACCCTATCAACTTGGCTGAGCTCCATTGTTGCATCCTGGTGGAAGTCCAAGATGATGTAGTGGCAAACAATCCTAATGCTACAAGGAGCAGGAATGCGAGATGTACCATTAGTGGGGAAATGTCCTGCCACCAGCATCTGCTGGATGGGGGCAGGAAACATGGCCAAATGTCCCTGAACCAGTTTGTCACCTGAAGCTTCAGCATCTGACACTTAAAGTGGACTGTTTTTTTTTCCAATCTTTTTTTATTGAAGACAATGCACAATAAATGACAACAAAACAGATTTAAAAAACTCTACATTAGGACCAAGCATACAAGAGTATTATTGTAGCTTTAGACAATGAGAGATAACATCAGAAATGTCACGTAGAAAGCATAAAATATTGCCATGTTTAAAGAAATGTAGCGGTCAGTCTGTGGATTATGTGTAGCCTTCACACATTCTTACCATTTTTTTGTGATAAATGTAGAGAAGTTTCCTCTTCAAGTCTTAACTTAAACTTTTCCCAAAACATAAAACTGTGAACTTATGAATAATAAAGAAAAGAGAAAGAGAGTTTAAAAAAAGAAGGTAAACAAAAAAACAAAAAAAAAGTCAAGCAAAAACAAAAATATAACTCCTGGTCAGCCTAGGTCCCAGGTCCCACTGGTCCCACCGCCCCACCCGGAGGAGATTGGAGAGCAATCATTTAGTTCACCTAATTGAAATATTATGCTGGGAGTCAAGCCACGATGTCCATGTCATCAAGAACTGGTGGTATAAATCCTTCAAGGTATGGGTAATTTCCTTGTTAATGAAAATAAAATTGACTTTGAGGATGATTTCACTGAAATTGAGTGTGGAGGACCTTCTTTTTAGCAATGTGGTGTTTAACTGCTAGGGCGATAAATTGCAAGAGTTTGTTTTGGGATGAAGTTAATGTGTCCACATATATGCCAAGTAGGCAATTCTCAATGGAAGGGTGAATTGGGGTATGGAATAATTGGGATACCAGTCTCAGCGTTTTCTTCCAGATGTCTTGTACAACTGGGGAGGACCGCCAAGTATGTAAAAAGTATCCTCCTAATTGACAGCCCCTAAAGCATCTGTCACTTATCTGGGGATTCATGGTATGCCTTCTTGAGGGTGTGTGGTAATCCTGTGCAGAACTTTAACCAAGACCTCAAGGAGGTTGTATGTCACAGAGCCCCTGGATAGATTGGTAAAGTCTTCTTTCCATTTAGCAGGCTCAAGACTCCTAGCCAGGTCTTGTTCTCATTTGACTAGAGTATAGAGGGCACCCAAAATGCATTTAGACAGTGGTAGGTTCTTGCACATCACTAAAAACCAGGTTGATTTTGCAGGGCCTGTGGATGACAGCCAAAGTCCGAGACGTGTATAGTTCCAACTTTCTCTGTGCGGAATATTATATTGATTACAAAATTGTCTGTAAGGGGAGATTTTGTCATTTGCAAACCAGGCCTCCAACCTGTCAAGATGGTGAAGTAGCCACCACTGTTTAGATTCCGAATTCAAAAATTGGAAAGGATCTAATTGATGTTAATGGCGGAAAGAGGAGAGGTAAGATGATACCTCCTGGCCGCCCAGTCCCAAGTCGAGAGAGTAAGTTTAATCATTGGGTTAGAATGTTTAACTAAAGGCTGTTTAATACTTGATTACCAGATAATAGTATCCCACAAATGGGGTTTAAATTGCTGATTCTCTATAAAGACCCAGATAGATTGATGCTTGCTTGAGTGAGCTATGGGTAAGAAAGTCAGTTGGGCGGCTTTATAGAACAGCCTAAGATTAGGGCAGGAGAAATCACATGCCTGTACATTATCTTCTTAGGGATGCGCAGTGGTTTGTTTGCCCATATCAATTTAAACATATGACGTTGCATTATTTCCAATTCCTGAATACCAATATCCTAAATAAATAGAGGATCTTTGGTAGAACATTCATTTTAATGGTAATAATGTGCCCTGTCCAAGATATATGAAGTTTAGACCAATTTGTAAATCTGCCGTTAACTTTAAAAATAATGGGGGAAACTTTGCTCTATATATCTTCGAAATCCTCCTTGTTATCCTGACTCCTAAGTATTTGATACTACTTGATGGCTATACAAATCTATAAAGGTGTTGCAGGGTTTTAATATTGGCCAGTTGCATCCCATCATCTAACGCTTCGCGCTTGTCCCAGTTAATTCTGGGACAAAACAGAACACTAGAGTAGATGGATGGGAAAATACCAGGTTGTGAGCAAATTGTGTATATACAAATCAAAAAGTGGGAGATGTACAAGTGAGCAGGGACATAACTTAATAATATGACCCATGGGTTTATTTAGGTTCTATGCTGCCCCTGTCATAAACCCCGCAGTTATTACTCCTCCTTTCTCCTTGCTATAACATAAGCTATACATTTGTGAGTATTTATGTATATAAGAAAGTGTTATGTGCACTTACAGTTAGAATGTCACTATAATAGCCATTTATGTGTCTCTGCAACCATAATTAATTTGCACTGCAATGGCATCTTCAAGCAGCCTGCTGCCCCCTAAAAATGTACTGCCTTGGGAGTAGGCCTTGAAGGCCTAAACATACCACTGGTGTGCCCTGTGGTATAATAGCCACAAGGATGCCGTCCCTCTTGTTTTACTCACTTGTGCCATTACAGATGAGACACATATGTCTTTACCCACTCTTAAAGGCAGGCCATAATTCTACTACTGGGGCAAATCTGTTCTGCACAGTATCCCTGAGAAATATGTTTCAGCCATAAATGGCTTTCTGCAGTCTCTCCCAACAAACAGATGTTGACCCCTTGCTTAGTGTGCCTGGGGAGATCAATAGCTTCCCACTGATGGCTGAAATGTATACCTGAGAGTTTCTTCTGTGTGCTGGATAAAGACTGTGCTTTGTGTTATATATATATATATATATATACTCTCATATCGTCTAAGTCCCACGTCAATGCTTCAACTGCTCTACACGAGGCCCGTCGCTCATCGCCTAAGTGCTGCAAGTTTTAATGCCTCAACTACTCGCCTCGCTACACTAGACTCGCAGGTGCTGAGTGCCTTTGTCGCTCATCGCCTAAGTCGTGCGCAACAGCGAAAAGAGCGACGACGTCTCGCAGTTTGTCAATTATAATATGTGACATTGTATATATTAAAATATATTAATATTTAATGCATGTTTTTTTATATAAAACATATATAAAATTTGTAACTTGTCTCTTTAATCCAAGTTTATTGCCCACTCAGGAATAGTCTGATTAATACCTGCAACACTTAACGAAGGAATTAAGAAGACTCTCCATCAATACCAGCTTTGTAAGGAGGCTGTGGGGACACTAGCGATGTTGTATCCATTGATTGGCAGAATTTGGAGAGACTGTAGAGCTCTCTCCGCTGCCAAATTCTCCAGGTGGCTTCATTCATTTATAAGACAACATTAATTGTGTGTGAACTAATAGAAGTCCCATTAATAAGACTCTCTCATATACTTACAGTGTCATGCTTTCTTGCACATTCATCTCTCTCTCTCTAACTCTTACACATCCATATCACTGTATAGATATCTACTTGGCAGTTCATTTAAAGGGTCTCTTTATGCAAAACGTTTATTTAATATATATTTTTTAAAGAGGTTGAATGAATTTTTTTTGATTTTCCTAATGTCATTTACCAAAGGAGTAATAGTTTCTCATATACTCCCCTTTTCTACCTGTATTCTCTCTTGCAGGCTGCCATCTTGCACACATGTAGCACTGTATTTTGTGAATTAGACTCATACTAGACAAGAAAACAGTACCTTGCTGTGTGTTAAAAGATACAAAAACACAAACCTGATTGGATGTTCAATAGTAACCGTTAAATTGTTTGTATATAATACAAAAAAGGAGATGTTTAAATGTGAAAAGCTTGCCAATTTAGTGAGGGGGGGGGGGGTGTTCAATAATGTTTTATTAAAGACAATAACAAATGTTATGACAACAGTTTGATACATATGTCAAAGCATGTAAGAATATACTGTTACGAGGATTGTTCAGATAAGAATCCTGTCTGTTATGTACAAAGAATAAAATCAACTTATCCCGGGAATCTAGCATGTCTTTTTCTTTTTTCCCTATTTCTATAGTTTCCAACTATAAATATACAACACAGTAAGCTATCTTCTCGATAGCCTTTAAACTTTCTATCCCCTTCTCCCAGCTAAATTTAGCCTTAGTAATTTTTTATTATCATACAATGATCAAGGTTGAAACATACAAGTTGCTCAGTGCATTCTCAAAGAGTATCTCTCTTTAAACTTACAGTATATCTTTAGTTTAACTTTCTTGAATTATACATTGCTTCTCTTGTTACTTGTACTAACCATATGATATACTGCCCACACCAGGGGTCTGACATAAACCTTTCCTGTCCAATTAGACATAGTAGTTTATAAATCAACAATATGGATACGGATAGTAGGTTTATTAGCTGGAGTACATTTAGGATCATTGTTGATATTTATGGTCTAGGGAAAAGGGGAAAAAAATAAAACAAATAAAAACCAAACAATTAACCATTCTCAGTCCCAAAAGCAAGCCAAAGGTTTTTTGAATTGTGCATACATACCTGCCCCCATTTATGGGCATGATACAGTCAGCCATCCAACCCACATTGGTAATTCCCTCTGTCTCCCGGTCTCAGCCAGTGAGGTTACCACCTCTAGCTCTTGTAGAGTTCCCAGTTGTGTCAAATTCCCAATTAGATAATGTCAAGTGCATGTGTCTACGTTAACCAGGATCCCTAAATTTCTATAAATAGGGGTTGGCTAAAGCATGGGTGCACCTTTCATGAAATCAACTTAAGGTCTCTGCCAAACAGTCAAGTTTCAATTGAGGGGAGAATTGGGGAATGACGAGTTTCCAATGCCAATTCTAAAGAAGCCAACCATAGGGATCTAACAGCCAAACAATCCCACCATGTGTGTATAAAGGTTCCAGAGTTGCAACACTGTAATAAGGGAGACTTTTGAGAGTTCATTTTATGTCGTTTAACCGGTGTATAGTACGCTCTATGGAGAATTTCGATGAAAGTTTCTTGTAAACTATAATTCAGGGAGCCCTTCATAAGGGTCGAGCATGCTTTTTCCCACATGTGAGAATCCCATTGGGTGCCTAAGTCCTCTTCCCATTTTGCCTTAAATGGAGGTTTGTAATTGGTTGGGGGACATTTAAAAAAGTGTATAAAGTGCTTAGAGTTCCTTTAGTTAAAGGGGCTTTGTTACAAAAGGTGGACAACCAGCTAGTCTTTGGGTAGCCCTATTTCCTGATCAGTGTATTAACTAGATGCTTGACCTTACAATAATTGTAATGTTCCCTTAAGGGGATGTCAAATCTGGTCTTGAGTTGTTCAAAGTTTATAATTTGGTCAATGTCTATCCACGTCCCCAAATTGTCTAATTTGTGCATCGTCCACCAGTTTCTCGAGTCCTGGCCCAAGGTGTTCCAAATTATGGGATGGGTAAGAGTGAGAATAAAAAAACGGTTATGTTTATTGTTGGTCCTATTCCAGATGGAGAGCGAGTGTCTAAATATGGGATTGGTATGTTTAGTGTAGTCGAGGGGTATGTTAGGAGTTCAGATGATGGAGTCCAATTGATGGGTTTAATTTGCTGATTTTCTACAAACACCAACAAAGGTTGTTGCATAACTGAGTGCACCTGAGGAATAAAGGACAACTGGGCTGCTTTGTAATAAGATCTCAGGATGGGGCATGCTAGGGCTCATATACTTCTGTCGCTAAATTAAAGTGTTTGAGGTATACGCTGTCTTTTATTGTTCCAAATGTATCTCAGCAGTTGTCTTTGAAATTTATTGAGGCCGTTTTGAATGATTGGGATCGGGAGGGATCTAAATAAATATACAATTTGTGTCAAAATGTTAATTTTTATAGACATGATAGGACCCGTCCAAGATAAGGGGAATCTACTCCATTTTTTGTGTGTCTAAATGAAGGATATTTAACATCGGTATATAGTTGGCTTTGTACAGTTCAGACAGGTCGGGGTTCAGTTTAACTCCCAGGTAGGTGATGTGGCTTGAGGGTCATGCAAATGGGAATTTGCCTTTCAATTGTTCTAAAGCTTGATTAGACATCTGGGACCCAAAAGTGTCAGTTTTATTGAAATTAACTTTACGCCCTGTTATTAAGCCAAAGTGATCCAGTGTCTCCATCAAAGCTGGTAAAGAGGTTGCTGGCTCAGTAAGTGTACATAGTATGTTGTCAGCAAAGAGACAGCAATTTAGCTGTTGCAGCCCCACTTGTACTCCCTGAATCTGGGGATAGGACCAGATGGTTTGAGCTAGGGGTTCAATCACGAGAGGGCGAAAATCAAGGGGGGATAGGGGGCACTCCTGCCTCACACCACTTTGAATGTTAATAAAATTCTTGCCCCCTTGTAGTTTAATATAATTTTTTGTATTGTTTTAGAGGGAGGTGAATATATTTATAAAGTTTCCCCTGTTTCCCATCTTGCTCAGGACCGCCCTCAAGTATCCCCACTCTAAGGAGTCAAAGGCTTTTTCTAAGTCAAGTGCTATTGTGCATAGAGGTTTGTTATGCGTTTTTACTAGGTGTAGCACATTCAGCACTCTTCTTATACTGTCCCCCGCCTGTCTGAACAGCACAAAGCCCACTTGGTCCTTGTGAATTATTCCAGGGAGAAATCTTGAAAACCTGGCGGCCATAATCTTCGCTAGTATTTTTAAATCTCTGTTTAGTAGAGAATTTGGTCTAAAATGTTTTGCCTCTAGTTGGTCTCTGCCTGGTTTAGGAAAGAAGACTAGATTAGCTTGATTGAATTCTGCAGGTACTTGTTCCCCTTTTAATATAGAGTTATATAACTTTTCTTTAAGTAAGGGACTAAGAATTCTGAAAAGGTCTTATAATAGATATTAGAAAAGCATTCCGGCCTGGGATATTTACGTAATTTCAGATTCTTAATTGCGTTGCTAATTTATTCTATCGTAACATCATTGTTTAGCTTTTCTAAGTCTCAGTCTGCAATTGTTGGTAGATCCAGGTTGTTAAGGAAGTTTTGTATTTGGAACACTTTGCTTCTGGGCTGGAAGTGTATATTTTTTGACATACGTTTACAAAGGTTTCCTGAATTTCCGTCTGGCTTAACGTGACTTGACCTATGGTTTTGACTCAATATATCTGATTTTGGGCTTGTTTGGACCTAAGTCTGTTGGCCAGCATGGGGGAGAGTTTGTTTGCTTGGCGAAAGAATTTGTATTGGGTTTTTCTTAGGGCTTTTTCAGTCTAAATATTTAAAAGATTATCTTTTTTCGAGTCTTGTTTTGTGGATCTTTAATTTAATTTTAGAGGAGAAACTAATTTGATATTTTCAAGATAGTGATAGTAAGAGAAAACCACTTAAAGAACACCTTTTTTGTGGAATTTATTATATTAGCCACCAACCAAACTTTAAAAACTTAAATTGTATTACTTTATTAAAATCATCTTTGTTAAAAATCGTTCACTTAAAAACTGAACAAAGGAATACTCAGTATGGACGTTACTTCTGGGACATTATTTAGAATTTAACTTTATTTTATTCATAGAAGTTTTGCTGTGCCACTTTGAATGCATTTGTCTCTAAATATATTTGTCTCTTGATTTTATCTTTCTCTCTTCTGAATTGTAAAAGTACAATGTGAAAAATTAAATAGTATTATGATATTTCCAATATTGGATGTGAATCCTTCAGGTGTTCTGACTCCAAGCTATAACACAGCTTGTAAAAAGTACATCAAAAGCTAAATAAATCTGCTTAAAGTGCTCAAAAATTGTGGAACAAAATTCTGCGATTGTAATTCAGAGACAGTAATTGGCCTCTATACTAGTGATATTTTGTAACAAATTTCTTAAGTCTTTTACAATTGCACACCTGTCCAGACCATTATTATAATATTGCACCATATAAATTTTCAATTATTACTAAAGAGACTTTGACACTATTACTCTTAATAAAAATTATAAGATTATACGTATAACTTAGCTGTGTCCGTTTGTACAGTATATAGTTACTTAATTGTTATAATTTTTGGTGGGTTATCATAGAACTTAACACCTTAGAGTACAAAAGTTCTAAAACAAAGGTCAAACTTACTTTATAAAAAGAGAAACTAATTTGATTCTGCAGTCTCTTTTAAGCAGAGTTTTTTTTGTATGATGATGCGGGTCTAATCATGGAACCGCAGATATAGGGCTTATGGGCTAGCCAAAGCCAACCAATTTCTGTTTCAGGTATGTTGTTAAGGTCAAAATATTGAGTTATTTATTTTGAGATCTGTGCTTGTGTATCAGGGTTTGCCTCCAGTTGAATCAGGTTTTTAAGCATGTATCCAGGTCTATGTTAAGGCTTACCTCCGCATGATCCAACCATGGACATGGTATAATTTGGGCTTTTTTGGAATGGTCGAATAGTCCAGTGTCAGTGAAAAGAATATCTACTCTGAAATATGTGCTATGTGGAGGGGAAAATAATGTGTATTCCCTTTCGCTGGGGTGGTGTCCTCTCCAGGAGTTGATTAAATTATTTTTTCGGAGGAGCGTGTTAATCTTTCTGGGTTTTTGTGTAAATCTCAGGTTTGCAATGTTCCCTGATCTATCTAGGGTTCGTTGGAGGGTTAGGTTTATATCATCTCCTAAAATAATTTTACCTGTATCCATAGGTATTAGTGTGTTGAGAAGTTTAATTACTGCGTTATGTGGGGCGGTCGTAAATATTGACTAGGGAGATTTTTTTTATTTTGGACCATTCCGTAAAGTATAATGTAGACTCCTTCTTTATCTACTATGTTTTGGTGAAGTTTAAAGGGGAACTCCTTGTGGAGCAGTATTGCTACACCTGTCTTCTTAATCTTTTGATTTAGGGTATGAAAGTTAGGGTAATCCCTATGCATATATTTGGGGGGTTTATGGGAAGCAAGTGTCTCTTGAAGGAAAATCGCAGATGCTTATGTTTCTTCAAAAAAATAAAAGCTTTTCTCCGCTTAAAAGGCGTATTGAACCCTTTAACGTTATGAGTTAAAAAGTTAAAGGTCGTCTCAGTCATATATGCATGTTGTGTTATGTCTGGGAGTGATGCAAGATTTACCTTCTCTTGGCTCCCTTGTGGTAACCCGATGTGAGCTGAATGGCCGATTTGGCTCGTCTCTAGGGACCTTACAAATGAAATTGAAATAACAAAACATTAGACTCAACCAAGTAACAAACAATGTTACATAACAAGTTCTCCTTACACTATACCTAGTGTACATCAAACCTGGAGGGGAGGATACCTTAACTAGGCATTCTACTTTTCCCCAAGGGAGAACAGATTGTAACTTTTATCTGGATAAATCTGTGTTTTTTAAAGGTTCTAACACACAGCACATCACTGTCGTCTTGCTGTCTAACAGTATGACACTAATAGTGTATATTCTCTCTTCAGTGGGTATGTCCTTAGATCTCAGAATGCAGTGCTGCAAGTCACATGTGCACAATGACATCCTACAGGAAAGAATACAGGAAGAATGGGGCTGATAAACTGTTACTGGGTTTCGTACAAGAACATCAGTGAAAGTATTATATGACAATTACAAAATATTTTTCAAAATGATTTACAAATCAAAAACTGAAATGTATTGCTTGCATACAGTAAGTATTCACATTTGCCATGAACTCACTAAAAAAAAATCTGGTGCAACAATTGCCTCCAGCAGTCACGGAATTAGTTTAATGGAGTCCACCTGTGTGCAATGAAAATATCACATAATCTCACAATAATTCTACGAGTTTCTGAAAGCCCAAGGTTTGTTAGAGAGTATGACCTCCATTCTATTGCTCTCATAGGCAAAAATCAGAGTAAAGTTTGCCTTGCAAGTGCTCGTAATGTCCCTAATATCGTGACAGTTACTATCCCATTGTTATTTTGAAAATGTCTATCACATGGCTCCAGCAGTGACATCAGAGCACTTGGACGTTTACTTGGAAGTCTTTCTGAGTCCTCGTAATTTGCAAAAGGCATCCGAGTACCTTCAAACACTTATAGAGGCAGAAAAATGCATCACAGAAGCCAGGATTGCTCTTTAAAGAGCCACTACCTGCAGAAATCTGCTTATAAAGAAGAATAAAGTAAAGCATGGGTAACATAAAGAAACATTATCATAGTCAGAAATGTAGAATGCTAAAACATACATGATATCTATTTCATCAATAATACATCATCTATTTCTCAATAATACAGGTTATCATGACAAATACAAACTGCAGTGGTAAACCCGACAACACACGAGAGGTTAACACAAATCGTTAAAAGCCACCTGTAATAAAGCATTAAGCAGGTAGTGTGATGATTGGTCTACAAAAGCACATCCACACTCATAACCACAGTCATTACTTATCTTGCAGCCCCATTAAATCCCAAGCCTGTAGTGGCAACGGTACACACGCAAAGCCTGCGGGCTTGAAATTCTGCTGCGTTACAGAGCTATTACATTCAACCATGGCACAAGCTACGGGCCATAGACGCAAGCCTGTAAACCCTTTCTGTGAAAGCAAGCTGTTAAGTGACTGGCCGATCGGCTGTTACTATCCAATCACTGTATAAAGTATTGTGACACAGGCCTCTCAGCCAATAGAAAGAGGTAGAGAGAGAGAGAGAGAGAGAGAGTCTAGGACTCAGGCATGGAAGGTGGTAGCAGGAGGTGGTTGGTTACAGCAGTAGGCACAGAGCCAAAGGATGTGAGGTCTGTCAAGCACCGGTTTAACGACATCAGGGCCAAGGTGATAAGGATGATGGCCAAGGAGGACAAGAACCAGACTGTGACCCATAATGAGTGGGAGAGGGTCGCCAAGGACCTTCTGAAACAGGTGCCCACCACTGATGCTTCAGGCCTGGTGGCCCAGCAGGACCCAGCCTCCATGTTAGGTGAATATCACATATAATATTTCACAACTAAAGAAACAAGGTATGCAATTCATCAGCCACAATTGCTGCTATATACCACAGACACCATCTCCCATAGGTCAAGGCCCATTGGGCAAGTGATACCATAGACAGTGGCAAGCTGTAAGTTGTGGTAGCAAAGTAGTGGTGTAATAAAGAACCAATCTATTGATAAGAGAATGGTACACCTGTCCCAGATTAGTTGCAAGTGCTACCACAATCTTCAAGCTATCATATAGCCAGATATCTAAGGCATGATTGATGTTAGCTTAAGTGTAGACTAATACCGCTGTGGGGGTGGACTTGCAAGATCTCACAATAGCATGTTAATGACAGCCAGCATTGATATATGCACTAGGGAAGCTTGTGATCCTGACCGCAATATCAGTCTGAGAACAGATCCTTGGGTCTGATGTAAGTAACAGTAAACCTGGCTGCTGACCTTTGTGTCTTCTTTGTATTAATGCATATTTTTGCATATTTCTGATTATCCACAGACCTAGCTAATAGTTATAGTTAATAATGCTTGCAGATAGGAATCAGGTGACTTGGTATATTGTAACAGTTAGAGTATTTAGCACTGTACTGAACATGCATGTTGATTTTTTTTTTTTTATCCTCCTCCGCCTTTTTGTAGTTGACCACTTTTTTTCAGATTTTGTTTCTGTCACCACACTGTATGTGTCAAACTGGATTGGATTACACAGTCCAGAGGTTGAATCATCTGTTTCATTGAGCAGATCTAGACAAGTTGTAAGTGCTATGCACGTTAATGGCTTCTTCAATTAAATTGAGTGATTTCTGATGATCCTTTTTTCATCAGATTCCGGTTGCAGTGGTGTAGTGACCACTTGTGACCCTGCTAGATGCTATGCATTATGCTTATTCTTGACTATGACATTACCCCCTTTAGGTATCCCCATTTTCCCAAAAACAAGCCTCTTGCCCTCCTGGGATCTGCCCACACCACACCCATGGTATTAATGCACTGTCTTGTCCAGTTCTGATTGCGCTCTGTGTATGAAATAAAGCTTTGGACATCTGGGACATCCACATGCATCACATTTGTGTCACATTCCTATATATGTAAACTAATGAGTCCTAGTTACTATGCAATAGATCAATACATTTAACAATAATAATAGTCATAATAGCATTAGATATCATATAATAATATACATCATATATAATCAAAATAAAGGCTTGATACACATGCAAAGACCATTTAGTGATACTGTGGAGTATCAACATTCCCCTGAGGGCCTGATAGGAATGCCAATTCCTTCCCTAGTGGACTGTCATTTGTCTGACCTCTCTGCTATGACCTGTCCATCTAGAGTGACCCTACATGGTATAGCTCACAGCTTCATTGCAGTACACAAGCCCCTTTACCACCACCACTTAGCAATGCTGAAGGGGACCAGGGGAACATACACCACACTAATCCACTGTAACCCATCAGGAGGGGCCACAACAACACAGGGAGGCTTTGCAGAGGCACATGGATCAACAGCCAACTAACGTCCATCAGTGATAATCTCCACTAGGCCCATCCTGGAAAGTCCCACGCCATTGCTGGTGGCCATGTGCTAAGATGTATACCCATTCCCATTTGGTAACCTTCCATTATGTTTTGCTATTCATCAATTTGCAATAGTGTGGTGTATGTTCCCCTGGTCCCCTTGTGGATTGCTAAGTGGTGGTGGTGAAGGGGCTTGTATACCTGAATGAAGCTGTAAGCTATATCATGTAGGACCACTGTCGGTGGACAGGCTATAGCAGAGAGGCCAGACAAATCACAGTCCACTAGAGAAGGAACTGGCAACCCACTCCAGTATCTTTGGCATGCAAACCTTGTGGAACAGCCCAGGCAGAAACCTAACTAAATGTGCTGCAGTTCATAGGGTCACAGAGAGTCAGACACAACTGAAGGACTGAACAACAAATAATAAAATGTTCCCCTGGTACTTGATCTATGTGATGTGGCGGTGTAATTTGGCCACTATTTGTTTTCCCAATGTACATGTGATGACCGAGATGTGTATGCAATCATATATATATTCCACGGTCCACATTTGAGCCTCTGTGAGTGAGAAAGGGTTAATATGGCATCTGTTTCATGTTTTTTTGTTGATAATTAATCAGGTAGAGTGTCTTTAATTGCTTTGTGCATGTTGCAGCATGGCTTTTCATTTCGGCATATGCATGAACAATCCAACATATGCAGAAATAAAATGTTTTTTAAATGCCTATTTTTTATTTGGGGATTATTGTGCAATTAATTGTAATGTCTTTTAATGCTTTCCCCATATTTTACAGTCCACTGGTGTGTTTATATTGTCTTTTACAGTGGTGAGCCCTTGCTTTGTGGGTCCTAAAATATGGTTGTAATATTTTTGCCTCCATTTGCGGGTTACAGGTTTGAACTCCATTTGCGGGTTACAGGTTTGAACTCCATTTGCGGGTTACGAGTGTTTGGGAATCGTAGCAATTTAATAGCGATTTTCGAACATAACAGTTACAGGCTTGACAGATAAAAGGTTTTGCAGCAACGGAGTTCAGATTTCTACAGCCCGTAGGGTTTTTCTGCCTGTAACCCGCAGGTCGTTTGCGTTTAAAAAAATATCTTAAACTTTGAACATGTCCCACTGACAGTGAGTAATAATAAAGATGAAGACTATACCCAGCTTTTGTAATTAGGATAAGGACAATACTTTAACAATGTAAAGTCTCGGTGAGTATTATTATTTATCCAACCTGCCATGATCTTCTTTGTCTCCCCTCACCATGGGAGTTACTTAATTACCTTAGAGAGTATGAAATCCTTCAAGATACTTTATGCTTAAAATACCCAACTCGATAACTCAATTATCTAACACTTTCACTCATATTTTTTTAATAACAACCAATTGCAATTATGTTTATTTATATCCAGCTTTAATGAGGACACTTAACGCAGTTGCGTGGCATGTTTGACCCAAAGACTAGTCCTGCTTAAAAGACAAGTTCCACCTAATTTAAGCTTCTTTTACACTAAAGACCACACCTAGAAACAATTAACCATTGTACCTTTAACACTAAAAACATGAATAATGTGCATAAATTGCACGCTCATGTCACACCCTGTTCTAATATTCGCTGGGCACCATTTTTCACAGTCTGAGATTGTGTTAGTCACATATGTGCTGTGGTTTAGGTCTATTATTAGGAATTAACCATTTTTCACAACTGAGTATTTATATTTAGAGCTTACATTCATGTGAGTATATATAGATTACATGGATTACCATATTAACTAAAAATGCAATTTATACATTGCAATGTCATTGTGAATAGTTTTAATATAAGTATGTAATGTTTTAGTTTTTATTTTAATCTGTACATTCTTATTTCATAGTAATTAGTGAATATCTAATTGTCAAAACTCACCTAATTATAGAGTTAAATACTAATTGATATAATTGTTCTGTCATATCTGTCCCCACACCTCTTCAGTAATGTTGATGGGAGTAAACTCTTACTTCCATGGTACACATGTTTCATGAGCATAAAAGGCACCATGGTGGTGTAATTTATTTTATCCATGAAGAAGTAATTTCCATGCACGAAACACGTAGGATCTTTCTCCTCTGTTCTTTTTATACATTGTTGATAGTTAGGTCAGTGTGGGCTGTGATTTTCTTCAGTGGTCAGCCATTGTGTTTGTAAGTATTCTTATATCTTGAGTGTATTAATAAACTCCTTATTATTACAATATTGGGTCCTGTTTGCCCTTCCACCCTTGCACGTTATTTCTTTTACAGTCATTCCTGCCCAACAAGAGGATTGAATCATTGGAATTTAATTGACCTGGATTATTTTGAGGGATTTCTTTTGCACATGAACTCTATTGCTACATTTAATTTGACTGCCCTGAAAAAGTTTTAAAACGAAACGCGTTGGTAAGGAATGGGATAATAGTATTCATTTTGCTGTTTTAATGCAGCGCAAATATTGTATTTTTATACTATTTTTAAATAATTTTATTATAGAGCTGCCCTTTTTAGGACACACAGGATTATCCTATAAGTACCAATTTTAAACTCTATTTGATCACTCAAAAAATTAGGTGATATAATTTATTTTGAGGGTTTTTTTTATCCTTATAATTTACTCTTTTTTTATCCATATCTATATGTACAAAGCATAACTGATGCAAGCTTGTGTATTATCTTGTAAGTATAATTTTTATAGTTTAAAACAAATAGTTTTTTTAGACATACTTCTGCTCTATGTGCTCCTTTTCTTCAAATTTTATTAAATGTAACTGGTTTGGTTCACTAAATACAGTGATTTCTCAGATTGGTGCTTTTTTACACAGCACTTATTTTTTTTGTTTCCTGATTTTTAACATATTTTGGAAAATATATTATTCACATTTGTTAAATATTGATTTGTATTTCTTCATCAAAATATATTTAAGTATTTTAATCTGTTTAAACCAATACTGTACAAGACTTGTTAATTGGTAACCCTGCTAAATATTTGTTTTTGTGCATTGTCTTATAATTCCAGATGCCACAAAGAACAAAACTTGCAGTTACCAGTTATTGGAATTTGTATTTATTGTGGTTTTTATGCTAATGGAGAAGTAGTTGCAGCTTTATGGTTCCTCACTGCATCTCATGCACTGCATCTCATGCTTCTGTCTTCAAACGGCCACTGTAGTGATTGCATGTGCTCTCCTTTTCTTCAATCTTAATTATATTTAACTGGTATTCATTAAATACAGTGTCTTCTCTGATTAGTGTTACATTTATTTATTATTAACTGATAATCCCTCTTCTGGATTGCTACCTTGTCACAGTGAATGGGCTTGTGCACCTCAATGAAGCTTTGAGCTATACCATGTAGGGTCTACCAAGATGGGCAGGTCATAGCCGAGAGGTCAGACAAATTGTGGTCCACTGGAGAAGAAACTGGCAACCCACTCCAGTATCACCACAAAAACCTTACGGATAAGCACAGATGTGTCTGGCATGCTGCAGTCCATAGGGTCATATAGAGTCGGACACAGATGAATAAACAACAACTGATAATCAATATTATCTATACTTGAAGATAATGCATTTCGGGAAGGTAAGGAAACTTATATTTGAATTTTAGTATTTGTGGTACTAGCAGAGTTGATTCTCCCGCCCCCAGGTGTCCTCATTTTAAAGAAAGGTCACTCATTTTCAAATAAATTAGACTAAATGTTGCATGATCTAAAAGCTTATAAGCAAATACTTATAGGGATATGGAAGGTTTCTGGGTGTTACTTGGTATATAATATCCCTCTGTATCTATTTACTGTTATGCACATTATTTTATTAAGAAGTTCTTATAAGCGCTGCTTGCTTTATGCCTAAAATCTTACAAATAGTTCCTAATTGGTATCTCCCATCTGCAGCTCATGTAGACAGTGCACTTTTAAGTAGAGAGAGTGCAGTGTCTCATAGTAACCACTCAGTTGCAACATTCTGAAACATGCTGCTTGAGAGAGGTCACTGACAGGCTAATGTGAGACACTGCATTTCACAGTCTATGTATTGATAAGCTGCATTAGATACAGAGGGCCGACCCAGGTACAAATTGTATGATTTAAGGCGAAAAAAACCCCAGAGCTTATAAGCACTTCTTAATAGAATTAAGTAAACAAAATTAAAGAGAATCATAGGTATATTATATAAGAACAAGAGGTCATGATTTGAAGCTAGAAGATTTAGAGGAATTGAAAATACTTTTTTACATAAAAGTAGTAGATACATTGAACTGCCTTCCAGTGGAAGTGGTAAGGTCAACACACAGTTAAGAAAATTTAACATAAGGCTAGCCTGAGGCTTAAATAAGCATATATTTTAGATTAATATAATGTGCTGGCTAGATTAGCATGGTCTGTCAAATTTATGTTTCTTTGTGTATGTTTTACTACAGTGTCCATTTTATCTGCCCAGGAGGCTGTCCTGTTTTAAAAATATACATTGATTTTTTTGTCTATTCAAATATCGATTTTAATTTATAATAAGTTATTAATTAAACACATTAAACCCTGTTGCATGAGCTCTAAGCCTCTGAATGCAATTGAATGGAAATGGATATGGATAATATTGTCCTAATTACCCAGCAGTCTGACAACACGGATTGGCAGAGAACCTGCTGTGTAATAACACCGGAGTCTCTCTGGTAATTATACAAATGTATGGGCTTGAGTGGCGTGGAGGATTTAGGTGGAGATAGGTTGTGATAATAGGGCGGCAGTCTCTGTCTGCTGTCATCTACACTTCTCTGATTGGATAATGCCCAGAGTATTCTTTATTACCCCAGTACGCTGTCAGATGGGTAGCATTGTGTAGTTAAGATACAGTAAACCAAGTGACAGTTTTTCACTTACATGGGGCCTCATTCTATTAGTGGCCGCAGCCGTTGCGGGGCCGCAAGGACCGGCCGCAAGCTATTCGGCTATTCTATTCCCTTACGGCCGCTCGCGCCAGAGGAAAGCCTTTGATCTAAAATGGCCGCAAGAGTTTCGGCCGTAAGAAATTCCTATTTGCAATTCAATTGCTCCGGGAAACCTCTCTGCAAGGCTAAAAACGAGCCGCTGCTTACTTGCAGGAAAGAGGTCCCGCTAGCACCAATTAAGCACATAAAATAGCTCAAATAAAGCCATCCTGCACTTTGAGAAGACTATAAAGGGATTTTAGGTGTTAGAAAAAATAGCACATAATTATCCTATACTCAAATCCGTAAAATATTTTATTTTTAATATCCGTAAAATATCCATGTAAAAAGTCCAGAGTGCTTGGAGCACCTCAGACCCGCCCACGCCGCAGCAGGAAAATAAACAGTTAATTTGAACTTGGGTTTGGGCTGATGTGCAAGCTTGAGAGTGGGTTCCTTTTAATCCTCATGTCCCCCAATATGATCCCTAGCATTTACAGAGCTGTACAGTGCAGGCTTGAATTTATTTTTTAGTTCTTATATTTTACAGCTTACGGCCGGTTCCAAGATATGCGGCCGGCCGTAAGAGGAGATCCTTGCGGGGCCGTATAATAGAATCGCGAGTTAACAGAACCCCCGCAAGGAATCGCAGCCTTACGGCCGGTAATAGAATGAGGCCCATAGTATTTAAGGTTGAAAAAAGACCTTCAGTCCATCAAGTTCAACCTTTCAAGATCTCCTCCGATCTGCAATATGCGGATTAACTATTAATTAATTAGTTGTATTAAAAAAAAAAAAATCCTTCCTGATCAAGACACCGGCGACCGGACTTCTCTCTGGATCAATACTGTCTCTCTAATTATCCATGATAACCCTGAATTCCCTTTTTAATTAGAAATAAATCCAGTCCCCTTTTAAAGCTATCTATCGAATCTGCTGTCACCACCTCCTCTGGTAGAGAATTCCACAGATTAACCACCCTTACTGTGAAGAAACCTTTTCTTTCTTTAAGGTGGAATCTTTTTACTTCTAACCTCAAGGGATGTCCTCTTGTCAGTTGAAAACCTCCTGGCACAAAAAGCTCCCCTGACAAATCTTTATACTGACCCTGGATGTATTTATATAAGGTAATCATATCTCCTCTTAGACACGTTTTTTCTAGAGAAAATAAGTTTAATTTGGTTAGTCTTTCTTCATAACTTAGCTCCTTCATTCCCCTTATTAGTTTTGTTGCCCTCCTCTGTACCTTTTCCAGCTCTAAAATGTCCTTTTTATGAAGTGGTGCCCAAAATTGAACTCCATATTCCAAATGAGGGCGTACTAGAGATTTGTATAGTGGCAGAATTATATTTGCTTCCCTTGCTTCTATACCCTTCTTAACACATGCTAATATTTTATTTGCCTTTGCAGCTGCTGCTTGGCTTTGAGCACCGTTACCTACGCGGTTGTCCACAAGCACTCCCAAATCCATTTCAATATCTGATACACCTAGATTTGCTCCATTAAGATTATAAATTGCATGGCTATTTTTCCTTCCCAGATGCATAACTTTACATTTACTCGTATTAAATCTCATCTGGCATTTAGATGCCCATTCCTCAATTTTATGTAAATCCCTTTGGAGGGAAAGCACATCATTATCTGATTTAATTACCTTGCACAACTTTTCATCAGCAAAAATGACACCACACTCCAATCCTACCTCTAAGTCATTAATAAATATGTTAAAACATGAATGTTGTTACTGAATGTAATAACTTGAATGTTATCAAAAAAAATACTACAGTAAGATAACATTGAAGTTTACCATTTTGAGCTGTCAGACAGCCTTTCTGATCCACCCACACTCAGAGTTTTACATATTTTGTTAATGCAGAAAATATCCCATTTAATGAACAATATGCATTTAACAAATACATTTAATATTTATATTGTTAAATATCATATGTAATTATTACTATATATTTTTTTAATTGGGCATTCTCTTCTTCTTGATTACCCTACCCAACCCACTGCTTATCTGAATTAAGTGTTGTTGATAAAATTATTATATCCGAGTTGGTAGCTTAGGAAAAAAATAGGTTTATAGTACTTACTCTTAATTTTTAATTACAGCCAAATGCAATTATACTTATTAATATTTCTTCAATAACTGGGACCTTTTCTATGTAACTTCAATGTGGTTTACCTTGGCAAGAAGCCTTGCTATGGTGGAGGATTATTTGGCCTCTTATCAGTTGCGGAACTAATGAATGGAGGTCCCAGGTGCAAAAAAAAATCTCTCTCCTTCTCTCTCTCTGTCTTATATATATATATATATATATATATATATTATCAGCCCTAAATTGCGATTCGGCCAATTGAAAAGGGCTCTATATAATCACAGTGCATATTTTTTTTTTACAAAAGTTGTTAGTTAGTGAACTTCTATCCAAAAGCAAGGTCTTCACTAACTAAAAACTTCTGTAAAAAATATACTCTGTGCTTATATAGAGCCCTATTCAATTGGCCAAATCGCAATTTAATAAGGCTGTATATATACAGTGCCTTGCAAAAGTATTCACCTCGTTGACTTTTTACCTATTTTGTTACATTACAGCCTTAAGTTCAATGTTTTGTTAATCTGAATTTTATGTGATGGATCAGAACACAATAGTCTAAGTTGGTAAAGTGAAATGAGAAAAATATATACAGAAAATAATTTTTTTGAAATAGAAAACAGAAAATTGTGTGTATGTATTCACCCGCTTTGTTTTGAAGCCCATAAAAAGTTCTGGTGCAACCATTTACCTTCAGAAATCACATAATTAGTGAAATTATGTCCACCTGTGTGCTAAGCGTCACATCTGTCATTACATATACACACTTTTTTAGAAAAAACCCAGAGGCTGCAACATCTAAGCAAGAGGCACCACTAACCAAACACTGCCATGAAGACTCCAAACAAGTAAGGGACAATATTGTTGAGAAGTACAAGTCAGGGTTAGGTTATAAAAAAATAACCAAATCTTTCATGATCCCCAGGAGCACCATCAAATCTATCATAACCAAATGGAAAGAACATGGCACAAAAGCAAACCTGCCAAGAGACATCCGCCCACCAAAACTCACGGACTGGGCAAGGAGGGCATTAATCAGAGAGGCAGCACAGAGACCTAAAGTAACCCTAGAGGAGCTGCAGAGTTCCACAGCATAGACTGGAGTATCTGTACATAGGACGACAATAAGCCGTACGATCCATAGAGTTGGGCTTTATGGCAGAGGGGCCAGAAGAAAGTCATTACTTTCAGCAAAAAGGCATGTGGGAGACTCCCAAAATGTATGGAGGAAAGTGCTCTGGTCTGATGAAACTAAAATGTAACTTTTCGGCCATCAAAGAAAATGCTATGTCTGGCGCTAACCCAACACATCACATCACCCAAAGACCACCATCGCATGGCGGTGGCAGCATCATGCTATGGGGATGTTTTTCAGCAGCCGGGACTGGGAAACTGGTCAGAGTTGAGGGAAAGATGGTGCTAATTACAGGGTTATTGTTGAGCAAAACCTGTACCATTCTGTGAGTGATTTGAGGCTAGAACAGAGTTTCACCTTCCAGCAGGACAATGACCCCAAACACACTGCTAAAGCAACACTTGAGAGGTTTAAGGTGAAACATGTAAATGTGTTGGAATGGCCTAGTCAAAGCCCAGACCTCAATCCAATAGAAAATCTATGGTCAGACTTAAAGATTGCTGTTCACAAGCGCAAACCATCCAACTTGAAGCAGCTGGGGAAGTTTGGCAAGGAGGAATGGGCAAAAATCCAGTGGTATGATGTGGCAAGCTCATAGAGACTTATACAAAGCGACTTGGAGCTGTGATTGCCGCAAAAGGTGCCTCTCCAAAGTATTGACTTTAGGGGGGTGAATAGTTATGCACATTGACTTTTTCTGTTATTTTGTCCTATTTGTTGCTTGCTTCACAATAAAAAAAAAAAACATCTTCAAAAGTGTGGGCATGTTCTGTACATATAATGATGCAAATCCTCAAACAATCCATGTTAATTCCATGTTGTGAGGCAACTAAACACGAAAAGTGAACACTTTTGCAAGGCACTGTGTATATATATATATATATATATATATATATATATATATATATATATATATATATATATATATATACACACACTGCCAATCCACATTGTTATATCCCGAATAACCGATGTGTACAGCATGGACAGCAGATAGTTAGCGTGGTAGTGAGTCAAGATGCTGGAAGGTTGGCAAGTTTATCTGGTGCCATGATGCAGACTGCAGTGCATCTGACAGCTGCTGAAGAGTGCGTGGAGGAGGATCCATACAGCAAACATGGTGAACAAGGTGGTCTGACATGTGCTCAATGGAATTTGGTGGCCTTCAGAATTTGAAAATAAGCATGGGTGCAGTGACCCGCTGTTTGCTTCGGAGTCCCATAGGCAACAGAGTTGCCTGTACTGTCATTTTAGACACACGTCTTGTAGCCCCCTGGTGCGTTTGGATGGTGAATTGCGCAAATGTAGCGTGTCGATTGTCCCTCACCCACCTTCACAGACGATGTTCACCTCTGTCATCAATGGCACGTGGTGCTCAGCAGTTTCCACACGCTCATTTGCAACGGTGCTGTTTGTGCAATCACGGTACACTTTAACCACAGCAGCACGCAAACAATTCACAAACTGTGCTGTTTCAGTAATACTGACACCCTTGGGCCGAAAGCTAATGATCATCCCCTTTTCAATGTTGGATAAGTAAAACATTTTACCTATAACAGTGATAGTTGCAGGATGCCTATATGTCACCTTATTTACCCACCAAGCCGCACATGACACATGCCGTCTACAAGCTCCTGACATCAAAAGTAGGTGATGGTCTCAATAATGTGACTCAACTGTGTATATATATGCAAGCCTCTCCCCCCCTCTACGTTACAGGCCTCGCAATGAACTCCGACTGACCAACGCTCTCTCCCCTGTCTCTCTTTCCCCCCTCGCCCTCACCTGTTTCTCTTTGCCCCCTATCCCTCAGCTGTGTCTCTTTGCCCCCACTCCCTCTCCAGTGTCTGTCTGCCCCCTCTCCCTGGGAGTCTCTCCCCCCTTTACTTTACAGGCCAAAGGCGCTCATTTTGGCCCATGAAATGAGTGCCGACAGACCAATGCTCTCACCTCTGTGCCTTCTTCCCCCACCCCCTCCCCTGTGTCTTTTTACTCCCTCCCCTGTGTCTCTGTCCCTCCTCTCCCTCCCCTCTGTCTCTTTTCCCCTCTCTCCCTCCTCTGTGGCTCTTCCCCCACTCCCTCCCCAGCGTCTCTTTCCACCCATCCCTCCCCTTTGTCTCTTCCCCCTCTCTCCCTCCCCTGTGTCTCTCTCTATCCCCTGTATCTCTTTGCCCCCTCTTCCTCCCCTGTGTTGCTTTGCCCCCTCTCCCTCCCCTGTGTCACTTTGCCCCCAACTCCCTCCCCTGTGTTGCTTTACCCCCCTCTCCCTCCCCTGTGTCACTTTCCCCCCTCTCCCTTCCCCCTCTCTCCCTCCCCTGTGCATATTCCCCCTCTCTCCCTCCCCTGTGTCTCTTCCCCCGCTCTCACTCCCCTGTGTCTATTTACCCCCCTCTCCCTCCCCTCTCTCATTTGCGTGCTTGGCAGCGTTAAAGCTGTAAATCGATATTGCTCCAAGCCTTGCAGGTTTGAAAAAAGGTTACGGTTTTAACTCTCCAGCTGTTGGGAGGCTTTTTTTTATTAGTTCTGAACTGTTGTGGGCCCCCACAGCCCACTCAACCACACCAGCCCCCCCAGCTTAATACAGGCAAACAGTGGGTATATTTATTTTAATAACTCAAGATAAAGAATAGAGCTAGGACTGACCCATTTCAGACTATGTTTTACCCTGATGAAAGAGCACTATGATAATAAACAAAACATTGAAGTTACAAATCATTGTATAATTAAAACACCCAGCTCCTGTAATTAGGACATTACAGCAGTCTTTTAATTATAATGCATAATTACAACTTCATACTCATCATCACCCAAGCACGCCCATGTGCTTAAAACTGAAATTAGTGAAGGTTGCCTTGCCTAATTCCTATGTTATTCTATCGAGTCTCTTTTTATCAAGTTAGAGAGGCCTTTTTCACATTTTAGTGAATTGATTTGTATTAGTTTTTATTTATCAGTGATATTATATCAAAGAACAGAGCTTTCATTGCTTTCCAAAAAATGTCTTCTTTAGACATTCTAATCTCAATGATGGAAAAAAATGTGAAATGTATTATTGGAGTGAATACTGTAAAAAAAAAGTATTTGAAGGGAGCTTGTAATTGATAGTCCTTTCAGCACCTAAGAAAATGTCCTAATAAGCTCAATCAATCCTGCAGTATTATCTTATGTCAATGGTTTGTGTGCTTTTAAAGGTATCACCCGCTTCTGGATCGCTACCTTTTCGTGGTGAAGGGGTTTGTGTACCTCAGTGAAGCTGTGAGCTATACCATTTAGGGTCATCCAACATGGGCAGGTCATAGCAGAGACGTCAGACAAATCACAGTCCACTGGAGCTGGAACTGGCAACCCACTCCAGTGTATTTGCCAAGAAAACCTTATGGATAAGCACAACCAAAGACATAATTATTGCGCCTGGCGTGCAGTGTTTTTATGTTCCGGATAACGTATTTATTGTATTGATTTGCTGGTAATTACCCCAACCATTCCACGCGGTACTTGCCCTTCATAAAATCCACTATTTAATATGCTTTTTCCCCAGGGGCAGGTGGTTTCTGGCACAGATGTGACACAGAGTCCAGTTTAAGGCAAATACATTTCAATAATTTGTCTTACCTGAGTGGTTTCCAGCAAGGTCACAGTTGAGGTTATTCTACCATCAAATCCAAGGCACAATAAAGGGCCACTGCCTTTTTCATTTGAAACTCTTTTATTTAGTTCATAATTGGTTTCAAATGTTTAGGGTTAGCTTTTGCAGCACTGAAGTCAAGCTATGCTGTGGTATTTATTAAAGGGACATTGTCACTCCAAGAGGAAGTTGATTTCATTTTAAAGAGAATACAAAACTAGCTATACCTTGTACTAGCAGTTGTTCTCTACAGTAAATAATATCTGAAATGTTTAGAATTAATTTTGCTGCTCCTCTGTGCTAATGTGCAGCTCAGAGTGCTGATAAGGCTGGAGATGGGTCAAACAGCCAGATAACATTGCAGGTTTTTATTTTGGCCACTACAGAGACAAGCAAACAGACTGCAATCCCAATTAGCACATCAAAACAGCTAATAAATATTCATCTGCTGCTCATTTGCATATAATTGTTGAACAACATGGAGTTTCCCAGGATTGATTCACTTCAGCAAAAAAGAAATAACACAACATGTAGCTGTTTTTTTCCCTCTGCTCTTTAAGAATATTTGGTTTTGGGTGACAGCGTCCCTTTAAGTTTATTGGGAAATTCTCCTAAGTTTCTAAATGCTTATACACTGTGTTCATTGCAATAATATATTTCAAGGGACCATAAATTACAAGCTCCTTCTAAATGCTATATAATGTCTTATTTGTGACAATACATTTTATATGTTTTTCTGTTTAAGATTACAATGTTTATGGTAGGTAAAGGAATAATGTTTTGATTGCAACAAGAAGAGTTTATTGCCACTTGCAGGGTTCTTCTGATTTGAGGTCCCTGCAGTACCTACCGAAGAAAAGAAGCTCAGCACAGCTGTTAGAAGAGTTGAGGATGAACTGGATGATATAAAACTCTGCTAATCTGCTTTCCTCAAATGGATAGAAACTTTTAAAGCCATAGAAGCTTCTTTCTCCACAGTTGAAAAATGGCATCTAAAAATGCCAATGCTTTCATTAGGACTAATATTGCTTAAACATTTACAAGAACACAACCTCCCTAGAGAGTAGCGAAAAGAAGCAACTCAGTAAATAAATGGAATTCTGCAGTAAAGAATAACTGTATATAACAGTGAAATATGTACAGGCTGTGGTTATTTATTTCCTTTCTGAACATTTTACTCTTTAAAAGATAGGTTAATTATGTTTGTTTATGTGTTTGCATACAATGTGTCACTAATTAGCACATCATAACAGCTAATTAGTAGTCATAAACAGCACATTTGTGGAATAATGCAGCAAAAACAATGGTGAATAGCTCAGCAAATTATTGTGTTTTAAAGAAAAAATATGGCTAGTTCAATGTATATCCTGTTTTCGTGCTCTTTCAGAACAAGCATAAAATCTACTTGATTTTGGTGTGTCAGAATCTCTTTAATGGACCACTGCACTATAGAAAATAAAAGATGTTATAATGAATGTAAATATGTATCTAAATGCAAACTGGAAATCCCTAAATGAAATAGAGTAATATAGATATACGTTCGTTAGTTGAACCACAAATTGAATCCCAATAGTGGGTACTCAAATTGGGCCAAGACACTACTTTGGTACAATAATGTGGCAACAAACTAAAGAAAATGCAAAAAACTTTAACAATAAAAAAAGTGAATCAAATCCGTTCTGAACACCACGGGGAAATGCGCGTCGGAACGGGCGCCACTATCAGGCTGATGGGTTAACTGCTGCCCCTGCACTAGATTAAGAGGTACAATACTGTCAGCGCAATCCCAAATCTACCTTTATGGCAGGTATGTTACTGGTATAAGAGCCTGCCTGATTTCTATCGTAGGATCTGAGGGCAGTTTATACTGTTTCTGCTTTTCAATCTCTTTTTTTCAAGTCTCTCTATCCCCATTTGTACTGGTTATATTGGTCGAAGAAATTGTTGACCAATTATATGAATGGGATTATTAGAGATTTATTTAGTAACAATAGCAAAATCAGGGAGTCACGAGTCTTTTCAGCTAGACTTCTGCTCTCTATATCTATAGATTTGTAGACAATTTTGTCTGATACAGGACTCTATTGGGTTCTTACTTATTCTGGGGTCATTTATAGTAGCTCTAACCTAGTGCATCAGCCTGTTGTATATATGTATATAGATTTGATTCACTTTTTTATTAATAAAGTTTTTTGCATTTTATGCTACATTATTGTACCAAAGTAGAGGCTTGGGTTGGCCCGATTTGAGTTCACACTTTTGGGATTCAATTTGTGGTTCAACTAACGAACTTATAATGAATGTAAATGCATACCTATACTTTTTTTAAAATATTTAAACATTGTAATAGTAGTTATAATTTCAAGCTCTTACCTTTATAGGTATATGCCCAATGTGCTGTGAAGTTTAGTTCCACTCCTTTTAAATAATTGGGGTCGTGGGAGCTGTAACGGACTTCCTGCTGTGATGTCTGGTGTCTGACTGGTGTAGATTAGACCTCAGAACTACACCAGACACTGGAGCACGCAACAGGACATCTGCCACAGCTTCCCTGCGTAAGGGGCAGAATGTTTAACTCCATTGTAGCGCTGTTCCTAGCAGTTGAAAAAATCCTGCTCTAACACTCACCCTGATATTTTCTCTCTTCAGTTTGCAAGCAATTACTTTTCAGGGTTAACACCCCTGCATATCCAAGCTAAAATTAGCATAACATTCATAATTTGTTTTGGCCAATCACAGGCAGCTATGCATTTTAATATATTGTAGCAATCTGTAATAGCAGCTTGTGCAGGAAGAAATCATGGGATGTGCAGTCCTCTGTAGCAGGAAGCAGTAGGAGCCAGACACTGCTCTGTAAGATCTCTGCATTAGGCTGCTGCTGTCTTTAAGGTTAGTAAATAGTTAAAATCCATACCCAAATGCAGTATTTCTATTGGTAGGTACACTGTGCCTATGTAAGCAGCTCTGGGGGTGTGGAAAACAAGTTTTATTTTTAAATAAAATAAATGTGTTGTGTATAATCTCAATGTAATGTGTGTGTCTGATATAAGTAGCATGTGTTAGATTAGACAAAGGTAAAAACAGGAAAACTTATGTATGCTCTTAAAAAAAATGAACTTATTGTTAGGGTGACAATTTCCCTATAACTTAGAAATGATGTTGCATAGTTATAATATGCTATTTTAAGAGAACAGGAAAAATGTAAAAAGTTAAATAAAATATATAACTAATAATTTAGTTTACATTTGTTACATTTAAAAAAAATGTACATTAAATCATTAAAACAAAGACAACCTTTACTGTAACATTTAATATAATTTGTTTTGATGTAGAGAGTTTACTCAAATTAACAATTTTCTTGGCATATACAATTCTGTATTGCCTTATTGGCTTGTGATGCCGAGACAGATTACAATTGAATAGCTGGTTTAAGAATACTATTAAAATGAAAAAATTGCCAAGCAAAGCCTGACCTCTAGTCCAGTGAGGTTTGTACTGTACGTTAATTCTGCTTATTATTATAATTGATGACCTGGCCAATGTGTGCTCATTCATCGTACTTTTATAACCAAACATGATGTTTAGAATTTTAAGTTTCCCTTGGGATTGGCAATAAAGTTTGATTTTATTCAGGTTCCTTGGATTGATTACTCCAAGAGATTTTAGTGGTTATTCCATAAAAGTGTAGAATTTGAAATAAATATATAATGTAATCCAGACAACCACACTATATAATGATGCTTGTTACTGTTATAATATTGGAGCAAGAGTTTGTTTCTATCTTGGCCGCCATTCAGTTGGGGTCGTTAAGTACTGTATTTGTAACTTGACATGAGTTTGAAATTCTATTTTCTTTTTGTTCGGCAATAAAAACATTAGAATATTTTCTGCAAATATATAAAGTACACTGATAAAGTTGAAATATATATATAAAAACTCCAATCTCGTGCAAGTGGTGACAAATTAATATCAACAGCTCGATTGTGTAATCAATGGTGACAATACAGGGTAAAGAGAGAAACATGTCACCATGGGATTAAGATCCACCTCACCATCAGGAGTGATGAGCTCTGATGCAGGAACCAAAATAAAAAAATCTTGAAAAATCTATAATCACCTCAAGACAAGAAATACAGCCAGCAGCACTTTTCCTTGTTCAACAAGAACTCTTAATTACATAGTTACATTGTATTTGAGGTTGAAACAAGACTTATGCAGCCCTATTAAATTCCTCCAACTGTAAAATTTGTAGCACGTAAAGGAGGCCGCAAAAATGATGGTATTAAATTGGCGTCTCCCGTAAATGATCTGCGGGTTACAGACGGAGAAACTCTACGGCCGTCAAAATCCGGCCTCCGTCTCAGCTAAGCCTTTGACCAGTCAAGCCCGTAAATGTTACATTGGCTAATCACTATTAAATTGCTACAAATCCACAAGGACGAACTGGAGTTAAATCCTGTAAATGGCAAATGGAGCAAAAAAGCCTACGGGTACTGGATAAGACCTGCAAGGGGGTTAAATTCCTGTCTGCAGCACTGTATATGCAAATATAAACACAATACTTTATTTTGAATTAAAGGGTAAGTGATGTTAAGTATTAAAATTAATAGCACAACGTTCTCAAGCTAGCAAATCTGCAATATAACATACTTTTATTATGTTTAATTTTTTGTGTTATCTCAATACCGGCAATCAATGTGTTAATACATATAATAGAAATTGCATGTACTAGAATATTATATTTATTGATTTATTAATATTGCATTATTTCTGGAATGCGGGTCCGATCGAAAATGGTACTTCAAACCCATAAGGTATTGAAATTTAACCTCCATTTTCAGTGACGCAATGATGACGATCTCTTTTACCATTGTCTCCATCCAAACCCGTAACCACGGGTTTGACTAATTAATAATGTTCACGGCCGCAAATGAAACGTGCCCAGGAATGGTTTACGGATTTGGATGTCTGTCATGTCTGTTGCGGACTTGTCTAATGTTATCACTCTGTAACTCCGCCAAATTTAAAGCCCGCAGGCTTTTTGGGTGTACTAGGGCCGCTGCAGGCTTGGAATTTAGTCCATCAAGTTCAACCTTTTAAGATCTCCTCTGATCTGCAATATACGGATTAGATGTTAATAGATCCAAAGGAAGGCAAACCATTAAAAAAACATTATAAATCGTCTCAAAAGGGGGAAAAAATGAATTCCTTCCTTGCAATCGGATTCCTCCCTGGATCAATACTCCCTCTCTAATTAACCCTGAATGCCCTTTTTATTTAAAAAAATGTATCCAGCTATCAATCTAATCTGCTGTTACCACCTCCTTTGGAAGATAATTCTACAGATTAACCACCCTTAATGTGAAGAACCATTTTCTTTCTTTAAGGTGGAATCTTTTTACTTCTAACCTCAAGGGATGTCCTCTTGTCAGTTGAAAACCTCTTGGCACAAAAAGCTCCCCTGACAAATCTTTATACTGACCCTGGATGTATTTATATAGTGTAATCATATCCCCTCCCCAACATCTTTTTTCTAGAGAAAATAAGTTTAATTTGGTTAGTCTTTCTTCATAATTTAGCCCCTCCATTCCCCTTATTAGTTTTGTTGCCCTCCTCTGTACCTTTTCCAACTCTAAAATGTCCTTTTTATGAAGTGGTGCCCAAAATTGTACTCCATATTCTAAATGAGGGCATACTAGGGATTTGTACAGTGACAGAATTATATTTGCTTCCCTGGCTTCTATTACCTTCTTAATACATGCTAATATTTTTTTGCCTTTGCAGCTGCTACTTGGCATTGAGCACTATTACCTAGGTGGTTGTCCACAAGCACTCCCAAAGCTCTTTCCATATCTGATTTGCTCCGTTAAGATTATAAATTGCATGGCTATTTTTCCTTCCAAAATGCATAATATTACATTTATTCATATTAAATCTCATCTGCCATTTAGATTTCCATTCCTCTAATTTATGTAAATCCCTTTGGAGGGAAAGTACATAGTTATCTGATTTAATTACCTTGCACAACTTAGTGACATCAGCAAAAATGGAGACACTATTTTGCTAAATCATTAATAAATATGTGAAAAAGGAGAGGACCTAATACTGAACCCTGAGGAACCCCACTTACCACATTAGGCCAGTCTATGTTCCATTTACCACAGCCCTTACTTCCTGTCTTTTAGCCAGCTCTAAATCCATGAGCAGATATTAACTGCAATTCCCTTAGTTTGCACAATAGTCTTCCATATGGCACTGTATAAAACACCTTTGCAAAATCCAAAAATACTACATCCACGGAGTTGCCTTGATACAAGTTCCTACTAACCTTCTCATAGAAACAAATTAGATTTGTTTGACAAGGCCTATCCCTCATAAATCCATGTTGACTCCTACTTATAATCCTGTTCAAATGGACATATTCTTGTATATTATGCCTTATTAACCCTTCTAAAAGCTTTCCCACTACAGAAGTGAGGCGTGCTCCTTTCTTAAATATAGGTACCACCTCTGCTTTTCTCCAGTCATTTGGTAGCGACCCTGTGTTGATTGAATCTTGAAAAATTAGATATAATGGGTTGCTATTGCAGAAACCAGTTCCCACAGTACCCTTATAACATTTATTTTTTCCAACCTCTTTTGGATTTCTTCCTGCGTTAACCAATTATTTGGTGATGGTAGTGTAGCCCCATTATGTTGCAGTGTCCCAACCACTGGTACCTCCCTTATGTATACCGAAGAAAATAACCTATTTAGCTCATTTGCCTTTTCCTGGTCACTAATTATCAGACGGCCTGTTCACATTGTAATGTTCCTATAGCTTCCTTCCTGGCCTTCTTCCCATTAATATATTTAAAAAATATTTTAGGGTTAGTCTTACTCTCCTTTGCAACTAATTTTTCATTTTCTACTTTAGCCAGTCTAATAGCCCTTTTGCAAGCCTTGTTGATTTCCTTGTACTCCAGTAAAGCAGTCTCTGTCCTCTCTTGTTTGCATAATTTAAATGCCTGTCTTTTACTCCATATCTTGATCTTTAAATCATTGTTAAGCCACATTGGATGTGAGTTACTCCTTTTACTTTTATTCCCACATGGTATACAGTGATAAGTATGTTGCCCTTATCAAATCCACCTTATTAATTCAATTTCAAATGAGACTGTGTTGTGATCACTGTTTCCCAAAGGTTGCCCTATTTCAACATTTGATACCAACATACAAATTGTATACAGTGTGGAAAAAAAACTATCTAAGGGTGAGTGTCTACCATACCTGTTGTGATGAAGTACACATATGTTTTAGAACAAGTACAAACATATTACAACATAACACAGCATCCCATACAAATGCCATTTAAGGCAATGACAACCTCAGGCAATTAATGATAATAATAACTATCTATAACAATTGCATACAACTGGCCAGAACCAAAAGTATGTACATTTTCTGGTTGACATTTGGGCTCTGAATAATGTAAAATGCCCAGTGGCGTTGCTAGACAGTGTGGGGGGAGGGATGGGCAGTGTGCACCGGGCAGCACCTCCTTGGGGGCGGCACTTATATGCCTTCCCCCAGGCTTTCTCATGCCCCCTTGCCTCTCTCTTTCTCCTTGTTTCTCTCCTCCTCCTTATTCCTTCCCCCTCCCCATCCTCCTCGTTTACCTTCTCCCCTGTCTCTTACCTCTGTGTGCCGGGGCTTGGGTGATGGCTCCTCCCCCTGCCGGACCCTGCTCTCATTTGTCCTCTGGAAGGGAAGAGGAAGAGCCGACAGGGGGAGAGCGACAAGAGGGAGGGGAGAGGGAAAGGGATAGAAGGGGAGAGGGAGAGTAAAGAGGGGGGAGTGGGAGGAGGAGGTGAGAGGGGAGGGGGAGGAAAGAGGGAGGGGGAGGAGAGATGGGGAGGGAGAGGGGAGAAGAGAGAACGGGTAGAGATAGGGGAGAGGGAGTGTACATAGGGGGAGGGGAGAGGGAGGAGAGAGGGAGGGGAGAGGGGGAGGAGGGAGAGAGGGAGGGGAGAGGGGGAGGAGAGAGGGAGGGAGGGGAGAGGGGGAGGAGAGAGGGAGGGGAGGGGAGAGGGGGAGGAGAGAGAGCAGGGAGAGGGAGGGGAGAGAGGGGAGAGGTGGGGAGAGGGAGTGTGGTGAGAGCGAGGGGAGGGATGGGAGAGGAGAGAGAGGGGGAGGGATGGGGAGGAAAGAGGGGAGAGGGAGAGGCAGGGGTGGAAAGAGGTATGGGAGAGAGAGAGGGAGAGACAAGGGAGGATAGGAGAGACAAGGGGGAGAGAGAGAAGGAGGATAGACAAGGCAGAAGGGGAGAGACAGGGGTAAAGGGAGAGACAAGGGTAAAGGAGAGACAAGGGGAGAGAAAAGGGGGGAGTTAGAGGAGAAATGGGAAGACAAGGATGAAGGGAAGAAACAAGGGGGGAGAGACAATGGGAGAGAAGAGAAGGGTGGAAGAGACAATGGAGAAGGGGAGAGACAGTGGTAATGGAGAGACAATGGGGGAGATAAGGGGGGAGAGAGACAAGGGTGGAAGAGACAAGGGGGAGAGACAACGAGGAGGGGTAGAGACAATTGGGGTGGAGAGACAAGGGTGGAGAGAGAAGGGTGAGAGAGATGAGGGAGCAGGAAAGAGACAAGGGTAAAGGGAGAGACGAGGGTGGGGGAGAGACAAGGGTAAAGGGAGAGGCAGAAGGGAAACAAGAGAGAGTGAGAGACAGAAGAAGGGAGAGGCAGAAGGGAAAGGTAGAAAAGGCAGAGGGGGTGAATGGAGAGAGGGAGAAGATAGAAGGGAGAGACGGATGAAGGGGTAGAGAAGGGAGAAGGAGAAGGAACAGAGGGAGAGAAGGGAGAGGCAGTTGGAAGAGAGGACAAATGCAGAAGTGAGAGAAGGGAGAGGAGGGAGAAGGGAGTAGAGAGAAGGAGAGGCAGAAGGGAGAATGGGGAAAGACGGAGAGGTGTAAGCGGGAGAAGGAAGAGAGGGAAGAGATAGAAGGAGGAGAAGAAGAAAAAAGAAAGAGAGAAGGAAGAGAGAAGGGAGAAGGAGGAGGGAGGACAGCGAAAGGCAGGGAGGAGATGGAAAAGGAGAAGGGAGAGAGATAGAGCAGATAGATTGGAGAGGGAGAGAGAGAAGGGGAGAGAAGTGAAAGAAAGAGAGAATGGGCAAATAGAGCGTGAGAAGGGAGGCAAAGAAGGGAGAGGTGGCAGTGTGGAGCAGTTCTACCCACTTGAGATGTGTATCAGGGAAAAAGGTTAGAGAGCAAAGTGACAGCAAAGTAAAGGTGGGATGGGTTCTGTGAGGGAGGAGCAAAGGAGATAGGGATGGGTGCTATGTGAGGTGGGTGCTGAGAGGGTTGGGTGCTTAGGTGCTGTGCAGGGATAGATGTTGAGAGGGGATTGCTGCTGACAAGGACTGGGTGTGGATGGATGCTAAGAGGAGTGGGTGCTGGTTGGGGGTGATGTATATATATATATATATATATATATACAGTAAAATCTGCCACCTAACCAACCGGCACTCTCAAGCAACCGGCACAGCCATCAACTCCCCATTCTACAGAAACTCCTGTGCCGGATAATGGGGAGTTTCTATCCGGAAGTTCAAAACTGCCAAAAAAATATACTAAGTTTTTTTCTAAATGTTTTTTATGGGCCTAAATGGCCCAGTTTAGGTGCTAATGCCATTTTAAATGCAGGGTTTTGGAAAATGTTTAAGGTCGTGTAAACCCTTTTTTTAGGGATAGTGAGTACCCGTTGGTGCCGGATAATGGGAAGTTTACTGTATATATATATATATATATATATATAGGTAAGGGTTTTCGGGAGGAGCACTGAGTGAGGGGCCCAGGGCAAAACTATTATTTAAAACCCCCACACTTGAAATGAACACTGGAGCTTGTATCTGCTCTTTGTAAATGGGATAATGAGGGAATAACACACACCTGGCCATGGAAGAGCTGAGCAGCCAATTGTCCCATTACTTTTGGTCCCTTTAAAAGTGGGAGGCACATATACAAACTGTTGTAATTCTTACACCGTTCACCTGATTTGGATGTAAATACACTCAAATTAAAGCTGAAAGTCTGCAGTTAAAGCACATCTTGTTCGCTTAATTTCAAATCCATTGTGGTGGTGTATAGAGCCAAAAAGATTAGAATTATGTCGATGTCCCAATTTTATGAACCTGACTATATATATATATATACAGTGCCTTGCAAAAGTATTCACCCCCCCCCCTTGGCATTTTTTATGTTTTGTTGCCTTACACCTTGGAAATAACATGGATCGTTTTAAGGGTTTGCATCACTTAATTTACAGAACATGCCCACAACTTTGAAGATGTTTTTTTTTTTTTATTGTAAAGCAAACAACAAATAGGAAAAAATAACATAAAAATCCAATGTGCATAACTATTCACCCCCCAAGTCAATACTTTGTAGAGCCACCTTTCGTGGCAATCACAGCTCCAAGTCGCTTTGGATAAGTCTCTATGAGCTTGCCACATCTTACCACCGGGATTTTTGCTCATTCCTCCTTGCAAAACTGCCCCAGCTCCTTCAAGTTGGATGGTTTGCGCTTGTGAACATCAATCTTTAAGTCTGACCACAGATTTTCTATTGGATTGAGGTCTGGGCTTTGACTAGGCCATTCCAACACCTTTAGATGTTTCCCCTTAAACCACTCAAGTGTTGCTTTAGCAGTGTGTTTGGGGTCATTGTCCTGCTGGAAGGTGACCCTCCGTCCTAGCCTCAAATCACAAACAGAGTGGTACAGGTTTTGCTCAAGAATATCCTGTATTTAGCACCATCCATCTTGCCCTCAGCTCTGACCAGTTTCCCAGTCCCGGCTGGATGGTGTTCTTTGGGTGATGTGATGTGTTGGGATTGCGCCAGACATAGCGTTTTCTTTGATGGTCGAAAAGTTAGTCTCATCAGACCAGAGCACCTTCCTCCATACATTTTGTGAGTCTCCCATATGTCTTTTCTCAAACTCAAAAGGTGCCGTTTTGTTTTTTGCTGAAAGTAATGGCTTTCTTCTGGCCACTCTGCAATAAAGCCCAACTCTATGGAGCGTACGGCTTATTGTCATCCTATGTACAGATACTCCAGTCTCTGCTGTGGAACTCTGCAGATCCTCCAGGGTTACCTTAGGTCTCTGTGCTGCCTGCTGCTGATTAATGCCCTCCTTACCCGGTCTGTGAGTTTTGGTGGGCGGACGTCTCTTGGCAGGTTTGCTGTTATGCCATGTTCTTTCCATTTGGTTATGATAGATTTGATGGTGCTCCTGGGGATCATCAAAGATTTGGTTATTTCTTTATAACCTAACCCTGACTTGTACTTTTTAACAACATTGTCCCTTACTTGTTTGGAGAGTTCCTTGGTCCTAATGGCAGTGTTTGGTTAGTGGTGCCTCTTGCTTATGTGTTGCAGCCTCTTGGGCTTTCCAAAAAGGTGTGTAAATGTAATGACAGAACATGTGACACTTAGATTGCATACAGTTGGACATCATTTCACTAATTATGTGACTTCTGGCAGTAATTGGTTGCACCAGAGCTTTTTATGTGCTTCATAACAAAGGGGGTGAATACATACGCACATGCCAATTTTCTGTTTTCTATTTCTAAAAAATAGTTTTGTATATATATTTTTCTCATTTCCCTTCACCAACGTAGACTTTTGTGTTCTGATCCATCACATAAAATTCAGATTAACAAAACATTGAACTTAAGGCTGTAATGTAACAAAATAGGTAAAAAGTCAAGGGGTGTGAATACTTTTGCAAGGCACTGTATATACATTGGGAGAAATAAGTATTTTATCCCCTGCTGATTTTGAACGTTTGTCCACTGACAAGGAAATTATCAGTCTATAATTTTAATGGTAGATGTATTTTAACAGTGAGAGACAGAATAACAAAAATACAAACAAGAAAAACGCATGTCAAAAATTTATACATTGATTTGCAGGTCAGTGAGGGAAATAAGTATTTAATCCCCTACCAATCAGCAAGATTTCTGCCTCCCAGGTGTCTTTTATACAGGTAACAATCTGAGATTAGGAGCACTCTCTTAAAAGGAGTGCTCCTAATCTCAGCTCGTTACCTGTATAAAAGACACCTGTCTACAAAAGCAATCAATCAATCAGATTCCAAAATCTCCACCATGGCCAAGACCAAAGAGCTGTCCAAGGATGTCAGGGACAAGATTGTAGACCTACACAAGGCTGGAATGGGCTACAAGACCATCGCCAAGCATCTTGGTGAGAAGGTGACAGTTCTATTTGCAAATAGAAAAAACACAAAATAACTGCCAGTCTCCCTCGGTCTGATGCTCCATGCAAGATCTCACCTCGTGGAGTTTCAATGACCATAAGAACGGTGAGGAATCAACCCAGAAATACACGGGAGGATCTTGTTAATGATCTCAAGGCAGCTGGGACCATAGTCACCGAGAAAACCATTTGTAACACACTACAACGTGAAGGACTGAAATCCTGCAGTGCACGCTAGGTCCCCCTGCTCAAGAAAGCACATGTACAGGCCCGTCTGAAGTTTGCCAATGAACATCTGAATTATTCAGAGGAGAACTGGGTAAAAGTGTTATGGTCAGATGAGACCAAAATTAAGCTCTTTGGCATCAATTTAACTCACCTTGTTTGGAGGAGGAATTCTGCTTAAGGCCCTCAAGAACATAATCCCCACAATCAAACATGGAGGTGGAAACCTTATGCTTTGGTGGGGGGGGGGGGTTACTGCTAAGAGGACGGGACAGCTGCACTGCATCAAAGCGATGATGAACAAGGCCATGCACCATCAAATCTTGGTTAAAAACCTCCTTCCCTCGGCCAGGGCATTGGAAATGGGTCGTGGATGGGTATTCCAGCATGACAATGACCCAAAACACACAGCCAAAGCAACAAAGGGATGGCTCAAGAAGAAGCACATTAAGGTCCTGGAGTGGCCTAGCCAGTCTCCAGACCTTAATCCCATAGACAATCTGTGGAGGGAGCAGAAGGTTTGAGTTGCCAAACATCAGTTTCGAAACCTTAATGACTTGGGGCCTCATTCTATTATCGGCCGTAAATCGGCCGTAAGGCTGCGATTCCTTGCGGGGGTTCTGTTAACTCGCGATTCTATTATACGGCCCCGCAAGGATCTCCCCTTACGGCCGGCCGCATATCTTGAAACCGGCCGTAAGCTGTGAAATCTAAAAACTAAAAAATAAATTCAAGCCTGCACTGTACAGCTCTGTAAATGCTAGGGATCATATTGGGGGACATGAGGATTAAAAGTAACCCACTCTCAAGCTTGCACATCTGCCCAAACCAGAGTTCAAATTAACTGTTTATTTTCCGGCTGCGGCGTGGGCGTGTCTGAGGTGCTCCAAGCACTCTGGACTTTTTACATGGATATTTTACGGATATTAAAAATAAAATATTTTACGGATTTGAGTATAGGATAATTATGTGCTATTTTTTCTAACACCTAAAATCCCTTTATAGTCTTCTCAAAGTGCAGGATGGCTTTATTTAAACTATTTTATGTGCTTAATTGGTGCTAGCGGGACCTCTTTCCTGCAAGTAAGCTGCGGCTCGCTTTTAGCCTTGCAGAGAGGGTTCCCGGAGCAATTGAATTGCAAATAGGAATTTCTTACGGCCGAAACTCTTGCGGCCGTTTTAGATCAAAGGCTTTCCTCCGGCGCGAGCGGCCGCAAGAGATAGCAAGGCGCCGGCCGCAAGCCTGCCGGAAGCCCCAGCCAGAGGGGAATAGCAGAATAGCTTGCGGCCGGTCCTTGCGGCCCTGCAACGGCTGCGGCCGCTAATAGAATGAGGCCCTAGGAGAGGATCTGTAAAGAGAAGTGGGCAGAATCCCTCCTGAGATGTGTGCAAACCTGGTGGCCAACTACAAGAAACGTTTGACCTCTGTGATTGCCAACAATGGTTTTGCGACCAAGTACTAAGTTGAAGGGGTCAAATACTTATTTCCCTCATTAACCTGCAAATCAATGTATAACTTTTTTGACATGCGTTTTTCTTTCTTTTTTTTTTTTTTACACCTACCATTAAAACTATAGACTGATCGTTTTCAAAATCAGCAGGGGATCAAATACTCCCCCCCCCCACTCTCTCTCTCTCTCTCTCTCTATATATATATATATATATATATATATATATATATAAATAATGTTTGCACCAGAGTGGGGGGTGGGGGGGGGGGGCAGCAAAAGCTCTAGCTATGCCACTGAATAGGCCTAATATATGAATTTCTTGAGAGCAGTACTTGCATCTATTGATGCAAACTACTTGCTTCTGAGCATGTGAAAGAATGTGGTGTCAATTTCCATTGTATCCAATTATATATCAAAAAATATAATATGTTCCCCACACCCTCATGAACCAGCTCTCAGGAAGTGATGTAACAAACAGATAACAGATTTCTGCACTAATAAAATGAGTCAGAAAACATTATGATTTGCTCTAAAAAATCCTATGTCAATTGTCAATGTCTTACAAAGCTGCTAATGATGTTAGTTTGTTACATACTTCAAAAAAAGTGCCTTTTTTATTCAACTACAGTGTCCTTTAAGGACCAGCTCATAAGATGAAGACAGGCTGCTCAACATTACATTATATGTCTGACATCTGGAAATCCATCAATAAATTAGGAAAGAGATCTGAGCATAAATAAATAGTAATTTGAACACCCTCCTCTGCTAATGTGTTTATCTAAGTATTTAAATTTCTCCAGGAAGGATATACCTTTTATATTTTATAGAGTAGACATGTCCTGTCCCTAGACTGAAGGAGTGTTTTAATAATTTAAATAAATGGCATATTTATATATAGCTACAACAATTGTAAAGGAGACTTCTGTGGCAATGTGACAGACTATTCCCTGTTTATGAGAATCAAGTCACAGAGCTGCCATCTTGAAAAAGCTCTTGGGAGATGCTGTCCTGTGAGATAATGAGTCGGAAAAGACCAATAAAAGGATTTCCTTCTGCATAGCTAGATAACAAGAGTGACATTCACATTGAATATTTTCAAGGCATTTCTTTCATGAAAGATGAGTATTTAGCACAATTATACTGTACGAGTAGGCCCGACCCAATAACTCTTTGCATCCCAGATGAGCAGCCATTTAATACAGAGAGTCTACCATAAATGTTTATATATAAATAAATAACATTTAACTACAATAAATGTTCATAAATAATATTTAATTACAATAAATATTCATATTTACTTAATGACTGTGGTCATATTTATAAAATATGCTATTTTTAATCACTATACTTGAAGCTATGCAAACTATTTCTAGAATGAAAAATAAAATAATACTGCCTCTAATATTTTACATTTAATATGCAAACATACATGCTATATATAGCAAATATATCTGATATTGGCAGTATACCACAATACATGCTTGATATATGACGGACCCCTTATGGCATAGTTAGATTTGTGAGATATGACATCCCATCTGAAGTTATAGATTGTGATAATTTGGGAGCCCCACAATATAGGCACTACATAAAGAATTGTTGTTAACCGCCTTCTCCTTCTTCTTCCTCTCATAACAATCTTGTAATCATTGGGGAAGCAGTAGCCCTAAAAGAGACACAAGACAACAAACAGTTAATATAGTTTGTCATTGATACTCACCTCTTTAAAGTTACCTTCTCTGCATGCAAAGTCTGGCCCCATATGATACCGTAAGCGAAACACGCACGTTGGGCCAGTTTCCGGTTCCCTGTCCCTCTGTAATGGCGTAGCAGCAGGACGCTCTATTGACTTCTTACCTTTTGTGATTTATTCTAATATGCTGTGGGATCTACCGTTTCTGCTAATCAGATTCCTGAGGTGGGAGGAGAATTTGAATGCATAAGTAATTGCTCTCTGTACAATAGAAAAAGGCATCTACAACTGGCAGTGCTTTCATTAGTATTAATACGTGTTAGTTTATCAGGACACACCCTCCTGAGAAAGTTATGCACATGATCATATGAGAAAAGTAAATGGAGTAAAGTTGTTGCTGCTCAGTTGCATCTGACTCTCATGGACCAAGTGCACCGCAGCCTGCCAGGCACATCTGTCTCTGGTTGCCTTTCCATATGGTTTTCGGAGCAAAGATATTGGATAGGTCAGGATGGATATATTACAAATTATTGCAGCGTCAAAGACCTAGTCACTTTAAGGCATGCTCAATGTGCAAGCGGCTGAACTAAAGGCAATGGACTCAATGCCTCAGGGCCTTATGATTAATTATGTGGCAATGATCTGTAGAGAAAAACGGCTACTACAATGTATAGCCAAATTTTAATGCTCTTTAAAATGGAATCAACTTTCTGTTGGGAGTCCATTTAAACAACACCAATAATAAACATAGATTAAACCAGCAAAGGTATAATTTTCTCCAGTCTGGGTCTTCCCATCTGCACAGCCATGTTATATATCTTTTCCTCTGTTATATCAAATTCCTATTCGCTTTGTATCTTCTCTTGGCGCTAGAGCATCTTTCACTCGCCGGCTTTATCAGTCACAACAGAGGTACAAACTTCACACTGTAATGAAATCACATTAATTGAATGCTTTTGGATGCTATACACAGGCAAAATCTAATTTACATGGGAATATGAATCTGCTAGGAGATGATACCATTAATGACCAGCAAGCGTGTAACTATTCTGGCATGTTACTCATGTTAAGGCGTTAATCACGTTAACAAATTCTGTTTGGAATTAGCTCATACATAACCACAAACTAATGTTAGTTTATTTCAGGAATTAAAAATAAATATTTTGTAATATTTCAGCAAAAAACTATTTTATATTCAGTAACGAAAAAAATCTGTATATGTGCTGTGATGTAAAACAGCAATGTCTCCTGATTTAATTCTTTTGAATTAATATTGTAGCTGAGACAGGAAGTTACCTTACACTCTTCCAAACAGTTAATTGGTTTAGAGGAAAATATTAAATCAACCTAAGTGAGTTGTCAAGCATCCATTTGTGGCTGATTTGGCTAATCACTCTCTGAGGATTACACATGCTCAGTATTATCAGTTTCATATAACCTTACACTAAAAAATATCAACCAGAACACTAGAGGCTAATCAGTAAATATGGCCAATAATCACCCAATGGAGGTAACAGACAATGCTTGGTGAGTGGATCAGAAATGTTGAGTGAAAGGTAAAAAAAGGCAAACTTCCATGTAAGGTTACTATAAGAAAATGCAATAAAATAATCAGTTGATTATTACATGTACATCTAATGAATATTATATTTGGAACCTCTGTTGCTTTTACTAAAAGTAATGTGCTTCATCTCCTACTGATGCATTTAAGATCTACTAATCACTATTATTATATCTATACTAGTAACTTGCCCGTGGTGGTATCATAGAATGTTATCTTGAATTGCCTGAGCTGTTTCGCTCTGTACTGTCTATCTCTCTCTGTTGTGACCAATATGCTGTCTCTCTCTCTCTCTGTACTCTCTGTTGGTCTGTGTGCTGTCTCTCCCTGTGCTGTACCTCTCTGTGCTGTCTATCTCTGTGGTGTCTCTCTCTTTGCTATCCGTGTGCTGTCTCCCTCTCCCTCAGGTGTGTAATGTGGCTGTTATGGCCCTTGCTCTCTCACTCTTTTTTTTTTTAAATTCAATTTTTTCCTTTAATTTGTTTATAAATTGAAAAAAACATAACATGAATAAACATATAACGTTTGAAGTAATACAAATTGCAAACAGTCGAGAAGTTTGTTTCAGAGTTCCCTTACAACTAGATTTCAAAACATAGCATTCGTAACATTCAAACTTGGACCAGCCTAGAAACAGTACCTGAGGACCTAGACGGGTCCTACCCTAGCGGCGCTTTGTGTCGTTTTGTGCTGAATTTGTGTCTTTACTAATAGATGAGTGAGAGTTTTAGAAATAGAACTAACCTCCGAGAGGATCCCGCAGCGTCTAGGTGTCCCAGCAGGAGGCCCAGCGTCTGTATTTTCCGTCTACTTCGGCCGATAGTGAGCTCATGTTTTGTATGTATCCTATTTTTTGCCTCACCTCAGTGTTCGATGGAGAAGTGGCTTTCCAGTGTTTTGCGATAACACATCTGGCTGCTAGAAACACCTGACTGGTCAAGAACTGCTCATTTTTTGAAAGACCCCTGATCGGAAGACCCAGTAGGGCTTCGCTTGGGTTCTGCGCTAGACGTGTCCCCCATAGTTTTTCTAAGGTGTCATAGGTAAAATCCCATGTTTGGCAAATTTTGGGGCATTCCCAGAGCATGTGTAGCATGGTGCCTTCATTGGGGCACCCTCTAGGGCACCTGGCAGGGTATGCGGGATTTGCACGATGCAACCTAGTCGGAGTGAGGTACCACCTCATTATTGTTTTATAGGCGTTCTCCTTGAGTGTTATGTTGAGAGAGACATTGTTTGCTTGTTTTAATATCTTACCCCATTCCTTGTCTTCTAATGTAACCTGTAAGTCTGTTTCCCAAGCTATTTGGTAGGGGAGTTTGGCGAGAGTATTGGTGTCAGAGAGTATTTTGTAGAAGGTGGAAATGTTACCTTTCCCCCCAGGGTTGTTGAGGAAGCATCGTTCAGTTACCGATCTGTCCCTAAGACTATTTAACTTATTTGTGTGTGTGAACACCTCGTTAACCCCTATCAGATTGAGCCATTCTTTGGGGGGTGCATTGATCGCGTTAACGGAAATTGGTAAGGGGAATTCTCTATTTATATCCCACATGTCCGCTACCACTGTTAGTTTATTGTCTATCCACCAGCCCATTTGGGTTAGTCTGTCAAAGCGATAGTCTTTGTGTGGGGACCAGAGGGGTGTCAATCCTGAACCTTCTTTCAAGAGGTTGGATTTCCTGTTACTCTCTCACCAGATCTTTATGGAGTTGTCTATACAGGATGGCAGCTTATCAAGTTGTAATTTGTGGTGTAGGCTCAACCATAAGATTTGGGGAAGGATTAGATGGTAATCTCCCAAAACATGTCTCTCAATTTCCACCCAAACAGGGTAGTTGTCTTTTTTATGCCAATTCGTCATTTGTGCTAATCTTGCAGCTCTGTAAAATCTAAGTAAATCTGGGAACCCCAACCCACCTTTTTGTTTTGGGGCGGTCAGCGTGGCTTTATTAATTCTGTTTTTTTTGTAACTCCATGTAAAGTTATTCAGAGTTTTTTGTATTAATTTAATTTCCTTAACATTAATCGGTGTCGGAATTGTTCTGAATAGGTATAGGATTTTGGGGATGACATTCATTTTAACTGCATTAATCCTCCGTAACCAGGAAATATTAAGAGAGGACCAGTTGGTTATGTCTGCTCTTATTCTTTTGAATAGACGTGGGAAATTAACCTCATATATTTGATTTAGTGACTTTGGGATATTGATGCCCAGGTATGTTATAAATGTGGGAGCCCACTTGATGGGGAAATTGTGTTTTATGGATTCTACTAGCGCTTCAGGTAAGGTGATATTGAGAGCTATACTCTTGTTTGCATTGATTTTGAAGCCCGATATCTGGCAAAATTTCGCAAGGAGCTGCATAAGATTAGGGAGGCTGATTAAAGGATCAGATAACGTAGTCATGATATCATCAGCAAAGAGACTTATTTTGTATTCTTTTCTACCCACTTGCAACCCTCTAACACTGGGGTGGTCCCTAATGGCTGCAGCTAAGGGTTCTATGCAAAGTGCAAACAGTAGAGGAGATAGAGGACACCCCTGTCTTGTACCTCTGAAGATGTTGATCGGGAGGGATCTAAATCCTTGATAGGAAATAAACGCTTTTGGGGATTTATATAGGGCCATGACCCCTTTTAAAAATCCCTCTCCTAGTCCCATTTTAAGAGTGTCGCCTCCATGAAGGGCCAGTCTATACGATTGAATGCCTTTTCTGCGTCTAATGATACCAACATTAAAGGCACTTTTACTTTGTGGGCCATGTCAATTAAATTTATTATTCTCCTTGTATTATCGGGGGCTTCCCTCCTCGCAATGAAGCCTACCTGGTCCGGATGGATCACATCGGGCAGAAGTGGGGCAAGTCTTTTTGCTATGATTTTTAAATATATTTTAACGTCTGTGTTAATCAGGGATATAGGCATATAACTACTGCATTGGGTACGGTCCTTGCCCTCCTTGGGGATGACAATAATTTTTGCTTCCAGGAATTCTGGTCTCATTTGTTCACCTGCTAAAAACCTGTTAAATAACCTCTGGACGTGAGGTAGTAAGGATACCATACAGTGTTTATAGTAATAGTTTGTGAATCCATCCGGGCCAGGGGCCCCATGCGCTTTGGAGTCGTTAATTGCTTTTTTTATTTCTTCAGAGGAGATGGGGCGTGCTAGGGCTTCAGCTTCATTTGCTTTAATTTGGGGGAGGTTGATAGAGGCGAGAAATTCCTCTATACGTTTCTTGTGAGGTTGGGTCCCAGAGTGGGTCGGGGCAGTGTATAGTTCTGTGTAAAACTTTTGGAACGTTCCGGCTATGAGATCTGGTTTGAATACGGGGTTATTTGCCGCGTCGGTTATTTTAGGTATATATGTGTCAGCTCTCTGTGCCTTAAGTCGCCTGGCTAGCATACTGTCTGGATTATTTGTGCAGCTGAAGAATTTAGCTTGCGTCCTTTGCAGAATGGATACCATTTTTTTTCTCATTACCTTGTTTAATTTCTGTTTGAGCCCAAGAATTTTGGTATAGATTTGTACATTGTTATGTTTAGCGAACTTTGCTTGTAAATCCAAAATCTCTAGATTCAATTTTGAAATCTGAGCTCGGTCTGCTTTCTTGGCTGCCGCCCCTAGCTGTATGAAGATTCCCCTGATCACCGCTTTATGTGCTGCCCATACTCCTGCTTCGTCTACTTCTCCCTCCGTGTTTAATTTGAAATACTCAATAATTGCTTTGTTTATTTTTTTGTTCATTTCTACGTCATTGAAGAGGTGAGGATTAAGGGACCAGTTGGGAGATCAACCTTTTGGTGCTATGCCTGAAAGGGCAATTTTAACCAGCTCGTGGTCCGACCAGGAGATAGAGTGAATGGAGGCTGTCGTTAGGCTGTTTGTCATATGTTGTTGAATTAGGAGGTAATCTATGCGTGAGTGAGATTGGTGTCTTGCGGAGTAGAAGGTATATTCCCTGTCTAGCGGGTTCATTATTCTCCATGAGTCTACCATGCAGTTAGAACTTAAGATCGATTTAAATGCCTTGGTTGCAGTGGGGGTGGAATATGGCGTGGGGGGAGGTGATCTATCTTTACTCGGATCTAGGACGGCATTCATATCCCCTCCTATTATCCAAATTGAGTTTTCTCAGCTTGTAATGAGATTAGATATCTTATGGAAAAATTTTGCTTGGTCAGTGTTTGGGGCATACAGATTGAGGAAAGAAACTTTGTGTTCCTGGATAGTGCCGTGGACTGCTAGGTATCTCCCTTCAGGGTCTTTTTGTGTGCGAGTATGGCGGAAGTTAAGTTTATTGTGAAATAGGATTGACACCCCTCTTTTCTTTTCACTCGCTGTCGAGTGAAAGGTTTGTTTAAATGCCTTCCCCCAGTACTTTGGGACCGCTGCTTTCTTAAAGTGTGTTTCCTGCAGCATTATTACGTCCGCCCCCAGTCTTGTGTAGTCTTTCAGGGCTATACCTCTCTTAACTGGTTCGTTTAAGCCTTGAGTGTTGTGTGTAATAATGTTAATGCTCATGACTCACCGTAGCCTCAGGCTCAGGCACCGCCCAGGTGTGGGGTTAGATGCTGAACTTTCCTTGGGAGCTTCCTTAGGACTGTGGACCTTCTGCTGGGACCACACCGTAGCCTCGCTAGATCCAAATGGACCTACCTCCTGCGGGGATTGGAGCACAGCGAAAAATGGTACGTTAGATAGTGAGAGCTGGCGTTAGCTATCCTAACTTAAAGCTTGCTGATCTCTAGTCCTATACAGAAAATATATTACTTGTACGGTCTGGCTAGTAGCTGATACGTTGTTGATTTTATCTCTTAAGAGTCTTTAAGTTATCGTTAGAACATTATCTTAAAAGGGGAGGACCAAGGGAACGAGAGGAATAAGTAAAAATGGGAAAAATAAATAAGAAAGGAAAAGGAAGGAACTTCTAGCTCTCTAAGTAAATCTAGACTAATGTTCGGACAGTCTAGACTCACCTTTGCTAGGTAAAAGTGAATAGCAGCTGTTGTAAATTAACAGCACTTAACTAAGTAACTTTGGTGGTAGGGGGGAAAAAAAACTATCTACAGGAGAGCAACTTCTGGCTTCCTTAACCACTTGGTGAATCCAGTAGTGTTACTAGGGAACACTGAGTGGATTCGCCCTTCGTGTAAACTTAACAAAGGTGAAAAGCCCATAAGGGACACTATGAGTCACATAAATCTTTTTATAAGAGTGTGACGACTCTTGTCTGTAGCTAGCATTAACTAGGAAATTCTAAGCAGTTGTCTTAAGTGTAAAACAGAGTACCAAAAAAGGTGTTAGACAAGATAATATATACTGTACAATGAAGAAACAAAACGGTCTTAGAGGTTTGAAGCCTCTCTGTGTCTTTTGGTCCCTCTGTCTGGAGGTCTGCCGGTCAGAAGGTTCGGGGTTCTCTGTCGGAACTTGGAGTCTCGGCTTCTTTCTCGTACTGGGCGGGTGCCTGATGGGTCTTTGGCGGCCTCTGGCAGCTGAAAGTCCCATGAGGATAGCAGGTTGATTCCTTCCTCCAGGGATTTTATGTGGAAAAATTTGCCATCTTTTGCAATGGACAGTCGAAACGGGAAGCCCCAAGAGTATTTCCACTCATGTGAGAGAACACTGTCCAGGACGGGTCTCATCTTCCTCCTTTTGGCTAGCATAAGTTGAGAAATATCCGAGAATATGCTGGGCTGCTGCCCGTCAATGGCCGGGATTCCTGCTCTAGAGGCTCTCATAAAAAGGTCTTTTGTTGTATAATAGTGGAAGCGGGCAATAATGTCTCTGGGACGATCTGGCATCGTGGACCGGCCACCCAGTGCTCTGTGCACCCGGTCTAGATGGTATTGTTCAGAGTTCATGTCTGGTAGGAGGAGTTCACACAGCTCCAGCAAATATAGATGGAGATCAGTCACCGACTCCGGGACATTACGTACTCTGACGTTCTGCCTACTTGAGCGATTCTCTAGGTCCTCTTGAACAGACTGCTGAGATAGTTGTTCCTCTCTCAGGGCCGTGATATCAGCCTCCAGCTTGCTGTGTGGCTCTTTGAGGTCATTATATTTTCCCTCTAGTGTAACAGTCTTGGAGTCCACTTTTATTATTTCGGCTGATAGGTCAGCTGCCACCATTTGGATCTCAGCTTTGACTTCTTCGCGGAATGATAATATCAGGTCTTTCAGATCCTGAATATCGCTCTTGGTGCTTGGGGCTGAGTGTTCTATGGCTGTTTGGGTGGGAGTTTTTACTGACCCTTGGTCTTTTTGCTTAGAAGGTGGAGAGACCTTTGGAGCGTAATAAGATTGTATACTCTTAGCGCTCTTGCGAGTGGCCACTCCAGCCATATCCTATGGCATATGTTGTCGTCACTTTTCCTTATGCCAGTGTCCCTTTGAGGTGGGCTTTTAGGAACTCTTACATCTCAGATTATGGTGATTCTGTTTTGTAAAGAGGGGGACTTGGTGATGAGTATAGACGGTCTGTTGTGTTGCTACACCTCCCCTCAGGCTTGTAGTCATACAATGTCAGACCTATACACTTCTGTGGGTCAATGTGTAGTTTCTCTATTGTCCACCTGGGGTCAGTGTCTGTTTGCTGAGAGTTCAGAGTCAGGGATCTGCTTCTGAGCACAAAAGCCTCTGAGACAAACTTTTGCTTTGTTTGAAATTCTCTTTGGGGACAATAATATATTTTATAGTGAGGTTATAGACAGTTCTCTCATCCAGGCTGGTGTTATAGCAGTTGCAATCTTTTCTGAAAGAGGTGGGCACACTTCTTCTAGGCCTGCAGGTTTATTGAACTGAATCCCTTTGGTGCTGTTTGTGGGAAAGTAGCAAAAAGTCCTGCATAAGCATTAGCTGGTAGGTTGTAGTTATCCAGTAATTGTTGCAAATGGAGGGGATTCTTGCAAAAAAGTTAGAGTTCCTGCAGTTATATTCTGTGTGCAGCTGGGACTATATGGAGATGGTGTTATATTATGTTGTGTCCAAGTGAGTATTTGCATGGGCTTATGTGCCTGTCCCAGTGGAGTAGGGAAAATGGCTGCCATCCAGACTCCAGACTCCTTCTCCCCCAGCCCCTCTGTACTCACATTTTCCCTGGGGGTTGTTGCCAGGTTAGCTTCTGTCAGGGTTCCTCTGGGTTTCTCACTTTCCCCAGATGAAAGCCCCTGGTTGCAGGTCACCAGGATTTTTCAAGCTTTTTAATCCTTGTTTATAGGAGCTGAGCTGTCTTGCTGCTGCACTCTTCAGTTGCTGGCACCTCCCCTCCCATCCGCTCTCTCACTCTTTGATGTCTCTCTCTCTGCTGTGTCTCTCTGAGCTGTCTGGGTGCTGTCTATGTGTGTGTTGTATGTCCAAATAATATACAAAACATTCCAAAGAATACAATGTTATATTTAGGCTCTTCTTAATGATTGTTTATACATTTTTATCTAATTTTATGAATCATGTTCCATGACTTTTTAGGGACCACTTGAATAATGGTCTAGCTGAACTCTACCACATCCAGGGCACCTTGCTGATCACTCTACCAGTAGCAGCTGCACTCTAACACATCCAGGGCACTTTGCTGATCTCTGCCAGTAGCGGTTATTATTATTATTATCATTTATTTGTAACGCAACAACATATTCCGTAGCGCTATACATGAGTTAAGTTACAGGCAATGAAAAGTTCAAGATTCACACATTGCAAACCATGGAGGGCCCTGTCTTTGAGCTTGGAATCCGGTGTCCATAGCGCTTTCACCAAAGCACCTTGCAGGATTGAAACTCGCAGACTTACAATCTAAAGCGGTTACACTCAAACATATTGAGGGCACCTTGCTGATCACTCTACCAGTAGCAGCTGCACTCTAACACATCCATGGCACCTTGCTGATCACTCTACCAGCAGTAGCTGAACTCTAACACATCCAGGACACCTTGTTGAACACTCTACCAGTAGCAGCTGCACTTAAACACATCCAGGGCACCTTGCTGATCACTCTACCAGTAGCAGCTGCACTTAAACACATCCAGGGCACCTTGCTGATCATTCTACCAGTAGCAGCTGCACTCTAACACATAAAGGGCACCTTGATGATCACTCTACCAGTAGCAGCTGCACACTAACACATCCAGGGCACCATGCTGATCTCTCTAACAGTAGCGACTACACTCAAACAAATCCAGGGCACCTTGCTGATCACTCTACCAGTAGCAGCCGCACTCTAACACGTCCAGGTCACCTGGCTGATCACTCTACCAGTAGCAGCTGCACACTAACACATCCAGGGCACCATGCTGATCTCTCTAACAGTAGCGACTACACTCAAACAAATCCAGGGCACCTTGCTGATCACTCTACCAGTAGCAGCTGCACTCTAACACGTCCAGGGCACCTTGCTAATCACTCTACCAGTAGCAGCTGCACTCTAACACGTCCAGGTCACCTGGCTGATCACTCTACCAGTAGCAGCTGCACTCTATCACATCCAGGGCACCTTGCTGATCACTCTACCAGTAGCAGCTGCACTCTAACACATCCAGGGCACCTTGCTGATCACTCTACCAGTAGCAGCTGCACTCTAACACATCCAGGGCACCTTGCTGATCACTCTACCAGTAGCAGCTGCACTCTAACACATCCAGGGCACCTTGCTGATCATTCTTCCAGTAGTAGCTGCACTCTAACACACCCAGGGCACATTGATGATCACTCTACCAGTAGCAGCTGCACACTAACACATCCAGGGCACCATGCTGATCTCTCTAACACTAGCGACTACACTCAAACAAATCCAGGGCACCTTGCTGATCACTCTACCAGTAGCAGCTGCACTCTAACACGTCCAGGGCACCTTGCTAATCACTCTACCAGTAGCAGCTGCACTCTAACACGTCCAGGTCACCTGGCTGATCACTCTACCAGTAGCAGCTGCACTCTAACACATCCAGGGCACCTTGCTGATCACTCTACCAGTAGCAGCTGCACTCTAACACATCCAGGGCACCTTGCTGATCACTCTACCAGTAGCAGCTGCACTCTAACACATCCAGGGCACCTTGCTGATAGCAGCTGCACTCTAACACATCCAGGGCACCTTGCTGATCTCTGCCAGTAGCGGTTATTGTTATTATTATTATTATTATTATTATTATCATTGTTTATTTGTAACGCAACATCATATTCCGTAGAGCTATACATGAGTTAAGTTACAGGCAATGAAAAGTTCAAGATTCACACATTGCAAACCATGGAGGGCCCTGTCTTTGAGCTTGGAATCCGGTGTCCATAGCGCTTTCACCAAAGCACCTTGCAGGATTGAAACTCGCAGACTTACAATCTAAAGCGGTTACGCTGAAACATATCGAGGGCACCTTGCTAAACACTCTACCAGTAGCAGTTGCACTCTAACACATCCAGGGCACCTTGCTGATCACTCTACCAGTAGCAGTTGCACTCTAACACATCCAGGGGACCTTGCTGATCACTCTACCAGTAGCAGCTGCACTTAAACACATCCAGGGCACATTGCTGATCACTCTACCAGTAGCAGCTGCACTTAAACACATCCAGGGCACCTTGCTGATCACTCTACCAGTAGCAGCTGCACTTAAACACATTCAGGGCACAATGCTGATTACTCTACCAGTAGCAGCTGCACTTAAACACATCCAGGGCCCCGTGCTGATCACTCTACCAGTAGCAGCTGCACTTAAACACATCCAGGGCACCTTGATGATCACTCTACCAGTAGCAACTGCACTCTAACACATCCAGGGCACCTTGCTGATCACTCTGCCAGTAGCAGCTGCACCCTAACACATCCAGGGCACCTTGCTGATCTCTGCCAGTAGCGGTTATTGTTATTATTATTATTATTATCATTGTTTATTTGTAACTCAACATCATATTCCGTAGCGCTATACATGAGTTAAGTTACAGGCAATGAAAAGTTCAAGATTCACACATTGCAAACCATGGAGGGCCCTGTCTTTGAGCTTGGAATCCGGTGTCCATAGCGCTTTCACCAAAGCACCTTGCAGGATTGAAACTCGCAGACTTACAATCTAAAGCGAGGGCACCTTGTTGATCACTCAACCAGTAGCAGCTGCACTTAAACACATCCAGGGCACCTTGATGATCACTCTACCAGTAGCAGCTGCACTTAAACACATTCAGGGCACCTTGCTGATCACTCTACCAGTAGCAGCTGCACTCTAACACATCCAGGGCACCTTGCTGATCACTCTACCGGTAGCAGCTGCACTCTAACACACCCAGGGCACCTTGCTGATCACTCTACCAGTAGCAGCTGCACTCTAACACATCCAGGGCACCTTGCTGATCACTTTACCAGTAGCAGCTGCACTCTAACACATCCAGGGCACCTTGCTGATAGCAGCTGCACTCTAACACATCCAGGGCACCTTGCTGATCTCTGCCAGTAGCGGTTATTGTTGTTATTATTATTATTATTATTATTATCATTGTTTATTTGTAACTCAACATCATATTCCGTAGCGCTATACATGAGTTAAGTTACAGGCAATGAAAAGTTCAAGATTCACACATTGCAAACCATGGAGGGCCATGTCTTTGAGCTTGGAATCCGGTGTCCATAGCGCTTTCACCAAAGCACCTTGCAGGATTGAAACTCGCAGACTTACAATCTAAAGCGAGGGCACCTTGTTGATCACTCAACCAGTAGCAGCTGCACTTAAACACATCCAGGGCACCTTGATGATCACTCTACCAGTAGCAGCTGCACTTAAACACATTCAGGGTACCTTGCTGATCACTCTACCAGTAGCAGCTGCACTTAAACACATTCAGGGCACCTTGATGATCACTCTACCAGTAGCAGCAGCACTCCAACACATCCAGGGCACCTTGATGATCACTCTACCAGTAGCAGCTGCACTCTAACACATCCAGGGCACCTTGCTGATCACTCTGCCAGTAGCGGTTATTGTTATTATTATTATTATTATCATTGTTTATTTGTAACGCAACATCATATTCCGTAGAGCTATAGCAGCTGCACTTAAACACATCCGGGCACCTTGCTGATCACTCTACCAGTAGCAGCTGCACTTAAACACATTCAGGGCACCTTGATGATCACTCTACCAGTAGCAGCTGCACTCTAACACATCCAGGGCACCTTGCTGATCACTCTACCAGTAGCAGCTGCACTCTAACACATCCAGGGCACCCTGTTGATCATTCTACCAGTAGCAGCTGCACTTAAACATATCCAGGGAACCTTGCTGATCACTCTACCGGTAGCAGCTGCACTCTAACACATCCAGGGCACCTTGTTGATCATTCTACCAGTAGCAGCTGCACTCCAACACATCCGGTGCACCTTGCTCTTCTCTTTACCAGTAGCGACTACACTCAAACAAATCCAGGGCACTTTGCTGATCACTCTACAAGTAGCAGCTGCACTCTAACACGTCCAGGGCACCTTGCTAATCACTCAACCAGTAGCAGCTGCACTTAAACACATCCAGGGCACCTTGATGATCACTCTACCAGTAGCAGCTGCACTTAAACACATTCAGGGTACCTTGCTGATCACTCTACCAGTAGCAGCTGCACTTAAACACATTCAGGGCACCTTGATGATCACTCTACCAGTAGCAGCAGCACTCTAACACATCCAGGGCACCTTGATGATCACTCTACCAGTAGCAGCTGCACTCTAACACATCCAGGGCACCTTGCTGATCACTCTGACAGTAGCGGTTATTGTTATTATTATTATTATTATCATTGTTTATTTGTAACGCAACATCATATTCCGTAGAGCTATAGCAGCTGCCCTTAAACACATCCGGGCACCTTGCTGATCACTCTACCAGTAGCAGCTGCACTTAAACACATTCAGGGCACCTTGATGATCACTCTACCAGTAGCAGCTGCACTCTAACACATCCAGGGCACCTTGCTGATCACTCTACCAGTAGCAGCTGCACTCTAACACATCCAGGGCACCCTGTTGATCATTCTACCAGTAGCAGCTGCACTTAAACATATCCAGGGAACCTTGCTGATCACTCTACCGGTAGCAGCTGCACTCTAACACATCCAGGGCACCTTGTTGATCATTCTACCAGTAGCAGCTGCACTCCAACACATCCGGTGCACCTTGCTCTTCTCTTTACCAGTAGCGACTACACTAAAACAAATCCAGGGCACTTTGCTGATCACTCTACAAGTAGCAGCTGCACTCTAACACGTCCAGGGCACCTTGCTAATCACTCTACCAGTAGCAGCTGCACTCTAACACATCCAGGGCACCTTGCTGATCTCTGCCAGAAGCGGTTATTGTTATTATTATTATTATTATTATTATTATCATTTATTTGTAACGCAACATCATATTCCGTAGCTCTATACATGAGTTAAGTTACAGGCAATGAAAAGTTCAAGATTCACACATTGCAAACCATGGAGGGCCCTGTCTTTGAGCTTGGAATCCGGTGTCCATAGCGCTTTCACCAAAGCACCTTGCAGGATTGAAACTCGCAGACTTACAATCTAAAGCGGTTACACTCAAACATATTGAGGGCACCTTGCTGATCACTCTACCAGTAGCAGCTGCACTCTAACACATCCATGGCACCTTGCTGATCACTCTACCAGTAGCAGCTGCACTCTAACACATCCAGGGCACCTTGTTGATCACTCAACCAGTAGCAGCTGCACTTAAACACATCCAGGGCACCTTGCTGATCACTCTACCAGTAGCAGCTGCACTTAAACACATTCAGGGCACCTTGATGATCACTTTACCAGTAGCAGCAGCACTCTAACACATCCATGGCACCTTACTGATCACTCTGCCAGTAGCGGTTATTGTTATTATTATTATTATTATTATTATTATTATCATTGTTTATTTGTAACGCAACATCATATTCCGTAGAGCTATAGCAGCTGCACTTAACACATCCGGGCACCTTGCTGATCACTCTACCAGTAGCAGCTGCACTTAAACACATTCAGGTCACCTGGCTGATCACTCTACCAGTAGCAGCTGCACTCTAACACATCCAGGGCACATTGTTGATCACTCAACCAGTAGCAGCTGCACTTAAACACATCCAGGGCACCTTGCTGATCACTCTACCAGTAGCAGCTGCACTTAAACACATCCAGGGCACCTTGCTGATCACTCTACCAGTAGCAGCTGCACTTAAACACATTCAGGGCACCTTGCTGATCACTCCACCAGTAGCAGCTGCACTCTAACACATCCAGGGCACCTTGCTGATCACTCTACCAGTAGCAGCTGCACTCTAACACATCCAGGGCACCTTGCTGATCATTCTACCAGTAGCAGCTGCACTTAAACACATTCAGGGCACCTTGCTGATCACTCCACCAGTAGTAGCTGCACTCTAACACATCCAGGGCACCATGCTGATCTCTCTAACAGTAGCGACTACACTCAAACAAATCCAGGGCACCTTGCTGATCACTCTACCAGTAGCAGCTGCACTCTAACACGTCCAGGTCACCTGGCTGATCACTTTACCAGTAGCAGCTGCACTCTAACATGTCCAGGGCACCTTGCTAATCACTCTACCAGTAGCAGCTGCACTCTAACACGTCCAGGTCACCTGGCTGATCACTCTACCAGTAGCAGCTGCACTTTAACACATCCAGGGCACCTTGCTGATCACTCTACCAGTAGCAGCTGCACTCTAACACACCCAGGGCACCTTGCTGATCACTCTACCAGTAGCAGCTGCACTCTAACACATCCAGGGCACCTTGCTGATCACTCTACCAGTAGCAGCTGCACTCTAACACATCCAGGGCACCTTGCTGATAGCAGCTGCACTCTAACACATCCAGGGCACCTTGCTGATCTCTGCCAGTAGCGGTTATTGTTATTATTATTATTATTATTATTATTGTTATTATTATTATTATCATTGTTTATTTGTAACTCAACATCATATTCCGTAGCGCTATACATGAGTTAAGTTACAGGCAATGAAAAGTTCAAGATTCACACATTGCAAACCATGGAGGGCCATGTCTTTGAGCTTGGAATCCGGTGTCCATAGCGCTTTCACCAAAGCACCTTGCAGGATTGAAACTCGCAGACTTACAATCTAAAGCGAGGGCACCTTGTTGATCACTCAACCAGTAGCAGCTGCACTTAAACACATCCAGGGCACCTTGATGATCACTCTACCAGTAGCAGCTGCACTTAAACACATTCAGGGTACCTTGCTGATCACTCTACCAGTAGCAGCTGCACTTAAACACATTCAGGGCACCTTGATGATCACTCTACCAGTAGCAGCAGCACTCTAACACATCCAGGGCACCTTGATGATCACTCTACCAGTAGCAGCTGCACTCTAACACATCCAGGGCACCTTGCTGATCACTCTGCCAGTAGCGGTTATTGTTATTATTATTATTATTATCATTGTTTATTTGTAACGCAACATCATATTCCGTAGAGCTATAGCAGCTGCACTTAAACACATCCGGGCACCTTGCTGATCACTCTACCAGTAGCAGCTGCACTTAAACACATTCAGGGCACCTTGATGATCACTCTACCAGTAGCAGCTGCACTCTAACACATCCAGGGCACCTTGCTGATCACTCTACCAGTAGCAGCTGCACTCTAACACATCCAGGGCACCTTGCTGATCACTCTACCAGTAGCAGCTGCACTCTAACACATCCAGGGCACCCTGTTGATCATTCTACCAGTAGCAGCTGCACTTAAACATATCCAGGGAACCTTGCTGATCACTCTACCGGTAGCAGCGGCACTCTAACACATCCAGGGCACCTTATTGATCATTCTACCAGTAGCAGCTGCACTCCAACACATCCGGTGCACCTTGCTCTTCTCTTTACCAGTAGCGACTACACTCAAACAAATCCAGGGCACTTTGCTGATCACTCTACAAGTAGCAGCTGCACTCTAACACGTCTAGGGCACCTTGCTAATCACTCTACCAGTAGCAGCTGCACTCTAATACGTCCAGGTCACCTGGCTGATCACTCTACCAGTAGCAGCTGCACTCTAACACATCCAGGGCACCTTGCTGATCTCTGCCAGAAGCGGTTATTGTTATTATTATTATTATTATTATTATTATTATCATTGTTTATTTGTAACGCAACATCAGATTCCGTAGAACATGAGTTAAGTTAAAGGCAATGAAAAGTTCAAGATTCACACATTGCAAACCATGGATGGCCCTGTCTTTGAGCTTGGAATCCGGTGTCCATAGCGCTTTCACCAAAGCACCTTGCAGGAATGAAACTCGCAGACTTACAATCTAAAGCGGTTACGCTGAAACATATCGAGGGCACCTTGCTGATCACTCTACCAGTAGCAGTTGCACTCTAACACATCCAGGGCACCTTGCTGATCACTCTACCAGTAGCAGCTGCACTCTAACACATCCAGGGCACCTTGTTGATCACTCAACCAGTAGCAGCTGCACTTAAACACATCCAGGGCCCCTTGCTGATCACTCTACCAGTAGCAGCTGCACTTAAACACATTCAGGGCACCTTGCTGATCACTCTACCAGTAGCAGCTGCACTTAAACACATCCAGGGCACCTTGCTGATCACTCTACCAGTAGCAGCTGCACTTAAACACATCCAGGGCCTCGTGCTGATCACTCTACCAGTAGCAGCTGCACTTAAACACATCCAGGGCACCTTGATGATCACTCTACCAGTAGCAACTGCACTCTAACACATCCAGGGCACCTTGCTGATCACTCTACCAGTAGCAGCTGCACTCTAACACATCCAGGGCACCTTGCTGATCTCTGCCAGTAGCGGTTATTGTTATTATTATTATTATTATCATTGTTTATTTGTAACTCAACATCATATTCCGTAGCGCTATACATGAGTTAAGTTACAGGCAATGAAAAGTTCAAGATTCACACATTGCAAACCATGGAGGGCCCTGTCTTTGATCTTGGAATCCGGTGTCCATAGCGCTTTCACCAAAGCACCTTGCAGGATTGAAACTCGCAGACTTACAATCTAAAGCGAGGGCACCTTGTTGATCACTCAACCAGTAGCAGCTGCACTTAAACACATCCAGGGCACCTTGATGATCACTCTACCAGTAGCAGCTGCACATAAACACATTCAGGGCACCTTGCTGATCACTCTACCAGTAGCAGCTGCACTTAAACACATTCAGGGCACCTTGATGATCACTCTACCAGTAGCAGCAGCACTCTAACACATCCAGGGCACCTTGATGATCACTCTACCAGTAGCAGCTGCACTCTAACACATCCAGGGCACCTTGCTGATCACTCTGCCAGTAGCGGTTATTGTTATTATTATTATTATTATCATTGTTTATTTGTAACGCAACATCATATTCCGTAGAGCTATAGTAGCTGCACTTAAACACATCCGGGCACCTTGCTGATCACTCTACCAGTAGCAGCTGCACTTAAACACATTCAGGGCACCTTGATGATCACTCTACCAGTAGCAGCTGCACTCTAACACATCCAGGGCACCTTGCTGATCACTCTACCAGTAGCAGCTGCACTCTAACACATCCAGGGCATCTTGTTGATCATTCTACCAGTAGCAGCTGCACTTAAACATATCCAGGGCACCTTGCTGATCACTCTACCGGTAGCAGCTGCACTCTAACACATCCAGGGCACCTTGTTGATCATTCTACCAGTAGCAGCTGCACTCCAACACATCCGGTGCACCTTGCTCTTCTCTTTACCAGTAGCGACTACACTCAAACAAATCCAGGGCACTTTGCTGATCACTCTACAAGTAGCAGCTGCACTCTTACACGTCCAGGGCACCTTGCTAATCACTCTACCAGTAGCAGCTGCACTCTAATACGTCCAGGTCACCTGGCTGATCACTCTACCAGTAGCAGCTGCACTCTAACACATCCAGGGCACCTTGCTGATCTCTGCCAGAAGCGGTTATTGTTATTATTATTATTATTATTATCATTTATTTGTAACGCAACAACATATTCCGTAGCGCTATACATGAGTTAAGTTACAGGCAATGAAAAGTTCAAGATTCACACATTGCAAACCATGGAGGGCCCTGTCTTTGAGCTTGGAATCCGGTGTCCATAGCGCTTTCACCAAAGCACCTTGCAGTATTGAAACTCGCAGACTTACAATCTAAAGCGGTTACACTCAAACATATCGAGAGCACCTTGCTGATCACTCTACCAGTAGCAGTTGCACTCTAACACATCCAGGGCACCTTGCTGATCACTCTACCAGTAGCAGCTGCACTCTAACACATCCAGGGCACCTTGTTGATCACTCTACCAGTAGCAGCTGCACTTAAACACATTCAGGGCACCTTGCTGATCACTCTACCAGTAGCAGCTGCACTTAAACACATCCAGGGCACCTTGCTGATCACTCTACCAGTAGCAGCTGCACTTAAACACATCCAGGGCCCCGTGCTGATCACTCTACCAGTAGCAGCTGCACTTAAACACATCCAGGGCACCTTGATGATCACTCTACCAGTAGCAACTGCACTCTAACACATCCAGGGCACCTTGCTGATCCCTTTACCAGTAGCAGCTACACTCTAACACATCCAGGGCACCTTGCTGATCTCTGCCAGTAGCGGTTATTGTTATTATTATTATTATCATTGTTTATTTGTAACTCAACATCATATTCCGTAGCGCTATACATGAGTTAAGTTACAGGCAATGAAAAGTTCAAGATTCACACATTGCAAACCATGGAGGGCCATGTCTTTGAGCTTGGAATCCGGTGTCCATAGCGCTTTCACCAAAGCACCTTGCAGGATTGAAACTCGCAGACTTACAATCTAAAGCGAGGGCACCTTGTTGATCACTCAACCAGTAGCAGCTGCACTTAAACACATCCAGGGCACCTTGATGATCACTCTACCAGTAGCAGCTGCACTTAAACACATTCAGGGCACCTTGCTGATCACTCTACCAGTAGCAGCTGCACTTAAACACATTCAGGGCACCTTGATGATCACTCTACCAGTAGCAGCAGCACTCTAACACATCCAGGGCACCTTGATGATCACTCTACCAGTAGCAGCTGCACTCTAACACATCCAGGGCACCTTGCTGATCACTCTGCCAGTAGCGGTTATTGTTATTATTATTATTATTATCATTGTTTATTTGTAACGCAACATCATATTCCGGAGAGCTATAGCAGCTGCACTTAAACACATCCGGGCACCTTGCTGATCACTCTACCAGTAGCAGCTGCACTTAAACACATTCAGGGCACCTTGATGATCACTCTAGCAGTAGCAGCTGCACTCTAACACATCGAGGGCACCTTGCTGATCACTCTACCAGTAGCAGCTGCACTCTAACACATCCAGGGCACCTTGCTGATCACTCTACCAGTAGCAGCTGCACTCTAACACATCCAGGGCACCTTGCTGATCACTCTGCCAGTAGCAGCTGCACTCTAACACATGCAGGGCTCCTTGATGATCACTCTACCAGTAGCAGCTGCACTCTAACACATCCAGGGCACCTTGCTGATCTCTGCCAGAAGCAGTTATTGTTATTATTATTATTATTATTATTATTATTATTATTATTATTATTATTATCATTGTTTATTTGTAACGCAACATCATATTCCGTAGCGCTATACATGAGTTAAGTTGCAGGCAATGAAAAGTTCAAGATTCACACATTGCAAACCATGGAGGGCCCTGTCTTGAGCTTGGAATCCGGTGTCCATAGCGCTTTCACCAAAGCACCTTGCAGTATTGAAACTCGCAGACTTACAATCTAAAGCGGTTACGCTCAAACATATCGAGGGCACCTTGCTGATCACTCTACCAGTAGAAGCTGCACTCTAACACATCCAGGGCACCTTCCTGATCACTCTACCAGTAGCAGATGCACTCTAACACGTCCAGGGAACCTTGCTAATCACTTTACCAGTAGCAGCTGCACTCTAACACGTCCAGGTCACCTGGCTGATCACTCTACCAGTAGCAGCTGCACTCTAACACATCCAGGGCACCTTGCTGATCACTCTACCAGTAGCAGCTGCACTCTAACACATCCAGGGCACCTTGCTGATCACTCTACCAGTAGCAGCTGCACTCTAACACATCCAGGGCACCTTGCTGATCACTCTACCAGTAGCAGCTGCACTCTAACACATCCAGGGCACCTTGCTGATAGCAGCTGCACTCTAACACATCCAGGGCACCTTGCTGATCTCTGCCAGAAGCAGTTATTGTTATTAATATTATTATTATTATTATTATTATTATTATTATTATTATTATTATTATCATTGTTTATTTGTAACGCAACATCATATTCCGTAGCGCTATACATGAGTTAAGTTGCAGGCAATGAAAAGTTCAAGATTCACACATTGCAAACCATGGAGGGCCCTGTCTTTGAGCTTGGAATCCGGTGTCCATAGCGCTTTCACCAAAGCACCTTGCAGTATTGAAACTCGCAGACTTACAATCTAAAGCGGTTACGCTCAAACATATCGAGGGCACCTTGCTGATCACTCTACCAGTAGAAGCTGCACTCTAACACATCCAGGGCACCTTCCTGATCACTCTACCAGTAGCAGATGCACTCTAACACGTCCAGGGCACCTTGCTAATCACTCTACCAGTAGCAGCTGCACTCTAACACGTCCAGGTCACCTGGCTGATCACTCTACCAGTAGCAGCTGCACTCTAACACATCCAGGGCACCTTGCTGATCACTCTACCAGTAGCAGCTGCACTCTAACACATCCAGGGCACCTTGCTGATCACTCTACCAGTAGCAGCTGCACTCTAACACATCCAGGGCACCTTGCTGATCACTCTACCAGTAGCAGCTGCACTCTAACACATCCAGGGCACCTTGCTGATCTCTGCCAGTAGCGGTTATTGTTATTATTATTATTATTATTATTATCATTGTTTATTTGTAACGCAACATCATATTCCGTAGAGCTATACATGAGTTAAGTTACAGGCAATGAAAAGTTCAAGATTCACACATTGCAAACCATGGAGGGCCCTGTCTTTGAGCTTGGAATCCGGTGTCCATAGCGCTTTCACCAAAGCACCTTGCAGGATTGAAACTCGCAGACTTACAATATAAAGCGGTTACGCTGAACCATATCGAGGGCACCTTGCTGATCACTCTACCAGTAGCAGTTGCACTCTAACACATCCAGGGCACCTTGCTGATCACTCTACCAGTAGCAGCTGCACTCTAACACATCCAGGGCACCTTGTTGATCACTCAACCAGTAGCAGCTGCACTTAAACACGTCCAGGGCCCCTTGCTGATCACTCCACCAGTAGCAGCTGCACTTAAACACATCCAGGGCACCTTGCTGATCACTCTACCAGTAGCAGCTGCACTTAAACACATTCAGGGCACCTTGCTGATCACTCTACCAGTAGCAGCTGCACTTAAACACATCCAGGGCACCTTGCTGATCACTCTACCAGTAGCAGCTGCACTTAAACACATCCAGGGCACCTTGCTGATCACTCTACCAGTAGCAGCTGCACTTAAACACATCCAGGGCACCTTGATGATCACTCTACCAGTAGCAGCTGCACTTAAACACATTCAGGGCACCTTGCTGATCACTCTACCAGTAGCAGCTGCACTTAAACACATCCAGGGCACCTTGATGATCACTCTACCAGTAGCAACTGCACTCTAAAACATCCAGGGCACCTTGCTGATCACTCTACCAGTAGCAGCTGCACTTAAACACATCCAGGGCACCTTGATGATCACTCTACCAGTAGCAACTGCACTCTAAAACATCCAGGGCACCTTGATGATCACTCTACCAGTAGCAGCTGCACTTAAACACATTCAGGGCACCTTGATGATCACTCTACCAGTAGCAGCTGCACTTAAACACATTCAGGGCACCTTGCTGATCACTCTACCAGTAGCAGCTGCACTTAAACACATCCAGGGCACCGTGCTGATCACTCTACCAGTAGCAGCTGCACTTAAACACATCCAGGGCACCTTGCTGATCACTCTACCAGTAGCAGCTGCACTTAAACACATCCAGGGCACCTTGATGATCACTCTACCAGTAGCAACTGCACTCTAAAACATCCAGGGCACCTTGCTGATCACTCTACCAGTAGCAACTGCACTCTAACACATCCAGGGCACCTTGCTGATCTCTGCCAGTAGCGGTTATTGTTATTATTATTATTATCATTGTTTATTTGTAACTCAACATCATATTCCGTAGCGCTATACATGAGTTAAGTTACAGGCAATGAAAAGTTCAAGATTTACACATTGCAAACCATGGAGGGCCCTGTCTTTGAGCTTGGAATCCGGTGTCCATAGCGCTTTCACCAAAGCACCTTGCAGGATTGAAACTCGCAGACTTACAATCTAAAGCGAGGGCACCTTGTTGATCACTCAACCAGTAGCAGCTGCACTTAAACACATCCAGGGCACCTTGATGATCACTCTACCAGTAGCAGCTGCACATAAACACATTCAGGGTACCTTGCTGATCACTCTACCAGTAGCAGCTGCACTTAAACACATCCGGGCACCTTGCTGATCACTCTACCAGTAGCAGCTGCACTTAAACACATTCAGGGCACCTTGATGATCACTCTACCAGTAGCAGCTGCACTCTAACACATCCAGGGCACCTTGCTGATCTCTCTGCCAGTAGCGGTTATTGTTATTATTATTATTATTATCATTGTTTATTTGTAACGCAACATCATATTCCGTAGAGCTATAGCAGCTGCACTTAAACACATCCGGGCACCTTGCTGATCACTCTACCAGTAGCAGCTGCACTTAAACACATTCAGGGCACCTTGATGATCACTCTACCAGTAGCAGCTGCACTTAAACATATGCAGGGCACCTTGCTGATCACTCTACCGGTAGCAGCTGCACTCTAACACATCCAGGGCACCTTGTTGATCATTCTACCAGTAGCAGCTGCACTTAAACATATCCAGGGCACCTTGCTGATCACTCTACCGGTAGCAGCTGCACTCTAACACATCCAGGGCACCTTGTTGATCATTCTAAAAGTAGCAGCTGCACTCCAACACATCCGGTGCACCTTGCTCTTCTCTTTACCAGTAGCGACTACACTCAAACAAATCCAGGGCACTTTGCTGATCACTCTACAAGTAGCAGCTGCACTCTAACACGTCCAGGGCACCTTGCTAATCACTCTACCAGTAGCAGCTGCACTCTAATACGTCCAGGTCACCTGGCTGATCACTCTACCAGTAGCAGCTGCACTCTAACACATCCAGGGCACCTTGCTGATCTCTGCCAGAAGCGGTTATTGTTATTATTATTATTATTATTATCATTTATTTGTAACGCAACAACATATTCCGTAGCGCTATACATGAGTTAAGTTACAGGCAATGAAAAGTTCAAGATTCACACATTGCAAACCATGGAGGGCCCTGTCTTTGAGCTTGGAATCCGGTGTCCATAGCGCTTTCACCAAAGCACCTTGCAGGATTGAAACTCGCAGACTTACAATATAAAGCGGTTACACTCAAACATATTGAGGGCACCTTGCTGATCACTCTACCAGTAGCAGCTGCACTCTAACACATCCAGGGCACCTTGCTGATCACTCTACCAGTAGCAGCTGCAATCTAACACATCCAGGGCACCTTGTTGATCACTCAACCAGTAGCAGCTGCACTTAAACACATCCAGGGCACCTTGCTGATCACTCTACCAGTAGCAGCTGCACTTAAACACATTCAGGGCACCTTGATGATCACTTTACCAGTAGCAGCAGCACTCTAACACATCCAGGGCACCATGCTGATCACTCTACCAGTAGCAGCTGCACTCTAACACATCCAGGGCACCTTGCTGATCACTCTACCAGTAGCAGCTGCACTCTAACACATCCAGGGCACCTTGCTGATCACTCTACCAGTAGCAGCTGCACTTAAACACATCCAGGGCACCTTGATGATCACTCTACCAGTAGCAGCTGCACTTAAACACATCCAGGGCACCTTGATGATCACTCTACCAGTAGCAGCTGCACTCTAACACATCCAGGGCACCTTGATGATCTCTTTATCTGTAGTAGAGGAATTATAACAAATCAGGGGTACCTTGACGATCTCTACCAATGCAGCTACACTCAAACACATCCAGGGCACCTTGCTGATCACTCTACCAATAGGAGCTGCACTCTAACACATCCAGTGCACCTTGCTGTTCGCTCTACCTGTAGTAGCTTCACTCTAACACACACAAGTCCTCATCCTGATCTTTCTAGCTATAGCAGCTGCATTGCACAGATTCAGGGCACCTTGCTGATTGCTCTAATTGTAGGAGTTGCACTCTAACACAAACAGGGCAACTTGCTTTCCTCTCTATCTATCGCAATTGTTGATATCTCCATCAGTAGAAGCTGCACTCTAGCATATCCAGGCTACCTTGCTGATCTCTCCATCTGTAGAAGCTGCAATCTATCAGATTTGGGACACATCTAAAAAGGTTGAACTTGATGGACTAAAGTCTTTTTTTCAACCTTAATTACTGTCAGCCCTATTACATTTTTCCAGCATATAAAACCGTTGCTTGTAATGTAGCCAGTAAGACTTACGGCTATTAAATTGGCCCCATAAAGCAAGCCGCTGACGATCTGTGGGTTTGAAGCGAACAAAAGCCTACGGAATGTGGAACTTCACAGATGCAAATCGTTTGTTCTCTCAAGCCTGTAAACGCTACAATTCCAATCATGCTATTAAATTCCAACAATTTCACTTGCCTTCAACCCTGTAACATGCAAATTGAGCACCAATGCCAACGAGTGCTAGAGAGGACTCCATAGCACTTTAAATACACATATACACACACTACACTACTATTATTAAAAGGGAAAGTGATGTTAGGTCTTAGAATTAATAGCACAACATTCTCAAGCTCGCAAATAGGCCCCGAAAAATACTTTATTTCATGTTTGATTTTTCTGTTATATCGATCCTGGCATTCAATGTGTTAATACATATAATGGAACTCGCATGTAGTAGAATATCATATTTACGGCTTTAATAATATTGCATTATATCTGGAATGTGCGTCTGATCGTAAATCCTAATTGAACCCCGTAAGACTTAGAAAACCAACCTCCATTTTCCTGTGACGCAGTTTCCACTGGCTCCATTCAAACCCGTAACTACAGGTTTGACTAATTCATCACGTTCAAGGTCGTGCATCCAACGGTCGACAAATGGTTTACCGGTATGCATCTCAAGCTCGTGAATCGCAGTCTGTTCTAATTTAACTCTGTAACTCAGCAAAATTTCAAGCCCTAAGCCCTTGCAAGCTTCCTGATGCCGTTACAGGTTTCTAATTTAATAGGGCTGAATGTAACTATGTAATTATCTAAGTAACAACTGCACTCTAACACACCCAGGGCACCTTGCTAATCTCTCTGGGCCTCATTCTATTAGCGGCCGCAGCCGTTGCGGGGCCGCAAGGACCGGCCGCAAGCTATTCTGCTATTCTATTCCCTTACGGCCAGGGATTCCGGCAGGCTTGCGGCCGGTGCCTTGCTATCTCTTGCGGCCGCTCGCGCCGGAGGAAAGCCTTTGATCTAAAACGGCCGCAAGAGATTTGCAATTCAATTGCTCCGGGAAACCTCTCTGCAAGGCTAAAAGCGAGCCACAGCTTACTTGCAGGAAAGAGGTCTCGCTAGCACCAATTAAGCACATAAAATAGCTCAAATAAAGCCATCCTGCACTTTGAGAAGACTATAAAGGGATTTTAGGTGTTAGAAAAAATAGCACATAATTATCCTGTACTCAAATCCGTAAAATATTTTATTTTTAATATCCGTAAAATATCCATGTAAAAAGTCCAGAGTGCTTGGAGCACCTCAGACACACCCACGCCGCAGCCGGAAAATAAACAGTTAATTTGAACTCGGGTTTGGGCAGATGTGCAAGCTTGAGAGTGGGTTACTTTTAATCCTCATGTCCCCCAATATGATCCCTAGCATTTACAGAGCTGTACAGTGCAGGCTTGAATTTATTTTTCAGTTTTTATATTTCCGAGCTTACGGCCGGTTCAAAGATATGCGGCCGGCCGTAAGAGGAGATCCTTGCGGGGCCGTATAATAGAATCGCGAGTTAACTGAACCCCCGCAAGGAATCGCAGCCTTACGGCCGATTTACGGCTGATAATAGAATGAGGCCCTCTGTCAGTAGCAGCTGCACTCTAATATCATGGATATATACACAGTACAGTGATCTGTGCCATAGGAAGCACTCACCTCATTTAGAAATCCTGACATCCCAAAGCCCTCTGATGTCTACAATGATAACTATAATACCACCTCAGGAGATGGATAATTATTGTTCCCACATCATTACCTGGCATCCTAATAGCATAGGAGGGGAACATTTCAATCCCTTTTACAGTTGTAAGACCAAATATTTTTTTTTTATATATAACCACAAATTATGTTTTTGTATCAAGAGAAATGTAAATTAACAACATCATAAGAACATTTTAAACTACACTTTTAGACCCAGGTAGGTAATCTAGTGTACTTAAAGGATAACTGTAGTCACATATTTGTAATATTATATAATCAACAAAGGAGTCTGATAATTAAACACTCTCTCTTGGTCCATTTCCTCTCTTTCTCTCCCAATCTCTCTTTCTCTCCTCCCATTCCTCTGTTTCTCATTTTCAGAACAGTTTGGAAAATAGCAGTAAACTTCAGAGAACCATCATATCTGCAATTTAAGATCTACTGTATACTGTACAGCGACATTGTTGTTGTTGTTTAGTTATTCAGTCGTGCTCAGCTCTCCGTGACCCTATCGACCCCAGCATGTCAGATACAATTGTTATGTCTCTGGTTGTGCTTATCAATAATGTTTTCTTGCCAAAGATACTGGAGTGGGTTGCCAGTTCTTTCCCTAGTGGATATCAGTTTATCTGACCTTTCTGCTATGACCTGTCCATCTTGTGTGACCCTACATGGTATAGCTCACAGCTTCATTGAGGTACATGAGCCCCTTCAACACGACAAGGTCCGATCCAGAAATGATATACCAGTATGACAAACCTATGCCTTTACTCTTCCCTTGACTGCAGAATTAAGCTTTTAAAATTGAAAGTTTGTGGTTGGGCAATTTCAACAACAGGAAATATGTCATTAATGTGTCAGAAGTAGCAGGAGCCAGGTAAATTCTGCAAGACTTAAAGGTTATGTTTATGTAGTTCTTTTTAGGGTGTTTGGCTTGTAAAGAAAAAAAGAATAGTACACTGCAATAGAAGCTATTTTCAATCTGAAAGTATTGATAGTAAAAAAGAGTTGCGCTCCCCAAAAGTTTTAATGTTTTCATTGCTTATTTGCTCAATATTTTCAGTTTCTCTGTGTCATCACATATAACAGTTGTCAAACTGCGAGACGTCATCACGCTTTGCGAGGTGCATACGACTTCGGCGAAGCGCGCCACAGTTGTTCATCTCTTGCGAGTCTCACGAAGGCGCTCATTTCTGCAAGCCTCGCAAAGCAAGGCGAGCCGTTAAACCGTAGCAGTTAGCCGATGAGCACCAAAAGCGTTAAAATACAAGACGCGAAAAAAATAAATATATAAGATGCAAAAATTTACGCAAATTGTGAGAAAATACTCACGAGACGCGTACCACATTATTAACGTTACGACTATACATGCCGCTTTACACAATAAACCAACGGCTTTACCTCGCGCACGCAGCCTATTTAGAATGCACACTTCAAACATTCATTACACTTTATAAGCTGGGCACTAACACTCACAATGTATATTCTATGCAGAAGCAAAACACAAACAGATTGTTAGCTCTTCAGCCTATTGCTCGCTGCATATATCAATTATAAATAATTAAAGAATATTAATTGATTTAATAAATCATTCATTATTACCTAACTACATATACATAGAAATATATATCTCTCTCAGCGGACCAAAAGTACACGACAGGAGAGGCTCGCAATGAGCTCAGCGCAAGCCTCTCAAGGAGCGCCGAAGGTCCTCACAGTACAAAACGGTTTCAATTATGTCTCAAACAGCATTCCCATGGCTTCAAATTGTATTGCCCCGTCATTTTTGATGGTCAAGTCGCTAGTAATAAATAAACAGTACATTTGTGTTCACACCCGGACGTCTAACAATAAGTATTTCTCTGAATTCCTACTTAGATTTCCGAGAAAAACAGTTCTGCACATTACTCTGGGAAACTGGGCTGAGACATGCAAATTAGTCCACATATGGAATATACAATTTTTGTATCTTCTGATCAAATTTCTTATGTGGATGGAGACTATGAATGCACAAGAAGCTGCACAATGGCGGCCTGGCATCTAAAACTGTTATTCTAAAAAAGTTTTTTTTTTATCTGCTCTGTGAATCCGTGCAGATAGCTAAAGGGCGTTTTTAAGTCCTGTGCTTGGAAATCAGTGTCTAGGTGAGAGTGGGAGTGGTTTGGCCTGTGTAAAGGTATATCTGTGTGCGCTTGTGTGGTGTTCTGTTTGAATCTGATCTAGAAATCAATGCAGGTAACGAAAAGGTGTTTTCTGTCCTGTGCTCTATAATCATTTTGAAGGGGAGTAGGCAGGATCTATTTTAACAGGGGAATAAGTTAACTTGGGAGCCTGCAAACATTTCTAGCGTAAGTGCAGTTAGTGTGTAAGTGTGGGACTTTAAATAAAAGGAGGGAGTTCAAAGAAAAGGGGTATTGTAAGAGATAATAGAAAACTAAAATATATATATATTTGTTTTGTTTGGGTTAAGCTGCAGAAAAGCAATCTTTATGCAAATACATTAAATTGTTTTCTCACTGTATTTTTGTAACTGGTAATCATGAGTCAGTCCAGTGGCAGCCTCACAGAGTGTACATCTTGCCACATGTATGTACTACTGGAACAGATGATCCAGGGACCATACCTCTGTGACAGGGGTGAGCATGTTGCCTCTCTGGAAGCTCAAATTGGAGAACTAGAGAGGAGAATTGCAGCACTGGGTGACATTGCTCCACTGGAAAGGGTGCACAGTTTAGCTAGGCCTAGCATGGAGGTTGGAGATGGAGCTAGCGAGGATGGCACCAACAGATTTTCCAGATTGAGTGAAACTGTTGGGGGTGTCCATTCAGGTATGGCAATGTCAGATAGAGCTGTTCCCTCTAACAGCCGGGAGAACAGTTCTACTGCAGGAGAGGGAGGACAGCACAGGCAGAACAACAGGCAGGTTTTGGTGGTAGGGGACTCTATTATTAGGAAGGTAGGAAGGGTGATTTGTCACCCAGATCCCAGCAATCGAACAGTCTGCTGTCTCCCGGGTGCTCGGGTTCGGCATGTTGTGGATCGGGTAGATAAATTATTGGGAGGGGCTGGAAATGAACCGTCGGTCTTGGTACATGTTGGTACCAATTACAAAGTAAGTGGAAGATGGAGTGTCTTAAAGAATGATTTTAAAGAACTAGGGAATAAGCTTAAAGCAAGGACCTCCAAGGTTGTATTTTCTGAGATACTACCAGTGCCACGTGCTAGCCCAGGGAGACAGAAAGAGCTTAGGGAGGTTAATGTGTTGCTTAAAAAGTAGTGCAGGACAAAGGGTTTGGGGTTTTTAGAGCACTAGGCTGAGTTCTCACTTGGGTAAAATATCTATAGCAGGGATGGAATGCCCCTTAATGACGAGGGAGCTGCTGTGCTAGGAAAAGATGGTAGGAACGGCTAGGGGAGTTTTTAAACTAGTAGCTGGGGGGGGGGGGACTAGATAGAAGTATTGGGGTAGTAAGAGTAGAGGGGGTAAGGGGTTACAATAGACAGTAGGGAGGTATTACTAGGTGACTCAAATACTTCACAACGGCAGCGCCATAGCAACATAAAGTGTATGCTTGATAATGCAAGAAGTCAAGAAGTTTGCCTGGGAAAATGGGCGAGCTAGATTTATTAGCGGTACAAGAAAAATAAGATTTAATAGGCATTACTGAAACATGCTGGGATGAATCTCATGACTGGACGGTTAATTTGGATGGTTACAACTTATTTAGGAAAGATAGGAGTAATGGTAGAAGAGGAAGAGGTTTTTGTCTGCATGTTAAACCTGGTTTTAAACCTGTAGTCAGAGAAGATATTTATAGTGGAACTAGCGACAACATTGAATCTTTTTTGGGTTGAGTTAAATAGTGGAGGAGCTAATTCTAAACTAATATTGGTAGGTGTCACAACCTACAATGATGATGGAGTATAGAGAATCCTAGTCCTCTTATCTCCTGTAGGTTTTAGACCTAAGTTTGGGTGAACATATGTCCCAGCCTAAGGTAGAGTGCGCTGGGAAACCTGGAAGGAAGTCAGAATGATCTTCTCTACCAGCATATGTTCCTGGGTAAATAATACACCTGCACGCAAAGTCTTGATGAAAATTATGAACCATGTTTTATTTCAGAACAGCATATTTAACCAAGGATAACCACACAAGGATGGGGGAAGTGGCTACCCTTAGCCAGCCCCAAATGACCTCTGGCCAATAATGAAGGGGAACTGTGTGTGAACCAATAGTCCCCTCCCAGGTCCACCTACTAGGCAGGGCCAACTAATTAATTTGGGCTCTGAATCTCCAGGGGAAAGCATGCCTTGGCTCTCCTGTGCCCATGCTAGGAAGGATGAGAAGCCTCAGGCCATCCCATTGTTTCTGGGTGCCTGCCTGTCTGCTCTCCAGCTGTGAGCTCCCCATTGTTAGTACTCTGCTGGGCACTTAGCTAATGGGATTAACAGGCCTTTGGGAACAAAGAAGGCTTGGCTGTATTCAATGGGCTTCCCCTCTACAATATAATAACATACTGATATAATAACATACATTCATATTTACAAATATAACACACAATGTTTCACCCACATATAACCAATATATCCCATTAGATCCCTCACAGGATACTCATTACAATGAGCCTAAACATGGGAGGTATGGGAATATGCTAAGGGATAAACTTATAATACTTTATCCCCTAGACCGCAACATAACAATATATCAATAACAAGTGGGCCCCAAACCTTTTCTTCCACAGCATGAGCCATGAACTTTGTCCAAACACAATATGGCCACTGGCTGATTCATGACAGTAGGAATATGCTATAACCCCCCAAATATAATTGAGGGTGATGAACTGCAACTATTGCTGCAGATAGATAATGCAGCTAAGCTCTAATAATGGGAGATTTTAAATAAACTGGATAAATGAGATCAGCAGTTCAGCTAAGGGAAGCAGGTTCTTGAGTACACTCAGAGATCATTATCTGGCCCAGGTTATTCAAGAACCTACTAGAAATAAAGCTATCTTAGATTTAGTTATCACAAGTAATATCAATATAATATCAAATGTTAAAATAGGGGAACCTTTGGGAAACAGCGATCCCAACACAGTCTTATTTGAGATTGAATACAAAAAAACAGAGTTGTAAAGGGTCAACAATAACTCTACATTTTAAAAGGGCTAACTTTTATGGGCTAAGGGCAGCAATACTACATATAGACTGGGACAAAGAACTTACAGGGAAAAATACTGAAAATAAATTGACAACATTCAAATCCTTACTAAATATACATACACATTGGCATGTGGAAATACAATGAATCGGAGTAAATCACATCCCATGTGGCTTAACAATGACTTAAAGATCATTATAAAGAAAAAAACATGCATTTAAATTATACAAGAAAGAGGGAACAGAGGCAGCTTTATGTGAATATAAGGAAATCAACAAGGCCTGCAAAAGGGCTATTAGACTGGCTAAAGTAGAAAATGAGAAGAAAGTTGTAAAGGAAAGTAAGACTAACCCTAATATATATTTTAAATATATTAATGGGAAGAAGGCCAGGAAGGAAGCTATAGGAACATTGGAATGTGACACAGGCCGTCCGATAATTAGTGACCAGGAAAAGGCAGATGAGCTAAATAGGTTGTTTTCTTCGGTATATACAAGAGAGGTACCAGTAGTTACTAAATGGGGCTACACTACTATCATTAAATAATTGCAGGAAGAAATCGAAAAGAGGTGGGAGAAAATAAATGTTAATAAAGCCCCAGGTCCCGATGGAATATGTGCAAGGCTACTGAGGGAACTGGGTTCTGAATTAGCGAAACCATTATATCTAATTTTTCAAGACTCAGTCACCACAGGGTTGCTACCAGATGACTGGAGAAAAGCAGAGGTGATACCTTTATTTAAGAAGGCAGCAAGAGCAAATCGAGGGAATTATAGACCTGTAAGCCCCACATCTGTAGTTGGGAAGCTTTTAGAAGGGTTAAAAAGGGACAGTATACAAGAATATGTCTATTTGAACAAGATCATAAGTAAGAGTCAACACAGATTTATGAAAGAGAGCTCATGTCAGACAATCTAATTAGTTTCTATGACGAGGTAAGTAGGAACTTGGATCAGGGCAACTCAGTGGATGTAGTCTTTTTGGATTTTGCAATGGCTTTTGATACAGTGCCACATGGAAGACTATTGTGAAAACTGAGGGATACAGGAATTGCAGTAAATATCTGCTCATGGATCCAGAGTTGGCTAAAAAAAACGGAAGCAAAGCGTTGTTGTAAATGGATTGGACTAATTTGTTCCTTAGGGTTCAGTATTAGGTCCTCTCCTTTTTAACATATTTATTATTGACATAGAAGTAGGACTCAAAAGTAGTGTCTCCATTTTTGCTGATGACACTAAGTTGTGCAAGGCAAATAAATCAGAATTTGATGTACTTTACCTACAAAGGGATTTGCATAATTTAGAGAAATTGGCAGTACTCAATGCCAAGCAGTAGCTGCAAAGGCAAGTAAAATATTAGCATGTATTAAGAAGGTTATAGAAGCAAGGGAAGCAGATATAATTCTGCCACTATACAAATCCCTTGTACTCCCCCATTTGGAATATGGAGTACAATTTTTTGCACCACTTCATAAAAAGGACATTTTAGAGCTGGAAAAGTACAGGGAAGGGCAACAACCCTAATAAGTTGAATGGAGGGGCTAAGTTATGAAGAAAGACTAACCAAATTAAACGTATTTTCCATAGAAAAAAGGCATCTACGAGGGGATATGATTACCTTATTTAAATACATCCAGGGTCATTATAAGGCTTTGTCAAGTGAACTTTTTGTAGAAAGAGATTTTCAACTGACAAGAGGACATCCCTTGAGGTTAGAGGAAAAAATATTTCCCCTTAAACAAAGAAAAGGGTTCTTCACAGTTAGGGTGGTTAAACTGTGGAATTCTTTACCAAAGGAGGTGGTGACACAGAATTCGATAGACAACTTCAAAAAGGGGTTAGATATATTTTTGAATAAAGAGGGCATTCAAGGAAAAAAGATTTCAACTTTAAGAAAGAAAATGGTTCTTCACAGTTATGGTGGTTAAACTGTGAAATTCTTTACCAAAGGAGGTGGTGACAGCGAGTTCGATAGATAACTTTAAAAAGGAGTTAGATATATTTTTTAATAAAGCGGGCATTTAAGGTTATCCTAGATAACTAGCAAAGGAATATTGATCCAGGGAGAAATTTGATCACTAGTCTCTGGGGTCAGGAAGGACTTTTGCTTTTTTTTCCCCTTATGAAACAATTGGCAACGTTTCAATGTTTTTTTTTTCCTGTTTGCCTTCCTCTGGATCAATTAACAATTATTAACAAATAATCCACATATTAAAAGGATCAGAAGAGATCTAAAAAGGTTGAACTTGATGGACTAACAGTCTTTATTCAACCTAAATTTATTTACAAGGAGGTACCTTCCTGAAACATTAACATAAAGAACAAGCTTGGAAAGGAATATGGATCCCTGCTGGAAAATATAGTTTTTATACAGTGAATATTAATATTGTAAAGGTTGCATTCACTTAATATAATTTACTTTTTGAAAATCATTTTGTCCAATGTAAGTCTTATTTATTTAAAATACTGTGATGGGAAATTCTGACATAGTTCCTTTTAGCTGCTGAATAGCATTTCTCATTCCTGACAGTTTTTATCTAGGAGCAGTGCTGATGCTGTAAGGATAAGAAATGATACGTCACTGCTGCTGAATTGCTAAATTAAGTATTTTGATGCCAAGATACTTGAGAGAAATCATTGGCACATTGTGACTTTTGGAAAATCACATTACCTGCAGAGCATATACCATTGGAAATGAGAATGTAATAAGAACAAAATGACCTAGGATGCGTCAGATTTAGACTTTCCTGGCCTCTTCCCCAATTAATGGACAGATTTACTTGTGCATTCAGTACGATGCTAAATTGAACTCAAAGGGCCATCTACCTCACTGTAAGTGCTCTTCATGGTGTGGAAGAGCACAAGATTGTATGTTAAAATGATCTATTTTTTTTATTACACTAATAATTTACAAACACGCAGTTTCCTGCCTACTGGCTGTTCCATGAGTAATAACATATGCTGAACCGTGTGGTGAAGGCTCTGTGAAGACAAAGGTTTATAGCAGTTTTCCCTGAACTCAGGAATGCAGCAGGAGCAGTTAACCCACAATTGTCCTATTTTGTTGATCCCAGCATTCCTTTCTCTGCATATGAATTTGTGAAGGGTTAACTCTTTTTTTGCTTATGCTCACTGCATAGAGCTGTTGTTGTGAGTCTGTTTGGGGGCAGCCAGTGACACATGTAAGCAGAGATTGAATTCATTTTAAAAAATTAAAAAAATATTTTAACATGCTTTTAGGAGATCTTTACAGTGATGTGCACCATATTGTGCTGAATTAATGGCAATTAATAATAAGTTCAAGCACAAAATGTGTGTGACGCGTAGCGTGAGCACCAGCAATAACACTGCCATAGTGTCTTTTTCTATGTATGTTTGGCTATAATTTAGCTCATCCAAGGAAATTGCCCTGCCCCAATTTACAGGCAATTCTCTTTTGAAACAGAAATCTGTTCATCTCAGTTCATCTTCAGCATTTGTGAGTCTCGTTACTAAGGTGCAGTTACATAGTTACATAGTTACATAGTAATTAAGGTTGAAAAAAGACTTTCAGTCCATCAAGTTCAACCTGTTAAGATCTCCTCTGATCTGCAATATGCAGTTATTAATCAATTAGTTGTTAAATAATTATTAATAGTATAGTATTTGAGGATGAATAAAGTTAGTCAACTTCAACCTTTTTAGATCTCTATTGATCTTTTTAATATGTGGACGCTTTATTATTAATTGTAAACATAAAAAAAAAACATTGAAACTTTGCCAATTGTCTCATAAGGGGAAAAAAAGCAAAATTCCTTCCTGACCCCAGAAACTGTCGATCTAATTTCTCCCTTGATCAATATTCCTTCGATAGTTATCTAGGATGACCTTGAATGCCCTCTTTATTCAAAAATATATCTAACCCCTTTTTGAAGTTGTCTATCGAATTCGCTGTCACCACCTCCTTTGGTAGAGAATTCCACAGTTTAACCACCCTAACTGTGAAGAACCCTTTTCTTTGTTTAAGGTGAAATCTTTTTTCCTCTAACCTCAAGGGATGTCCTCTTGTCAGTTGAAAATCTCTTTCTACAAAAAGTTCACTTGACAAAGCCTTATAATGACCCTGGATGTATTTAAATAAGGTAATCAAATCCCCTCGTAGATGCATTTTTTATAGCGAAAATAAGTTTAATTTGGTTAGTCTTTCTTCATAACTTAGTCCCTCCATTCCCCTTATTAGTTTTGTAGCCCTTCTCTGTACTTTTTCCAGCTCTAAAATGTCCTTTTTATGAAGTGGTGCCCCAAATTGTACTCCATATTCCAAATGAGGGCATACTAGAGATTTGTATAGTGGCAGAATTATATTTGCTTCTCTGGCTTCTATACCCTTCTTAATACATGCTAATATTTTACTTGCCTTTGCAGCTGCTGCTTGGCATTGAGCACTGTTACCTAGGTGGTTGTCCACTAGTACTCCCAAATCCCTTTCAATATCTGATACCCCTAGATTTGCTCCATTAAGATTATAAATTGCATGGCTATTTTTCCTTCCCAAATGCATAACCTTACATTTATTTGTATTAAATCTCATCTGCCATTTAGCCGCCCATTTCTCTAATTTATGCAAATCCCTTTGTAGGGAAAGTACATCATTATCTGATTTTATTACCTTGCACAACTTAGTGTCATCAGCAAAAATGGAGACACTACTTTCGAGTCCTACTTCATTAATAAATATGTTAAAAAGGAGAGGACCTAATACTGAACCTTGAGGAATCCCACTTACCACATTAGTCCAATCAGAGTATGTTCCATTTACAACAACCCTTTGCTTCCTGTATTTTAGTTTTCTTGGTTGATCTCTATATGCACAATGGGCAGAAGTCCAGGTCAAGAGTCTCCAAAAACTTAGGGTAACCATTGAACACTGAACTTGTAGATCATTTTTCCAAGCAACCATGTGGGGAGCAATATCTAAGGCCTCACCTAGGGTTTTGAATAGGCTTGAATAGACCCTAGAAGGTTTCTATGTTTTACCATATTTAATGCTAACCTAGAGAGTAAGTAGCCATATGTTTGAACTCTTCATAGATAACAAAAAAGGTGGAGTAAACAACTCTAGTGTCACGACACAGTGTTAACTCTCGTCTGTACACAGGGTCCATTTCCACACCTGACCAGCTGGAGTAGACAACATAATATTGGTAGTCTTTCATCCAATCAGACAGCCACAAACAGAGCATGGAAATTCCAGCATCCAGAAAAAGAAAGATTCTGCCACCTTTGTCTTAACCAGAAGATATTTTTACTTGAACAGGGTACAGCATATCTACAATAAAAATACATTGGTAACTAAACTCATTAACTAAAAGTAATCAAACAATGGTGCCCTTAAACAATATTACTTGGTAACATAAATGAGATAGTTAGATCTGAAGGCCACGTAAACCTAATTACTCAGAGCTGTTGCAAAATATGTGACTGTCAAGCTCTTACTCATCACTATATGTCCATTACCAGGGCTATGGACAAAATCTTTGAATCATCTTGTACTGACAATGTCACCTAAACCCCAATCAATGTGACTGCAGCACCCATGAGTAATAATCCCTTGATCTGATCTGTATATTATCTAAATAGTGTAGGCTCTAGTGCAAAAAAATCTAAGAGCAATGAAACAATCTGGCAAACACTAAACATCTGGAGAGCAGGTGCAGAAGCCCATTAGTATTACATGAGTCACTATTTACAGTAAAATATTCAAGCTTATAATAAACTGTGTGCAATATTAACTCTATCCTGAAACACACATTGCATTGTTCGTTGTTGTTTGGTAGATCGGTGGTGTCAAACTCTCCGCAGCACGCCAGGCACATCAATCTTTATGTTTCTGGTTGCGCATATCCATAGGGTTATCTTGGCAAAGATACTGGAGTGGGTTGCCAGTTTCTTCACAAGTGTACTATGATTTGTCTGACTTGCCCATCTTGGGTGACCCTACAGCTTCATTGAAATTCAGAAGCCCCTTCAGCACAACAAGGTAGTGATCCAAAGGGGAATTGCTTTGTTAGACTCATCTAATTATTTTGTAGAAAGGTAATAGATACAATGAATGGCCATCCAAGTATGTTTAGATACACAAAAGGCTAACCGTGAAGGAAAACATTTAAAAACAAAAATACAATCAGAAGTTTAAGACATAAAGTGTGGACTGGATAACTCAAGTAGTTCATATAATTAAAAAAATATAATAAAAAAATAAATAAGATCTCACATTTTATAAAAACTCAATAGAAACATTATACAGACGCTTGGGTTTATTTTCATTAAAAAAAGGGATTTACCATATAGGAGATTAGTATTTATAACCTTCATTATAAAACATTGTTTAAAAAGAGGCACATTTTGTCCAGCCAATCACAGCATGTACCTGTGTATCAGTGCTGCAGCTGATCATTGGTGTATACATTTTCACATCCTCTCTACAGAATGAACTGGATGATGTGAATATTGAGCAAAGTTAATTTGACTAATTGGGCAGCATTCACTTGGCTGCACTTAACAAAAACCAATTTAAATATATTTGATTTTATCAGTAAGAGAAACCAATACTCTGAAATTCTTCCATAAGTATTAAGAACATAGGCCTCCATGCTAATACCCTATATTGCAGATTACATCATGTTCAAGAGCAAAGTAAATCTCCCTGACTATGTTAATCACCCGTCCCTGTAACATTGCGCGAGAACTGCTATGAGTGACTGCGGCCAGACAGAACCGAAGAAAATGTTACGGGTAGCAAAGACCACTCGCATATGGTTAAGCGGGTAAAGAAATAGTATAGCACCAAAAAAACAGTCAAATATAAACGTATGTGTAATTAAAAAACATGATATTGGATTATTATGTCAGTTTCATTAAACAACATCAAGGGTAACATACAACCCAGTACTCAAATCAGTAAACCACGTGGGCTAGGAACAAATGCTCTAACGCATTGCCTCTCTCTCTCTCTCTCTCTCTCTCTCTCTCTCTCTCTATATATATATATATATATATATATATATATATATAAATATATGTGTATAATATATAAACACAAAACAAACACATTTACATATATTGATTCTATAAATACAATTGTCACATCTATTTAATTAAAAAAAATATAACTTGACTTGATAAAGAGAGGATCTTTTCTCGAAAGCTTGTCACTATATTATAAATAAGTTTGTCTAAGAAAAAGGGTATCACTATTTACTGCAATACTCTGATTATTCAACTGGATTACTGGACACTCACAGCTACCTCAATCTTCATATATATATATATACTAGCGAATTGCCCGTCAAAAAATGACGGCAATGAAATTGTAAGGTAGGTAAATTAGTAAATGAATATAGTGTACCTATTTTGAAGCATTGTGATGAAGAGCTGGCAATCTGTGTTGATGTTGCTGCAGCATTAGTGGTGTGGAGCTGCTGTATAAGCATGCTGAATGTGTGCAGTGTAACACTGTGCGTGCGCGAGACCAAACCGTTAGCGTAGTCGTGTACTTCCGCATTGGTGTAAAATGGCGAGTAATGTGTGGTATAGGTCTGTATCGGAATATCCGTAGGTGTTTTGTGGTGTTTTGCGAGTTTCTTGTGGTGTTTTGCGAGTTTAGAGTGCTGTAGCCTCGTTTTCGTTTTGTTCGGCGGCCATTTTTTCTCTCGCTTCGTTTTTTTTGTAGTCTCTAAACTGTTTTATTTCGAGTAAAATCGAGGTGTAAGTTGCATTTTTGAGGTCCTGGGTGCTCCCTCTTGGTGTAGGTAAGTTTTTTATGTATGTGCTGTGTGTATGTATTGTGTTTTAAATGTTTGTATGTCGGCGTGTTGCGTCCGATGTTTGCGAGGTCGTAATGTGTGGTAACGTGTTTCGTACGTTGTTTGCGTGCCTCGTAAAATTTAGCGAGTGTCGTAATTTGTGTGTCGTGTTTTTTGAGTAGCGACGTGAATTTTGCGAGGGTTTGAGGCCCTTGCCCAGTGACCTCGCCAGCAACTGAGTCCCTCGCTTCGCGAGGGGCCTCAGTTGCTGGCATGGAGCGCCTTCGGCGCTCCATGCCAGCAACTGAGGCCCTTGCCCAGTGACCTCGCTACGCGAGGGCCGCGGCAGCAACGACTCGTACGCTCACAACTATATATGTGATATATATATATATATATATATATATATATATATATGTATATATATTGTGACAGATTCACTGTCACTCTCAGGATCCGTGCCTGGTTTTTCAATAAAATGGAGGACACAGGAGCTCTTTAAATATTTAACCACACTTTACTGGTTGTTTTGACAGCATAACATAAAACTGAAGGCAGAAACAAAACTCTAGCTTCTCATTGAAGCCCTGCATAACTAAACTGTAGTTTCCCTTACTGTCTTACATAGGATTGCAAACATACAGTCCAAACATCAGTAGCTGAGGTGTCTTTCCCTCTCACCTCTCTCTCAGGCTCTGTATCTCCGGCCTCTCTTTCCAAAGCAGATCCCTCCTTCGGTCATCACCTTCAGGGACTTTCTGTTCCTCTTATCCGCATGCTTTCTCTTCAAAGCTTCTGGCTTTGGTCCATTAGTTTTCAGTACGGCCTCTGACTGCTGCCCTGCACACTTCAACACTCCAGCACTGTCAAACAGCTCTCCACCTGGAGACAGCCGCCGGTCTTGATTGCAGCCACAGCCAAGCTTTGTAAGGATCTCCTTAACCATCTCACTCCTGGGGAGAAGTCTTGAGGGGCTCTCTACTGCCCTCTGGTGACACACCATCACAATATATATATAATGCTTCCTTGCCGCGGTTAGGATGCTTTTTCTCACTCATTATAATAATCATGAAGTTCTCATTTTCTATTGGTTCCTAAAGTTATTTCAACACATACTGCTACACTGAAATCTCTTGTGGATAAGGCAGGATTTACAGATGTGGGCTGAGTGCCATTCTATTGGGAGGGAAAAGATTAACATTAACATGTAAAAAGCCCCTTTAGCCGATTTACGGGTATAACGCAAATTACACTGCTCGATTAGGATAGGGCCTATATTTTCTACACTTCATATCACACATATACCACATAAGAAATGTAACCAGTAAGTGATCTGATTTATAAGCAATAGAATGGTATCATTGTACTTATATATTTTAACTTTATAACGTTTGCAGATTGGTTTTAATGGTTTATTGGTTTTTATGGTAACAGAGACATTATAAATAAGTGTAGCTCGACAACAGTCTTGACCCCAGATGAAATTCTGAACCGTGCGTCATGTCAGACGCTGGGAGCGCAGGTTGCATGTTGATGACATCATTAGGATGCAACCAAGCCAAGCACAGAGTAACCTAACAAAGTGGTCATTATAAGCTTAATATAGTCCGTCTTGAGTTATATCACACAAAAACAGAAATAAATTGATATTGAAAGTCCTAAAAAAGAGGGTATTTTAAGAGGAAAGAAAAAATAATAATGTACAGTACCACGCATAGCGCTACCGGCAAAGCATATTGGGCAATCTGAGAGGTGTGAAGGAAACACACTTTGAAATTAAGAGGAAAAGAAAATAATAATTATTAATTTTCCTATTTTATTAGTGTTTACGTGCAATTATCTAAGTACAAGTTTGTGTGAAAAACTACAAAAAAGTGACTACTTAGAAATTGAAAAAGAAAATAAGATCAACAACTATAATCAATTAAACTTTCACAATGATTTTTTGATAACAAAAAGGATTTATTTAGCACAGTATTGTACTGCAAAACTAGGATTATAGTGAATAGTGCACCTTTTAGTAATGGGATATCACTTTGGTATATCTGGTGGAAATCATTTAGAAATCATTTGGTATTTATCTAATAGACACTTCAATCACTTTGTAAAATTAAGTACTTTTATACTTTTATAACAATTATTGAAGAGACGTGATCACAATACACAGATACATAGTGGTTTTTAGATACCAGCATCAACGTCAATTTTTAACAATTTTATTTTTAAACATTGTAAATAAACGTTACGTTTTAAAGTTACACATATTTTTCTATCTTATGTGGAGATTGGGATAGTGAGGTGTGCCCAGTAAAGAAATCTATTTTCTTTTATCTTGTGTAAGAAATATTTTGCAATGCTTATTCCCCAACAACAGGAGCTAAATATTTTAAATAATAATTAATCAAGCATATTAAAAGAAAAAAAAGTAAATTTTGATGCCTCTGTATAATCCTGGATGGATCCATGATACATTAGTGGAACGCGTGTGTGTTAGGCATTTGTATTTCTGGAGAAGGTTGCATCTTTTTATGCAAGGAGTCTGCTCCTGAGCCAGTGAGGAGGAAGGAACGTGGTGTTAATTTCAATCTTATACAGTGATCAAACAATGCATCTGGACTTGTGCCTGTTCTCTCCTTCCCCACCCCTCCCTCAACAATATCTACAACCCCCCCCCCCCCCCCCCAGCTCTCAGGATGGGATGTGACAAACACAAAATGGAGTCTTCACAAAATTTGTTTATGCCCATGACTTTCGCAGTTGCTAATATTTTTATTTTGGTGCATACTGGGCAAATAAGTGTTTTTTTTTTTCTTGACTGCAGTGTTCCTCAATATTAAATAAACTTGCTTTCAAAAATCAAACTGGGCTTGTGTCTCAGCTCACTATACAATCAAAGGGGATGCCAGCCTTGTCTAGTAGTGCTGCATTTTTCATATATAAGGTTATGTATGTTGCCCATTGGGTGAAGACTTGCTGTGTTAAAGTGGTTTTACTTGGCAACAAGCTATTGATGTGGGGACAGCGTATGAATGATTGTTGGGGCTCTTATCTAATCACATTTTTCTTGAAACCTCTGGACCTGTCCCTAAGACAGTACCCCATCCCATTGATGACCTAATCTGGGCAGAGCCAAACATTTTTAACGATCAATGCATAATGAAAAATAACTTGCTCCCCCTGTTAGGATGTAACAATCACCATTTAAAAAAAATAAAAATAATGAATTTGGGCTTTAATGGATCCAGGTTTGTGGTGAATGGGGGATGAATCTTATGTAGAAAAAGAAACAGTTTTTTAAGGATCACTGTGGTCATATTTTTAAAAATTTTTTTTGAAGAACTACACATAAATAGATGCAACATGTATTTATAAAGTAAAAAAAAATACAACTAATTTTTTATTATTATTATCATTATTTTTATATGCAATTTTGCAACTGTGGAATCTCTCATTTTGGCTTCAGCAATTCAACTTCCTGAGGTGGGAGAAGACTTGGAATACTCAGGAAGTGTCTGTCTGCATGGAAATCCCGGAAGCCTCCACTGTACACAGATCTTAAAGGGAAAAACTTTTATTGATATTTTCCAGTGGACTTCTCCTGAGTATGGAACTCAATCATATGAGGTAGCTGTAAAAATGACAATGGTTTCCTGGTAATGTATTCCCAGTATAGAATAACTAGCTAAGTGCCTCAAATGTGACCACAGGGGAGTACAACAGATCACTTTGCTTCTTGGAATTTCCCATATTACATCTCCAGTTTATTCATTAGTGATATCATTAATTCAAAATGTACATTCTGAGTGTGGAGTAAGATCATCTGCTTGTTTATTCTTCACTCATTAAAGGACCACAGTAGAAAAGGCTTTCGTCTTGCCACTCTACCCCATAGCACAGACATATGAAGAATACGGGAGATTGTTGTCACATGTACCACACAGCCAGTACTTGCCAGATATTCCTGCAGCTCCTTTAATGTTGCTGTAGGACTCTTGGTAGCCTCCCAGACCAGTTTTCTTCTTATCTTTTCATCAATTTTGGAGGGAGCTCCAGTTCTTGGTAATGTCACTGTTGTGCCATATTTGTCTTCACTGTGTTTCATGGTATATCTAATGCCTTGGAAATTATTTTGTACCCATCTCCTGATACCTTTTAACAATGAGATCCCTCTGATGCTTTGGAAGCTCTCTGTGGACCATGGCTTTTGCTGTAGGATGCGACTAAGAAAATTTCAAGGAAGACCAACTAGAGCAGCTGAACTTTATTTGGGGTTAATCAGAGGCACTTTAAATGATGACAGGTCTATGCTGACTCCTATTTAACACGATGTGGAATGTGATTGCTTTATTCTGAACACAGCTACATCCCCAGTTATAAGAGGGTGTGCAGACTTATGCAACCACATTATTTTTATTTTTTATTTTTCTTCCCTCCACCTAAAAGATTTCAGTTTGTTTTTCAATTGAGTTCTACAGTTTATAGGCCACATTAAAGGTGGAAAAAGTTCTGAAATTATTTATCTTTCTCTCCTTTTTTTACAGCACAGAAACCTGACATTTTAACAGGGGTGTGTAGACTTTTTATATCCACTGTATATGTATTTATAGTGATAAATAATAAACAAGCAAACAAGCAAATACGATAGAAGGTGTATATGTACTTTTGTATTAACAAATGTCCTAACAGGAGCTTTGTTGATATTATATCTTTACTTTTTGAAGGCTTGTCAGACTTGCCATTGCTTTTCTCCCCAGAAGCAAATATCTTTAAATTTCATGGTTGCAGTCACTATCTGAAGAGATCTTGGAGCCCAGGAAAATAAAATCTGTCACTGCCTCCACTTCTTCCCCATCTATTTGCCAGGTATGGAGACTGCTGTTTGCCATGATCTTTGCCTTTTTAACACTGAGCATCAGCCCAAATTTTGCACTCTCTTCTTTCACCTTCATCAATAGGCCCTTCAATTCCTCCTCACTTTCAGCCATCAAAATAGTATCATTCGCCTATCTGAGTTTGTTGATATTTCTCCCAGCAATATTAATGCTGGCTTTGGATTCATCCAGCGTGCCCTTACTCATGATGTATTTTGCTGTTAAGTTGAATGAATGAGGTGACAATATACAATCTTATCACACTTCCTTCCTGATGTTCAACCATTTGGTTGTTGAATGTTTGGTTCTGGTTTTTGGTATTTATATAGATTTCTCCAGAGGCAGATGTGATGGTGGGGTATCTCCATCTCTTTAAGAACTTGCCACACTTTGTTGTGATCCACAAAGTCAAAGGCTTTAGAATAGTCTATGAAGCAGAAGTAAATGTTTTCTGGAACTATCTTGCTTTCTCTATTATGCAGTGGACACTCTCAATGACATTGTGCCTCTGTGAAACACAGCTTCCACATTGGTAGTTCTCTGACCATATATTGTTGGAGTCGAGCTTGCAAGCATCTAAAGCATTACCTATCTGGCATGTGAAATGAGTGCAATTGTTTGATAATTGGATCACTCTTTGGCACAGACTTTTTTGGGATGTAGACTGACCTTTTCCACTTCTGGACGTTTTTGAGTTTTGCATATGTTTGAACAGTTCAGCTGGTATTTCATCAACTCCTGTAGCCTTGAAATCAGCAAGGCTTCCTAGGACCTATCTTACTTCACTCTCCAAGATGTCTGGTTCCAGCTCATTGGACAATATGTTGAGATTATAACTGCTGTTCATATTCTTGCTGTATAGATTTTCTGTGTATTTCTGCTACCTCTTCTTTATCTAATGTGCTTCTACCACTCTTGTCTTTTATCAAACCAACTTTGGCATGGAAGGTTCCTTTGAGATTCTTAATTTTCTTGAAGAGATCTCTTGACTTTCTCATTTTGTTATGTTCTGATATCTCATTACAGAATGTCTCATTTTTTATGTTCCCTGTTGTTCTGTTATGTATACAAGTTGTGGGTCTTGTGAATAAAATGTTCCCTGTTTGTAGAATGTATGTCTGAGAGCTTTATTTCTGTAGTCAGGGAAAATACATGTTATTGCAGGTGTTCCCACTACTGGAGACTATCTTCTGATGAGATCGAGTGTTGAGTGGCATTATCTGGATCCGGAACAATGGCCTAACCAGTGGGATTTCTATATTTACTGATCATGCTGGTCATGTTCATTGACACTCACTATTAACTTTAAAATGACCATAAAATTATAGACACCATAAAATAATATATATATATATATATATATATATATATATATATATATATATATTTCTTTGAATAATCCCCTTATCAAGTCATATCAAAATGAGTAACCCTGGACTCAAGTTGCAAATTACCATGTATGTTTTGCAGTGCAGCAACACTTGCAGGCAGTACACTGGTGCAACTATCTAATTCAAGATTAATTTCACCATGCACTTATGTAACAACCCCTGTACCAATAACAATTATGGCCACTGCACCCATGCTACAAACACTGCAAGAAGCAAATATGGCTGCTGCATCCACAATACACACAAACACAGGAAAGCAGGACCTTCCTATGCCATAAAAAAAATAACTAATCACATGAGATTGTGGTGTTGAAGAATTAAGATAAATGTTTTCTTTTTGTTAAAAATATCTATTAACAAATATTCAGAAATGAATATATATATATATATATATATATATATATATATATCACATATAAGTAGTCAAACTACGAATCAAACTGCGAAGCGAGCTTGCAAGAACTGCGTCCCTCAATGCGGGCACATTTGCGAAAGGTGTCGGCTCCAACATCGGCTGCAATGAGCCAAAGGCTCATTGCAGGCCGCAAATGCGGACCCTCGCATTTGCATTTGCGGAGGTGGAGGCTCTACTGCCTCACACGCGGTTACAAACACCCACACAAGCGGAACTTTACCAAAATAGATCTAACACGCAATCACTATATATGGACTTACACAAAAAAATACGAACAGCGCGACTTAGAGCGGAAAATTTACGGACTTAGCATAAAAAATTACAAGATGTGGGGCTTAGAAAAAAAAATTATAATCTCGCAAAAATACGACCCTTAACGGCCGAACCGGGCGCACCTAAAAACATTAAAAACACAATAAATGCACACAAAAAATACATAAAAGGCTTACCCACAGCAAGGAGGGGGGGCACCCAGGACATCTGCAAGTGAAGTTACACCTCAATTTAAGTCCAAATTCCTGAGTTTAGACACACGAAAATCCCAAGAGAAGGCGAAGCCGAAGGCGCTCAGCACGAGGCTCGCAATGAGCGCCGAAGGATCTCTGACCACCAACAAATTTAATGTCTGGCCCAAACAGCATTACCTGTGACAAGGGCGCTCATTGCGAGGCCCATGATGAGTGCCGAAGTAGAAGGCGCTCATCCTGAGGCCCGCAAGTTTGAGGGTGGAGAGCCTACTCGCGATGAGCGGTGAATGACCACAATAAGAGGCTTGGCGATGAATTGCAGGCTGCGGCATGTGCAAGCCCGTAACTTTGCTCTCCCTTCCCTATGTCTGTTTCCCCTCTATCTAACCCTTGTGTTTCTTTTCCCCCCACTCTCTCCCCTGTGTCTCGTTCCCCCCCTCTCCCTCCCCTTTGTCTCTTCCCCCTCTCTCCCTCCCCTGTGTCTGTTTGCCCCCTGTCCCTCCACTGTGTCTCTTTCCCTTCGGGGGTCATTGCGAGCCTCTCCCCCCTCTATCTTACTGGCCTTGCGATGAGCGCTCATTAACCATCGCCGACAAACTTGCAATTACGCCAACTATATGTGATGTATATCATATATATACTTGTGGATCTAGCGATGTTGGTGATGTTTGCGATGTTGGTCAGTTACGTCCCTTGTAAAGTGAGGGCGCAACCGCAAGCCTCACAAAGCGAGGCGAGCCAGCGGGGCCGTCACAAATGCGAGCCTTGCAAAGCGAGGTGAAGCGAGGCGAAGCAGCAGCGCAGTATTTAGGCTGCAATGAGCACCAAAGGTGCTCATTGCAGCCAGTGGCACAGTAGTTAGGCGAGCCTCGGGAAGTGAGGCTCGCCATCAGCGCAGCTCTGTTCAAGCATGTAACTCTAAAAACCCACCAAAAATAAAAAAATCCTCTACAAAATATTATAACACACTGACACGCAGCAAAGAGGGAGACACAGGAAGCCTGGGAGTGAAGTTGCAAGCAAATTACACCCATATTTGGTGTTTTTCGTCACTGAAAAATCGCTTAAGCGAGGAAAAAAATGGCGGATGAAAAACACGAAATTTCAGAAACAGCATGAAAACGAGGCTCAGCAACGCCAGGCTCGCAAAACTTACAAAATACACCACACCGAACACACTAACACTTACACCAACAACGCCAGGCACGAGGGACTTTAAAAATAAAACCAACGGCAGTCACCGCGCGCCACGCAAACATTCAGCACACACACAGAGGAGAAAGATACAGGGAAGGGACAGGGGGAGATGGCGGAAAGAGACACACGGCATTCACAAGCACTAAACTTGCAGGTTAACAAACCCTGCAATGAGTGTCCTTTAAAGTAGGTGAGAGGAAAGGCTTGCAATGAGTGCCGAAAGCACTCATCACGCAGCTCACAATGAGCACCACAAGCGGTAGAGACTAGCAAAGAGCGCCAAAGGCACTCAGTGTGGGGCTTGCAATGAGCGCCAAAGGTGATCAGTGCAAAGCAGGAAACTTGAAGTACATGGGGGAAAGGCTCACAATGTGGCAAACAACATTGCCAGCCTTACAATTTTAATCCCGTTTTTTTTTACGGGCAAGTTCCTAGTATATATTTAAATATGAGAAATGTTTATTAAAGAGAAAATGTGTTTAACTGACAGTTTTCCTTTACACCTGTCTGTACACCTCTCTGTAAATTAGGCAGTATGTAATAGTATCTGTGTGTATAACAAGTCTCTGTGAGTGCTGTGTCTGAGATAGACCGTTACCAGATCTCACAGGGATACCTTACCAGGAAGCCTCATCGATGGACATATTCATAGAGCTGTCTGAGAATCCCTGGGGGAATATGTCTACAGATGACCCATCCGGATATATGTCAGGAAAAATATATATATTCCTGAGTATTGATCCTCTCTAGGAAAAGATACAGACAGCTCCATTAGATCCCTCATATTAGGTGCTTTAAAAGAAAGTCTTACAAGCCTCTCGTAAAGGAAAATAAAACACTTTTTGTTTTTTTGTTTTTCATGCATTTAAATGCGCATGTTTGAAGCGAGATAAAAGATGTTTGCATGAACAAAATATTAAGTAGAACTTCATGGAAACAAACAGAAACTGCGCAAAGCATACTGTGATATATAGGTCTAAGTGGCAGACAAGCGTGAATCGTACATCTGCTCACTGGCTTAAATGGTCAAGTCTCCCTGCATTTTTATGCCAATATTCATGTAAATTTTTTGTTACATTTGTTGATTTTAGGATATAAATATGTATATATTTTTTTTTACCTGTTCTCATTGGCACATTGAATAAAGGGCATGTCATGGGGCTGGAAGCTGATGTAGTAAGGCAAAGGCTTTTGGCCAGGTTCGGGGATCTTCATGTACCAAGCACTAAACTATGAACTGTAAATCCATCTCTAATCCCAGGAGCAGTAGCACGACACATATAGATATTATATCATATCTGCTTCCTATGTTCATGACATTGTAATGGATGGATCTGCCATACAACAGACAAGACACTCTAGTGGTCTGATCAGGATGGCTCCAGGAGAGCTATAGAGACAGTGTCCCAGTGGTAGCCTCTACTCAATAAATCCATTACACACCCTGCCATGTTCAAGTTAGATGGGATAAGTCCTTGCGCACAGCAGCTATTAGATTAGATAACAGATCAGACAGCTAGTGAAGCAAGGCCATGTCTTCATAGGTTGCAGTTGCAAATCGTTTTACTATTTCCAAGTATGCATTTATATTTGTATTATTCTGTTTACTTGTGCACCCAATAAACTGTAACTGTTTTGAACTACACATTCTGTAGTAAACGTAATGGCAAGTTTCAAAGCAACATACATACAAATATGATTACAAAAATGTCATCCACCCAGCAGCAGTTAGAATATTTCTGTTATCACAACTGTGACTTTAACCTTTTATATTTCATTAATTGAGAGAGAAAGGAGAGAGAGAGAGAGAGAGGGAGGGAGAGAGAGAGAGAGAGAGGGAGAGAGATTGAGGGAGAGGGAGGGAGGGAGACAGAGAGAAGAGGGAGAGAGAGAAAAGAAGAGAGAGAAATGAAGAGAGAGGGAGGGAGAGAGAGGGAGGGAGAGGAAGGGAGAGAGAGAGAAAGAAAGAAAGGGAGAGAAAGAGAGGAGAGGGGAAGAGGGAGAGACAGAGTGTACAGAGAGAGGACATAGAGAGAGAGGGGGCACATAAAGAGAGAGAGGGCACACAGAGAGAGACAGCACAGACAATTGAACATAATATATTAAACTGTCATTTATGAAGGGCAAGATACCAGTATTTACTAGCATTTAATTTTAAATTCACTTTCAGAGATTAAAGTTGAGCCCACCTCCCAAGTTAGCCTCACACCTTGGAGAAAGCGTGATAATTATAATAAAGCTCACAGTGCATGGCAGGGGAGGAGAGCGGGATTCTCATTGGAGTCCTTGAAAGAGCTTCATTTTAAATCGTCTTTACACATAATTAATTGTTATCAGTTTGTTTTTCTATTATATTCCTTCTCTGAATAGTGATTCTATTGTGTGCAAATAAGAATTTACAATGTATAATATAAGTGGAAACATAAGAGGAAATAGCTATGGGCAGTGAATGCTGTCTCGTCTTGTTCCTTGCAGGCACCATATACAAGACAAGAATTATCACTCCTAGGATCAGTGACTGTCACGAGGAACATCATCACACTCACTTTGTTTTATGATAGTATCAGGAACAGAAAATTAATTATTTTATAAGAAGTATCTTTTAGCAAAGAAGAATACAAAAATTAGTCATGATTGGAAATTGTGGGTTAAAAGAGTTAGGAGTGATTGGTAAAAGTACAACTTCAAACAAAAAGTAAAGGATAGTAAATAAATGGAACAACCTTCTGGCTGAGTGATAGTGACAATACAATAAAGGAATTCACTCATTCCAGGTATATTTATAAAGCTATATATATGTGGGACCTTTGTTTCCTTTATACTATTAACAATGTTTCTATGTATAAAGATCTTGGGGCTTGTCCTGTCAACCACTGAACACTAATACAGTTGTTTAAATGACTTTAGAGGCATATCTAAGTGAGCTGGATTAATACATGTCTGCAATCCTTAGGCAAAAAGCAGATTATGTGTATGCTGCACATCTCATAAAACATTTTATTTTTATTAATATCTAAAAATCCCTCTAATGATTATTTTGACACCTCCATGGGGTGTCTACACAGGCATCTGACCGCCCCCCCCCCCCAACCCCCCAATCAGCATGCAGCATCCAGGGAGCAATATTAGCCTACTATGTACCCGCTGTTGCTTGCTCAGCCAATCTCCTTGCAGCTTCCTGTCTGTATGTCAGTAGCAATACATAGCACATATCAGTGATACACTACATATCCCAGGCTGTTTTACAACACAAACAGGAACCCAGAGTAAATTCAAATGTTTAAGCTAACCTGATTGGCCAAAACAAATCATTTTAAATTTGATGCTAATTTAGCCTGGATTTGGAGGGTGTTAACCCTGATTTCCAACTGCAGGAAATTATAAGAGATTTTGCTGACTTCAATGTAAGTGTTTAAATTTTTTGTTTTGGGATTTTCACATGCAAATCTTTTTTGCATACACTACTAATTCTCCTCTATCAGATGCATTCATAATTCAGCTCACTTAGATATGCCTTTAACATTTTTACTTAATTTCATTGATAGACTGTTCATCTTGAACATAACCTCAATTTTTCCTTTTTGAATCTCATTCCTCTCCACATTATATTTCACCCCTATATCCATTCCCTGTTTTTCTAGAACCCCCATTCTTCACATCCATAATATCTGTGCGTATTTGCAATAGTATGAAAACCTTCAATAAATTCCCAGGAAAGTCTCCATAAAATTTGTAACTTCGTTGCCACAGTCAATATTTTTAATTCATTCCCAGACAGCTAAAGCAGGTCCATTACTTACACGCCACATACAATAATGATCTTAGAAGTTGTTCCTACACATAGTGAATAATAAATGTATTTCCCATGTACACACCACCTCTTGTCTCTACCTCACAGCTCTATCCTGGCTGTATTGTACACTCACAGGATCTCAAAGTCTTTTGTATTAATCAAAATGTGTATGGTAGCAAGCCTTGTGTACTTACTCCCACCTTGCACAACACTGCCAGAAACAATAATGCTTCATAAAAATCATCAATGTTTTACCTGTTCACACATAAAACAAATGAGTTCATGTTCCTGTTCAATATGTCAAACAATGGCAAAGAAATTAATTGTTTTAAATATAAATGGTCAATGAATAAGATTTTTTTTTTACAAATTATTATTTGTAATGTACTTTCTTATTTTTTGCATAAAATAACAATAAACTAATGATGACCACAAATAGGAAGTGTGTGCATGCTACTAAAATGTTATGGTGGAAAACAAAAGGAATTTCTCAAAAACAATGTTTGAGAATGTCCGTTTCTCTTAGTTCATGTTCCACCTTGGAAAAAAGTGAACTAGTTCTTGCTGAAATTCGAAAACATTTGCAAGAACTTTGTGGATTTAATGTTATTTGAGCAGAACAATGAATTTCATTATTTATAAAGTATCATGTGGCACTGTACAGTTTTATAAAAGTGTCACTTAAATACAAGTTACTTGAATTAAAGAGTTCACTTCTATGTGTAAAAGGTTTATCATTTGTCTATTATTGCGGTAAGATCCATGTATGTTATGTGATATGAAGAGCTGGAGAGCTCAGAGCATGAATGGATGGATAGAGAGATATAGTGATGGAGACATAGAGTGAGATAAAGTCAGATAGATGGAGCATGATAGAGGGATATGGATAGATCGACATAGATAAATGCAGAAAGAGCAAATGTCTGTAATACAGATGTGAGGAGTACATTTTGAACTGGGCCTACCCCTTTCATCCTCAGATCTATTCATCCCTTGGTTTGAGTTGCGATTCTTTCTAGACTAGGCATCTATTATGTTACTATCGTTATTCTTTATTTATAAATGGGCAATATTTATGCAGCTTTATATAATATATATAAACTTGCCTGTTATTGGGGAAACATGTCGGTACCAAAGGGGTAGAGCTTTCATTCTAATGGAGATGGTGGAGCAAGTGATGCAGAAGGAGTGGGGGAGATGAAAAATCAATTGCAAGTTGGAGTAGTGGTGGAAATAGTGAATGGAGGGCCCGGTGCAGAATAATTTGGAGCCACCTTGCAACTTCTCTTTATATATGTATGGTAGGTTGTCCATGGTGGTTAATAATAGAGCCAATAAATAAAATTAATTAATTAATGTTTCTGCCTCTTTCTCCACCCCTAATGAATAGAGTCCCCCTTTGCCGCAGAGCTTTGAACATACTGCACCTGCAGTAGCTCCCCACCTGGGTTGGAGTAGCTGGTTGTGTGTAATGGTGAAGATTTTGCCAGCAAGCAAGTTGATAATTATAAGACACACAGGCCCCTATTCAATTGAGCAATTGTAAGTTACTGCAGTCCGTAATGTAGCCTGTAAACTAATTTGCTATTCAATTGGCGTCTTTTAGCTACCCACAAACGATTTACGGGTTATAGGCTAAAAATCCCTACGGTTGTCAAAATCGTAACTCCGACCCATCTAAGCCTTTGATCTTTCAAGCCCGTAAATGTCACAATCGCTAATCGCTATTCAATTGCTACAATTCCTCAAAAACCTGCAGACGTTTTCACACGCTTAAATGACAAATATAGAAGAAAATCCTATGGGTACCAGATAGGACTCACAAGGGGATTAAACACCTGATCGTGGCACTGTAAATGCAAATAAAAACTCAATACTGCACTGTAGAAGATAGGGAAAGCGATGAAAGACATTAGAATTAATTGCACAACAGTCTCAAGTTTGGGAATCAAGGAGTTAATACATATTAGACTAGACTAGAACAGTATCATAATTTATTTTTATTACTTTGTACATCGCAGGATTGCGAATCTGATCACTTATCGGACCCCTAAACGCTAATTGTTTGACATGTAACCTCCATGTTTTACTTAAGTCAGGATGACGGTCACATTTACTATTGGCTGTTTCTAAATCGGTAGTTACAGCCTTGCTTAATTGATCATGATCACACTCTGAAATGCTACTTACGGGTGCATGGTTTACAGTTTAGGCTTTTGGCCAGGTAGCTGCGGGCTTGATCAATTGAATTGCTCTGTAACTGTTGCAATTGTCAAGCCCTCAGACTTACTGCCAGTATGAAGGCAGCTGCAGGTTTGCAATTGAATAGGGGCCACAGTTTTTAAATGTCAGGGCTGAAGGTTACAGGATTTTTTGAAACAATAGGTTTTTAAAGACCACTGAAAGTGTTTAAAACTAGGGGACAGCCTGAAAGAACAAGGTATGGTGTCCCAAAGGGCGAGAATGTCACAGGAGAAGTCAATTTTACTTTCTCCTCTTTTATATTGGGTCAGACTGGCTCCCTACTTGTTTACTCCCAATTGCTATAACATCTCAAAATGGCAAGTTATGTGCACTCTGGGCAGTACATGTCACGCATTCCATTAATTGGAGAGGTCACTAGGCCCCCAGGGATATCATTAATTCACTGTGACAAAGTGAGGTTAATGATTAAATTGAGCAGTTGTTAACAATCAAGTCTATTGAATGATTCTGGAGGTCTCCTCACAGTCTTTCATGTGATCTCTAATCTTTCTGAAAAAGCGCCATGATTCTGAGTGCTGTCGTAGTCACTGGTTAACGCCCCTACAAACATGGCACAAAAGCTGTGTATTTCAGTACAATACATCCTTTATAAGTGTGGGGATCACCGAAGGAGGACAGTTTGAACTCATCTATCAATAATAAGGAAATAATCCCATTGTGGTTAGAGTTGGGGCAGGGCATCAGATCCACTTCCGATGTATCTAAAAAGACATCACTTTATTTATACTTAAGTATTTAACTTACTATTCAAAATGAGTCTCAGTCATTGATACATCCTACTACCACTCCTGCTTTTAGAGGGACACAATTATTCCAATATAGTTCCTTGAAAAACTGAATTTAATATTGGCCAAACAACTTTGTGTCCTTGTAAACTAATGCACTTTCCATTAGACCTAATGAATGTACTGGCAGTTATAGATGTCACATTCCAATTGTCCACATTGAAAATTCTTGTGTATTCAAAATTTCCTCCAACCTCAGGAAGATGTAAAGCAAAAACAAAAATGGTAGCCCCCACAGCAGCATAATAACATCTAAAATGTATTAGATTATAGACTGTATTGTTTTAGTCTCCATTCTAAACTCATTTCAAGTGTAATTGTTCGAAATAGTATATTTTATGTATATGGCCACTGTGGTTATTTACATGGCTAACAAATCATCTCAGAAAATGAAACCAAATAAAGAAAAGAAGATACGGCCCTATCCTGTTATGGTTACGGCACCAGTCCGCCGATGCAGTATGGTGACCAACCGCTAGATGGCGCTGCCGATATTCCAGTGCCATATCATATGAGGGTTAGGGTTAGGTTTAGTTTAAGGCAGTGGTTCTCAACCCTCTCCTCAGAACCCCACAGACATGCCAGGAATTCAATTTAACAGTGTGTGAACACAGGTGAGGCAATTCGTATTACTCAGGCCATGGAGCCTCTAATTGCCTCACCTGTGTTCACACACTGTTAAATCAAATTCCTGGCATGTCTGTGGGGTCCTGAGGAGAGGGTTGAGAACCACTGGTTTAAAGGTTAGGCTACCATTCTGAGCTTAGAACGTCTCTAAAATATCGGCAGCACCATCTAGTGGTTGGTCGCCGCACTGCAGTGGCAGACCTGTGCTGAACTATAACGGGATAGATCCAAAGTTACTTTTTGTACTGGGAAAAAAAATTGTTTATGTACAAAAAAAAGCTCCTATTTATAGGTCAGAGACTTTTAAATAGAAATATTTCATGGTCAACAGATAGGAACTAAACTTCTATTCAAATTAAAAGCTTGGCTTTATAAATCCTCAGGATGGCCTTACAATAAACATGGTAAAGAACTGTCTTTGTCAAACATTTAAAAGACATTTTTTTTAAACATTACATTTTTTTTTGTATGATTTTTTTTTAAAGAAAACCTAAAAGGACATGCAGAGAATATACTTTAGTCTGTATATCTCACTGGCTGGCAATGGGCAAGCCTCCAAGGGCTGTTAAACTTAAATGTTTTTGATCTCTGACATCTCTTTCTGATGCAACAGATAAAAAACAATATTCACATGTCACTTTAAAAGGGGCTTAAAATATGAAACCTTTTGTATGTAATTTACATAACATGGAATCCATTTATGACTATGCGCCTTGCTTTCAGACAGCTTTTAGAACATAGCCTTGGATTGCGGTACTATGCCAGAAACCCACTTACTGACTACAGTTTTGCCCTTAGATGGGGCTCATCAGTTGGTTTTGGCATTGTTACACAAGGCTGGAGTACTCAAACTCATTTCTTAGTAGCCAGAAACACCACTGTAGCCAGTAACTTGATTTCTATAGATATATACACAGTTATTATTATTCTTTATTTGTAACGCGTCAACATATTCGTAACGCCAACATATTCCGTAATAACAGTTGAGGGGTTTTCAGTCACATATCTACCCTCCATAACATACTTTGTATTTGGACTAGTCATATTAGTAATTAATAGCTTACAAATCCATCTCACAATGGACTGTCTCATTAAATCCCTGCACACAGCAGCCTGATCGTGTGCTTGTGCATTAAGTGATATGTCACAAGATTTGATTTTCTGGCCCTTTGCTGCCAGAATTGGTTTGGAAAGTGCAGCAAGCAGTTTGATCTGACATACTGTCAGCATTACTGATGAATACCTTCTGAGCACCAATCGAAGACAAGACTGTAGAGGCGCATAGAAACACAAACATGGTCAGCTATCTGTGGCTATCGGTAAAGGGTCGTGGAAGGTTTCTGTATTTTACCAGTTATATAACTGAGTATCTATTTACTTTTATGTACTTTATTTTATTGCAAAGTGCTTATAAGCTCTGTTTTTACTGCCTAAAATCAAGCAGATCATGCAGATATTTTACCTGCACTATTGCCAAAATTCAGTAAGTGATTGAATGTAGGGAGTAGACAACTGTGGGGAGTCAAGAGTAGCAGCAAACCGGGGGGCCTGGGAAGTAGGTGTGATAGGAGGGTTGTCAATTGTGATGTTAGGTGCTGATGATGCACTACAGAGGAAACATGAAAAGCTCCCTCATTGACATATTGCTTTTTAGGTGTTGGGAGCCATCTAGATAGAGATTAGCATAAGCTTGTGGTGACCCTTTTTTGTGTAGATGTGGCCATGCTTGTGAAGCTTGCACTCCAGGGAAGCCTTCAGTTCCTCCCTCCTTGAGGGCCCTTTTGTCTCCATGGCTCCGCCCAAAAGTCCAGAAAACTTGACTGACCATCTATCTTTCTCACCCTATGAATGGGTGGATCTTTCTACCATCTTCACTCTGGTGCCCTCCGATGTGGACAAGATCTTCACTAGGGGACAGCTGCCACCAACTCAGTCCAGGTCTTTCCAAGGGGTCCCCAGTCAAAAGAACAAAGTAAAAAAAAAAAAAAAAAAACGTGCTCATTGTCTTGTCCATGCTTTAAATCTATGTCGTTATTAAAAAGTGATCATATAGGGTATCTGCCACCTACCCCATCTGACATAAGCTAAGACCAGAGTGAGAGCTCTAATCAAACCCTCTGGCGAATGTGCTGGACTGTACGGTGAAGTGCTGGTTTGAAAGAAAAATGAAAAGTACCAGAGGTAGATTAAAAATAATGTATCACAAAACTAGCTGCCCATAAGGAAAACTCTATACAGGAAGCTGGCCCAACGTGTTATAGTAAGTATACAGCCATGTCAGCTGAGATTTGGGGTTTACAGGTAAGTACAACTGTGAACTGGTGATTCATTTTAATATGGCAAAGCTAAACATTTTGGAATATAATTGTATTACACCATTATATTTTTAGTCCCATTATATAATAATAAAAGAAAATAATAAAAAATGAGTGGTAGATGAGCAATCTCATAAAATGTTAGCAATGAGTGTAGCCGGTACAGTCAAACAGTGACATTGTAAAGGACCTCTGTGGACAAATATTTAGAATATACTATTTTAAAGTCCTAATGTATTACCTATAAAAGCTTTTGTTTCCATTATTAAGTTTATTTATTCAAAAAGCATATATCAAAAATGTCTACAATGGACCTTTAATAACTGACACATTTAGCATTTGTCAGAGTGTGTAAAAGTTACTATAAACTCCTTCACCCTTTGCTTCTTTGTGTTAGCATTTTTATGTATTATTGGTTAAACAAAATCTAAAGTCTCATATTCATAAAATGATATTTTAAAAAAATTAAAAATTAAATAATGCCTTGAAGTTAGTGTGGATTATATACAGTTCTTATTTTTGGGAAGCTATTGTCTTTTTGAGCTATTTGTTTGAGCTGCTTTCTCACCAGGGTGTGTCTTTGTTTACTATTAGGTTTTAGTCTAGCATTAGTAAAAGCTGTGTCACAGTTTCACAGTAATCAGTTGCAAATTTCTATGTATCCCTCTCCCCTCTGTTTAAGCAGATTAGCAGAAACAAAAATGGTGGCTTCCAATGCAGAATAATTGCATATGTTAGATTTAAAGGCATATCTAAGATTCCTGGATTATGAATGCATTTGATAGAAGAAACTCTGCAAATTTGACTTACATTCGCGGGAAACCTCACTTTTGTGTTTGTTGTGTTTTTCGTGTTTTGGATGTTCGGCCGTTAAGTTCGTATTTTTTGCAGGTCGTATTTTATTTTCTCTAAGTGGCGGTTTCCTTTTCAGAGTGTTACAAATCGTAATTTTTTCAGGCTATTTTTTTCAAGTGCTACGGGTCTTGCACTGTGAATTGTGTATTTGAGTTTTCTGTTCTGTAGTCCCACGGGTTGTAGGTATGATGCTTAATGCGTGTGGGGTCGTAGGGATGACTATGACTATGGCGCTTAATCTCCACCAGCGCAAGGAGCGCTCTTGGCGCTCCTTGTCTGGCTGAAACTGCTGCCCTAGCTTTTTTTTTAGCTTCGCGGGCCCGCAGTTTTAAAATTGCATTACCAACGTTTTTTGGCAAGCCCGCGCTACTGAGAACTATATTTGTAGATTTGTAGAGTGCCAGCAGGTCACATAGCTCTGGGGTACAATAGATACATAGATACATTATAACATACAATTTGCCATTAAGTTTTCTTTAAAATTATACTAATACAATTACCTAATCACATTCAATCACAAACTTAATCAAATTTGAAAACCATGGTGTGATATTTATTGTGGCCACAAATCTGTGACACTCACATTAGTAGTTTATGAGCCATATAACAAATCACACAAACAGCCCATATAACAACTATGGAAAGAAGAACAAATACTCAGAGCAATCAAAGTATCAGAGGAATATCAGTCCAGTAATGGTCTGTCTCCTCCAGTAAATAATTCAATACTAGTTTAGGTTTCATCCAGATCAATGCACAGAGACAGAGCTAGTTCATGGAAGCCTCCTCGCAACATATCTATATAAGGTAGGTGCCTGTATGGGTCAATAAACCAAAAACAGGTGGTCATGATGACGATGAGATCATCACATATATAGTTGTCGTAATTGCAGGGTTGTTAGTAACGCAATGTTAAATGTTGTGGGGCTCGCACAGTGTAGAACGTAGGACCAAAGCACGTAAAATGGAAAAAACTACGCAACTGGAATCGCGAGCCCCGTAGGACTTAGGACCACATCACGTAAAATGGCCAAACAATGCAATTGAAAAAAAAACAACACAATTATGCCTCAAATTTACTTACACACTCACACACAGCACAGGGTTAGAGCCAGGGAGCCTGTGAGTGAGGTTGCAACTTAATTTGAGGCATATTTGCTGTTTTTTCACGATCGAAAATCGACTAACCGAGAAAATGTCCTTAAGCGCAAAGTCTATAAAGTACTCAGGGGGAGAGCCACGCGATGAGCACCAAAATGGTGCACATTGTGTGGCAAACTGCATTGCCTGGCTTCAAATTTTATTACTGTTATTTTTGACGGGCAAGTCGCTAGACTTACTATAAAAATCATAAAATGCCTTCTCCCCTAATAAACTTGTGTTTGATTGCTCTACATCAGTGGTTCCCAAACCTCTCTTCAAGAACCACCAGACAGGCACCTGTATATTCACACAGTGTTTTACCTAAGTCATGGCCTGTTTGGTGGATCTTGAGGAGAGGTTTGGGACCACTGCTTTACATGATGGTCCAGAGCAAATTGTGAATTTATGCACATTGGAACAAACTTCAGCATGTGTGAGTTTCTTTTCTACCATAGGGTACAATGTTGCAAAAATGTGCAAGGCTCCTTATTTTTTATATATTTTCTATTACATAATTACAATGCACATGATGTGTTTGCAGAGAGTGGACAGTTTGCAGGTTGATATTACTTACTAGCGACTTGCCCGTCAAAAAATGACGGCAATAAAATTGTAAGGCAGGTAATGTTATTTGGGTGCAAAATTAATTGTTGGTGTTTTAAGATTCTTCGGCGCTCATTGGGAGCCTCGGTTGTTTGTGTCCTATGAGCAGCGTTGGTGTTTTTTTTTGGTATGGCAATGAATAATTAATAAAATAAGAAATTAATATACTTTACCTATTGAGAAGTAATATATGCAGGAAGCATTGTGTTGAAGAGCTGGCAATCTGTTTTCATGTTGCTGCAGCATCAGTGCTGTAGAGCTGCTGTGTAAGCGTCATGAATGTGTGCAGTGTAATAGTGTGCGTGCGCGAGGCAAATCCATTAGGGTAGCCGTGTACTTCCGGATTGTATAAGTTAGTGTTGTAAAATGGCGCCTATTGTGTGGTATGCGGCTGTGGCTGATTTAGCGTCCTTCATTTCGGATGTCATCCGAATTTTTCGGAATATCCGTAGCTGTTTGGTGGCGTTTTGCGTGTTTAGGGGCCTTTAGCCTTGTTTTCGTTTTGTTCGGCAGCCATTTTTTCTCTTGCTTCAGTGATTTGCCGGTGTCTAAACTCCGAAATTTGGAGTTAAATCGAGGTGTAACTTCACTTGCAGAGGTCCTGGGTGCACCATCTAGCTGTGGGTAACCTTTTTATTGTGTTTGTAATGTTTTTGGGGTCGCACGGGTTGGGTCCTTGTTTTCGGATCTCGTACGTCTTTTTCAGGAAATCTGTAGGTGTTTGGTGGTGCTTTGCGTCTTTAGAGTGCTGTAGCCTCGTTTTTGTTTTTTTGGGCGGCCATTTTGGAGTGTCTAAACTCTTTTAATTGCAGTAAAATTGAGGTGTAACTTCAGTTTTCAAGGTCCTGGGTGTCCCCCGCCCCCCCCCCCCCCCCCTTGCTGTAGGTAAGCTTTTTATGTATTTGTTGTGTGTAATTATTGTGTTTTTCATGTTTTCATGTGCTCGGGTTTCAGACGATTTTTGCAAGGACGTAATGAGTCGTAACGTGTCGTGTATTTTACTTTCATAATTACGTAAATTTGGCAAGGTCTGCAGTTGCTGGCACCTTATAGACGGCAACACACCATGTGGATTCATGGCAGAGATACTGGAGATGGTTGTCAGCTCCTTTCTATTGCTAGGTGGTACCTCATCCAAGTACTGACCAGGCCCAACCCTGCAAGGCAGTTTGATATTAAAAGCAACAAGGCCTCTATGTCCACTTAACATCAGAAACAAACTGAATATGGTCACTAGAGCAGGTTTTATGGTACTCTTCGAATAGAGTAATAAAACAAACTGCATCATACATCTCCTCTGGTGACTGATGGAGCCATGCCTTCACCAGGTACAGTTGGTATTACACACAGAACTCCGCTAGTCACAAATGGTAATAGAATAGCCACCTGCTTACACGAGGAAAACCTGGTGTAATACAACTGTTCCCTGTGCTGTGAACATAAAGATTAGTTAACAGCTGAAGCCATTTAAAGTGCTCTTCATATTAATTTGTGCTCCCCTGTGGGTGTGACTCATTGCATCTCCAAGGGATATCTTGAGTCTATGAACCACCTCCCGAAAGAAGGGATAATTCCAGAAACCACACAATATTATAGCTTATTGAACCTGCTCCTTACATTAAATTATGGGTATATGGAAGTTTGTGGGATATCACATGTATAAGTGTGTCTGATTGAGCATCTCAGCAAATAATTAAATTCTGTATATTTGTAATTTAAGTTACATTTAACATTTCTTGTGTGAGCTACACCCTAAGGCACCTATGTAGGCAGATAGTCTTTGCCAATGAGTTGTGTGGAGTTGTGTCCTAGCCAATCAACTGTCAGTATCATGGCTTCCTCCCCAGCAGCTTTGTTAGTGAGGGAAACAGATACATAGATATACCTGCTTCTGATTGGTCATAACTTATTATGAAGTTTATGCTACTTTAGCTTGGATTTTCAGGGGCGTTCCTTCTCAAAAGCAAACTGCCTGACAACGGAAGACATTTTGCAAACTTTAGGGTTTATTAATATTTATTGTGAGATTTTTTTTTCATACACTACTGATTCTCCTCTATCAGATGCACTCAAAATCCAGTAACTTATTTTGTCTGTTAAATAAAAAGCTTCATCCCAATGTGGACATATTATACAAAGTAAAAGTGGACCTGCATTGCCTAATTCTTTCATTTTTTCAGGAAAACAAGGGGAGAACCAAAGGGAAAGAAAATGGTAAAAATATATATCCCAGAGAGAAAGGAAAAAGCATACCTGGGTCTATATAAGGTCACCTACCTGGTGAGTTCAGTAAGTGGTTGATCCGAGGGCTCACAATTCTTGTCACTGTTCTGGATGACCACTGAACTCATAGGTTAGTTTTTCTAGAGTTCCCTTTCATCTATTTTATGTACCATAGTGTGCCATGAAAAGGAACTATTTACAGTGTTTCATCTGAAGCTTTACTATATGAAAATCAGAAACAAGTACATCTGGAGAGTTAATTGATCCCTAACATCCATATCTGACATAAGCCGCACATATGTTTCCAAATTCCCACTAGACAGGGCCGCCATATATGTAAATGCATAACTAACAAATGGCAGCCACAGAAACAGAGAGAAGAACTAAGGCATACTTTGTGTAATCTGTTTGGAATTACATATATTCTGTGTATGAATGTTAGATAAGTCTCGAGTGGTATTAATTCCTGCTCCTATAGCAAATACATTTCAAGCTCTTATCCCAGTCATTTTAATCTATAGCAGAGTTTAACCTGCTCACTCATATTTGCCTTAGTTTATTGAGGGATTCTATGTTGGTGGTATTGCCATATCTGTAGAACAGGTTTATGCCTCCCTTATGGATAGGATGCTTTCTTTATTGATTTTGGGGGAATATAGACGGTTTCTGCATTTTACTAGCTATATAATAAACCTGCACATCTATTTGCTTTTTATTAAGAAGTGCTTATAAGTTCTGTTTTTACAGCCTAAAATTAGACAAATATTACCTTCTTGGTTCTGCCATCTGCAGCTCAGAAGACAATTACACTTTAGTACTGGGTATGAAATGTCTCATACCAATCAGTAAACATCTCTCGCCAACATGCTGCTGCGACATGCTCCCTGATAGGCTAGGACACTACACTGCACATCCAGCCCTACAGAGTCTGTGTCCACATATACTGTAGTGAGCAGACCCATACATGTACTATTTGTATGATTTTAGGCAATGGAACGGAACTTGTAAGCACTACTTAATAAAAAATTTAAAAAAGCACATAAAAGTAAATAGAGAACATGGTATATTATATACTTAGTAAAGCCCAGGAACCATCCATATCCCTTTAAGTTAATAAATCCATGGTACTATTGTATCTATATAATGCAGTGCTTTGTTTGAGATAAGCTAATTAAGGGCCTCACATTATGAAATTCCCCTTTGTTTCCAATGGGGTCAAAAACAATTAAAAATGAATCATCCTTAATAGTTTTTACTATAAGGAGTGACTGTCCATAGGTGGAGAATATGTAGAAATGCAGGGAAACTTTTTAGAGCTTTTCAGGAAGGCGACACGGTTTTAAAGATATATAGCATGGACCTCAATTCTTGCATAAATGAAAAGTTTACATACAAATAAATATGGTCTCCATGCATGTAAATCAGCGGAGGGAACTTTTTTCCCTACGCCCTACACGGATGTAAATCTTTTGATCCCCCACTCGGCCCGCAGCCGTAAATCCTGCCTTCGCCGCAACAGATTTCTGTGTAGGGAGCAGCCAAACCAAGCACTACGGATTAGATGGCCCTAGTAGCAAATAGAAAATGCAAACGTCATGAATATGACGGAGTGAGACGTGCCGTAACAGCTGCAGCACAGAACCATTTTATATATATATATATATATATATATATATATATATATATATATATATATATATGCACACTTTTTTTTCATTTAATAATATATTTTGATATTAAAAAGATGTAACAATTATATTTATAGCTTCAATAGATAAATGTGTTTTTTTTGTGTTTAAATATTATATATTTATACAAAATGCATTAGAGCATTTCTTCCTAGACAATGTGTTACTTAAAATGGTAATAATAACAACATATTTTAATTATAGATATGTTGATATCAGATTGTTAGGTGTCAAATGTTGAAATGTCATATTTACTGTCACTTCAACTGTTTAAAACCAGTTGCGAGTGACCTTTGGTACATGTGATATTTGCTTAATTTTTTTTGCAGTTATGGCAGTGCCCTGGAGTGATACATAAAGTTTTATTCGAATTTGACAGTAAACGCTATGCTAAACGGAGTAACTCGTAATTTTTTCTCAGTGCAAAAATTAATGGAGATTTTAGCCTTGCTTGTTGGCGGTGTCGTGAAGTTCACTCGCAATGTTTTATGTTTTACAGCACTTGTAATTGCATTTGTTGGGATTAGCATAGGACCCTATATCTGCAATTGTTTATTTAAAAAAAAAAAAAAAAAATACTTTAAATAATTGAGCTTGAAAACTAGGTATTTTAAGAAGGAATTACACAAACAGATCCACCATCTTTGCAACTAAGTTGTAGGGGATTAATTTAGTTATGGGTGATAACATAAAACAAGCATGCCCAGTTGGTATAAATAACAATAATGACAAAAGCTTTAAAGGACAACTTTAATGCAGTTGCACCATGGGGGAGAAGTCAATGCCTACATATGCATTATTATACCCTTTACTGAGCATGTTCAGTCTGGACCAGAATCACCCTTTTTGAGGGGGAGGGGGGTAGAAGTGGCCATGACCCCCACTAGGCACAGATAGGTGGAGAGAAGCAGCTCTGTTTGAGGGTAAAATTGATAATTTTAAAAGTAAGAAAATATTAACATTTATTTATTTTAAACTACATAGTGGTATTAACAGTCTGCCAAACATATTTACTTGTAAATGCATTCTAGTGGTCTTCTCATAAGTCTGAATAAGCCTATTTTCCAACTAGGCAAACTCTTCTTGGCTATGATCCCCCCCCCGTCAACTGTGAGAGTTAATAGCTACAGATTTATTTACAAGCAAAGATAGTATTTTGTACAGGTAATTATTGCTCAAAATATTTATATATATTATTATTATTTATAATATCTCATAGGTGCACTCAAAAAGTTAAACAACCACCAAACGCCAGCCATTTATGCAATAGACGTAACATTTCCAGCCAGTGTCAGAATAAAGCTGGAAATAGGTGTGGTCCAAATACTTCAAAATCGACCTTGTGCATTCTGGTTGTATCAGATCTTGTTATGATATCATTATCATATGAAAAATGTGTTTACTGATTTGAAGAGCTTTTTATATACACTGTAAATTGTGCAATTGCATATTTTCTTTTCCCTATTATTAATTTTTCCAGGAACAGACTCTGGCCTGCTCAGATTTACTGTATACAGGCAACATCTGGCAATACTATGCACACATGTGGTACATTCTTGTACTGGTTGCTGCTCAGATAGTGCCTTCTACTGGTTACAGAGAAGAATATAAAATTGTGCCAAAAAGTATAAATATAGAAACATTAATACTATTAGTGCAATTTATTTAGATTACACCAAAATGATGTAGCACTAAGTTTAGAAGATGAACAGTGAATATATAAATATATATAAATACATAGTATTTGCATACTGAAACAGAAGGCGTTAACTGGCTTTGCACTCATAAGTGCTTAAAATCTAAAAAAAATGTTAATAGTATTAGAGACAAAAGCTTGTTCAAGGTCCAGTGTAGTGGCAGGATTCATCCAAGGCAGGTGTTCATGGTCTTAATTGAAGAGCTGATATTAAGGAACAGTTGTAGACTTTTTTTTAATAGATGGTGGCATGAGGAGTGACTTGCTAGATTGGCCAATTAATGGATCCCATTGGTTAGGTCCTCACCTCTGTGAGTTTCTGTGTATTGGTGCTAGGGATTCCATATAAAACAGGAAGCCTGGAGGATTTGGCCAAGATGGCAGTTGGTAAGTGACTCTGTCCCAAACACTGAATAGAAAATTATTTTTATTGCATCAGGTTTCCTCAATATATCTCAAGAACACAGCAATAAGTATAGAAGTATTATTGTTATTAATGTTCTGTTCCCAGTCCTATGAGGGCATGAGCCAGACAGCACTTGGTCTCATGTGGACAGCTACAAGATAACACTTCACTTCTCCCCCATCAAAGCTATCATCATACATGGATGTGCAGCAAGTTTTTGAAACTGAAGAGTAGGGGACAGAGTGAGGTAGAGAATTCCACATAGAGAAGGCTGCACAAGAAAAGTCTTAGAGATGAGTGCGAGGAGGTGATGAAGAGACTATGTCTTGGGAAGAACTCAGACGGCAGTTAGGGGAGTATCTTGGGATCTGATATGTATGAGGAATTTGCGAGTGAGTGTCAAGATCTAGAACGTGACTAATGGATATGGGACATGAAATCTGCAACTGAAGTCCGGATAATATCTTATTTGCAGAGTGCTTATACCAAAACTAGCAATAACGGATTGGTTCCGTCTTTGCATAAAGTGACAATAGCAAATTAATTTACAAAGATGGTGCTGTATGCCATGAACATCAGAATGAAGCATTGATAAAGTGGCTATAGTTTCTGACTTTAGTATGTCTAGGTAGAGCTGTCTCAGTACATCTTACTGCAGGGGTGAAATTTATATTATTTTTTTTTCTTTTCTTGGCGAGGGTGGTAAAGTACCCTACTCCCATATGCTATAGAGCAGATTTTATTTTAAAAAAATAGTTCTGGGAATTGACATACACATGGGGCTCAAAACGCACCACCTTTTTGCCTCTAAACCAATTAAACATGGGAATCAATATTGGGCCCTTCATCCAGGCAGGTTTCAGAGCATATTCTTGGATTAGAGTACAGTGCCAGAAACCCACTCCCAGACTGCAGTTTGTATGAGGCTCATCTGTGTAAGATTGGTTCTGGAAATTGTGAAATAAAGTTGGACAGCGACTGACTAGACACTATGTATGTTATAGTGGGTAGAAAGGCAAATGAAATACACTCCACTGTATAACTTTTAATTATCATATATCAGTTCCAAATTGTGTGTATACACACACACACAAACAGTATGTCAACATATATCCAACAGTCATTCTTGCCTTAATAGCCTCAATGCCTCACTTATAGCCCAGGGTTACCCTTAACACACATTGCTTTCATTATACACACACAGTATATCTACTTAAAAACAGTTTGCTATGAGACGAAAGGTGGTAGTTTTTATTTAAATACTTATAGCTTTTTTTGCAGATATTAAAATCAGTAAATCTCCGCATTAGTAATGGAGTCCATAAAGAAGCAGATTACGTGTCCCTTTATTTGCTGCCACCATTACAAAAGCGGGTTAAATTAGCAATGACAGAAGGAGTGTTTACTTGAGGCTGAAGTCAGAGGCATCTACTCCCAAAGTGTATTGAAGTAAAACAGTGTACATTTGTAATAAAACGATGCATATTTCTTACATGATTCTCTTTATCATAGATGTATCTTCTGAATAAATCTTTACTGAGCAAAATATGATAAAACTTACTTTTTTTTTTTTTTTTACTGTATCTCCAGGAATGTAAAGATCTAAATATCCAAACAGATTTTATATTTTTCACTATAAAACTAAACTGTCTGTGTAGAGGTTTTCCTGTCTTAAATCAGTAGTTTAACAAGAATTAGAAAAGGATGTAGCTCTGTTCAGTGTTCTGACAAAGTAGAAAGTGTGGAAACATAAATAAGGCTTTAATTTTGGCAAAAATATAATACAATGCCTTCTGCTATTTCCTCAATTCAATGGCCCTCCTGTGACTTCATCCTAGAAAGAGAATGGATACAGTTAGAGAGAGGGGCAAAGTGTGATTGCACAGATGTCAGGACAGATGTTATGGCTTTAGACATTATAACCAACTGCAAGACATATAATGTGTTAATATCAATGTGCCCGCTAAGATATGTAGGAAGAGGCTAAATGACTGGATAAAATATGTAAAACACACAAAAGTTTTAATGTATACTCCAAGAGACGTATATTATTTGTAAACACAAAACGAAAGTGAGATATGAACATCTGAGAACACAACCTACTTAAACGGGACTCTAGGCAAAAATAGGTCATTTGATATAAATGCTTTTGCAGGGTTACCTAATTAACTTCACTCTTTTCAATGCAACGGGCAAGCCAATTTTCATTTCTAATAAGCCCCAAAGTAACAGTTTCTCAGCTTTTGGAATTGTGACATTTCTTTCTGTTCTCAGTCATACACGCTGCCATCTTTTACATCTCTGACCTAAAACTACACCCATGTGGGAGGGCTTCACACAGTGTTGCGGTCGTGTAAAGTGTAAAGCGCATCCCCTGTGGGAATGGCATTGGGTTACAGCTGTGAATGATGGCAGCCGGCATAAAAATGAAACGGAAGGAGAAGAGTTTTTTACTCACTTGTCCCTTGAGGGATCGGTACAGACCGATAACTTTCTGGAGGTTTCTCCCCAGCACAAGTGAGCAAAAAAATGGGGGCTCTCTCACAGGTCACTAATAAGTCGTCTACATTCACAGGTGTGGTACTTTCATTTTTTTTTTTTGTACATCATTTTTAAGAAGTGACTGTTCTATATAAACAATGCCAAGTACAGATTAATATACATATTAAGAAAAAAACAGTCATCCATCCTCTGGTTTGGTTACCCATTCATTCACAATTTTTTTCATATTTTTTGTGGCCTGTTAAAATTGCAGCTTGTATGTATATGTATTAATGAACAAACTGTGATCAATTGTTTTCTACATGGTTCTTTGAATAAAGAACTTGATAAATGGCCAACTGAATGTACTGGCAGTTGGAGATGTCCCATTTCTGTGGTACAGATAGAAACATCCTGTGTATTCAAAGTCTCATCCCACCTCCAAACAGAAAGTGAAAACGGCAGAACCCACAGCATTAGGATTGCACATACAATGTAAATATATCAGAGACTATATTTTATTTAATGTAATAATAGTGCTTTAAATCGTGCACAAATGAATAAAATCCTGAATTACAAACGTCACTGCAATGGGAAGGAGACTATAGAATAGGTGGTTCCTAGAAGGACTGAACAGGTAGAAATGTCCAGAACTGTAGTTTGATGACTGAAGTAACAGAAGAACATGAAGATAAAAGACAGAAATAGTGGAAAAAGTGACAGAGTGATTTTACAAATCCACTGACACAGGGACCTTTTAAGGTGCTCTGCAAGAACATTAATGAATCCAAAGACAAATGTTTCAGATAGTACAGTGCAAATAGTAGGGGTGTCAAGCATGAGTAAAAGTACCTCACGCAGTACACTTATCCGTTACCTATGATCTGGAAGTGTTCTCTTCCCTTTGTAAGTTGTTGGTTCACGGCCTGAAGACACTGCTGTAATTGCCTCACTGTCTGGCTTAAACTTGGCGACGTTTTTTCTTTCCTTTCCTGACCATCCTGAGAAAAACAGAAAAAAGATAGTGTCAGCATGTCTGATGTGTTTACATACACTTGGAGACCAAAGCAGGAAGGGAGCAAGTGGATAACCATTGGTTTTCCTGTGAAATTCTAATCGATGCAGGAAGGCCCTAAAATCCATCCTCAACAGTAAGACCAAGCCAAGGATATAAATGTTTACAGGATTTTAGTGATGATGTTATGAGTCAGTGCACAATAAGCCTGCATGTCTAATGCAAGACGACAGACATCACACAACTCACCATTTCATCAGAGTTTCCACTGTTTTCAATAACATTAGAATCCCCAGCAGATCTCAGGATTTCCAACTGAATGAGATCCAGAGATTTCTGGGCCTGAGAAAGAAAGAAAAAAATATTCATATGGATTTAAATAAGAATTATTCAGCTGTTTAAAAACAAAACAAAACACGGATTCAGAAGTATTTGCAAGTGCAAAACAATTAGGAATTAATGAAAGCTGCATAGTGTCTGATATATCTGTCAGGAATAAAGGCATTAAGAGATCACGACCACTCCCAATAATTAGTACATCCCGCACTCAGCGCACCTCAAGAACGTCACTGGCCACTTTCTGTCGCTCACTCTGTTCCCCTTCCAGTTTCAGTAGCGTTTCGTTCAGCTGTGACTTCAGCTGTGGATGCAAGAAAAGAAATTAAATAAAATAAAAAAAACAAAAAGATTTTTTGTGCTGTTTTAATAAAGGTTGATCCAAATAACTCATCCCTGCTTGTATCTTTGTTTTACAGAGCAGCAAAACCTGTATTCTATTCAATGTTTTGTGATACACCCCTCACCGAGAAAATTGCATGTTTAGCAATCGACGCCTGCTGTCAGCTCACCTGCCTTTTATAAATCAGTGCAGACACTTTCACTTGTGAAGAAGAGTTGCAGCAAAATGAATGGTAAAAAGGACACAGACCTTACATGTAAAAAACTGAAAAGACTGAACATGCCCAGATCCAGGGCGTTATTAACCTAATCATCCTAGTTACTTAGTGGGGACTGAGCATAACTTCACATTGTTTTACATTGAAATGAATACTGCCACAAGGTGCAATTAGAAATTACTGGCACCAATAGCCCCATTAGAAAGTCATATTTATTCATGCTTGTAGGGTGGATTAAAAAGCTAAAAATAAAAGGAATTCTGATTTAGGTTACTGTAAGTTAATTTAGTTTTAATAATATTAAAAGGATAACGTTATTAGATATGGGTTTAAACTATACTATATTTGGAACTTCCACTGACCATGTGAAATTAGAAGAATTGGAGAGGGAGATACAATACGCAAATCACAATACATTAGTGAAAACTGAAGTAGAAGAGCAGAGCTGAGTGTGAGAAATGACGACTGAATCTGTTGTAGGTGCAAAAGATAACACTTTAGCAGAAATGATAGCATTATTATTGAAATAAGAACACAGACAAATATACTTGGAGCAGGCATACAGCAATTCTAAAAAAACAGAAATTTAGGAAGAAATGAACTGGTCCAATAGTTCTTATCTGTTCAAATTATAAGTGGTTCAGACATGAAGTAATTAAAAGGGACATTGAAATCACCATGTATGCTCTGTGCCATCAGACAGAAAGTGGAAATGCATGTCGAAAAAGGGCTGTCCACTTCAAAACTAAATTCAGCAGTATTTTTTTAACTTTGAAATGAGTGGTATTTAGGGCCCTATTAAATTCCAGCCCGTAAGTGCAATGTGAAGCTCGCAGCGCCTGTGGGCTTGAAATTCCCCTGTGTTACTGTGCTATTAAATTAGAATGGGCTTCAAGTTAAGAGTTTGAGATACAAACCCGTAAACCAGTTGTCAGCCGACGGACTTGAATTTTTGCGATCATCATCATCGCAGAAATATGGAGGTTTGATTTCAAAGTGCTACGGGCTTCAACTAAATGTTACGATCGGACACACATTCCATTCATGATGCAATTTTAATAAAGACGCAAATATGATATTCTATCAAATGTGAGTTACTGTATATGTATTAACACATTGATTGCTGGGATCGATCTAACACAGGAAATATACATGCAATAAACTATTTTATTGGGCCGATTTGCGGGCTTGAGAATGTTGTCCTATTGATTCTAAGACCTAATAACACTTTAATTTTTAATAATTGTACAATAGTGTGTTTTTACAGTACAAGTGCTACGTATTGGACTTTACCCTCCTTGAGAGTCCTCCCCTGCACTAGTAGGGCTTTGGGCTCCATTTGCGTGTTACGAGCTTGCTCGCGAGTGACTTCGCTATAATTCCAATCATGTTATTAAATTGCAACAGTTACGGGCTTGACAGATCAAACTGATTTACGGACGCAATGTTAAACGTTGCTCAGCCTGTACGCTTTTTTCGCAGCTAAACCGCAGATCGGCAATGGCCTACATTACGGGGCTAATTTAATAGCCGTAGGCCTTACTTTAAAAACATAGCTCGCATTGTAGAAATGTAACTCGAATTTAATAGGGCTATTAATCTTCTGCTCCTCTGGCTTGAGGCACTAATTGGAACAAGATATGCAGGTTGTGAAAGGAACTGTTCTATTTCTAATATTAGATATATTTTTTAGGCAAAGGTTTTGTTCAAAGAGAACAAACCTTTTGCTTCATGACCTACAAACTCCAGGCTTAACCTGGCTACAAATATTAGAGGGAAATACTTTCTTAAACACATTTATACACTCTTAAGGGATAAACAGAAGTGGCAGCCAGAGAGAAGAGGGTTCCAAATTATAGGCAGCAGGAGAGATTAGCAGACAGTAAGGCCTGGAGTCTCCAGAGAGCGTCTTACCAAGGTCAGCTCTTCATTCTGCCTTACAGCTTCTGAATTTGAATCATCAAGCTTTCTCTGTAACTCTGTCAATAGATCTTTGAGCTGAAATGAAGTTCAGAAATTTGAAGCAGCTGCCACTGAAAAATTATTTGATGTATTTTTATATAAAGAATCCAAGTGAGGTACATCAGAACTGCATGTTAAGATGCCCCCTTTTTGATTGATATTTTATATAAAAATCTAACAAAATCACTGGCCAGATATGTAAATATGAAGCATCAATTGTATCATTCCATATGAAAAAAAAAAAAAGAGAAGAAAATCCTGCAGATAGGTGTCCATGTGCAGTACCCAAAATTGAAAAGTAACTCCAATGGTAAATCTGTGGAACAGTGAGGATTCTTAAGTATGAATGAAGAGAGAGATTGGCTTTGTATAATGAAAATACCCAAAGTAGGACAAACAGAGTAAGAACAGAAACAGCCACAGTTCAAATTTTGAAGGATATAAAGTAATGTATGTTGCAGAGAAAAATAAATTAAACCATCTGATTTAGTAAATCACACAGTAGCAGTTGTGATGCGTGTAGAATGATTTCTCCCTTTCCAAGCTATTTACTGCACATCACAGTCTGTATAAAAGTGCACTTTGCCCAGAACATAAGTAAGATGATGCTATGGTCACTTACCTCTCTGACTTCTGAAACGTAACTGGCTCTTTCATTCTCTGTCTTTTCCAGCTCTGATTCCAAATGTTCCTTCTCTTTTTGCATCTGAAATATAATCAACATAAATTATTTTTAATGGGCCTCATTAAGCAACTATTTTTCTTTATGTTTTTTGAATAACTATACTTGATAATGGACTACATGTTTTTAGGAAACCAAAAAAAGGAGCAAAGCTTTTATATTTGTAACTTTTACTTGCATTATGTTTTTGCTCAGCCAATTCTGCTGCTACTTTGTCAAGACAGTATATCCTTGTAATGAGCTTTGCATTAGACATAGTGAATGTATTGGCAACTGTAGAAGTCTGTAATGAAAGCCCTGATGGGGGAGAAGCCTGTAATACATTTCAGTGATACCTGCCTTTCTTAATTCCCCAAAAGGAACCCAGTCCAGTCTTCCTCAAGGTTATTACTTCTCAGGACCAGCACAAGATGTACATGACACCCTGGGCTTTGTTGCAGCTCCTGTGATATCCATGGTTTCCAGTCTAGTCTATCTAGGATCTGGAGATCCTCACCGAAAGTGAATGGCCCTTGCGTCTGTGTGTGTTTAGACATTGTGTGTTATATGGATTGTACATACGTTAACATGCCTGATATTTATCTAAATTATTTATATGTACTTTTGTAATCCACATCCTGTGATACAATTATGGTTTGCAAGGAGAGGTCTAAAAGTTTTATTGTAAAACTAATACAATGGGGTGTTCAGCATTGAAGAACTCCTGCATAATAGTTAGGTTAGCTTCCCTTCCTATCGAATTGGGATACCTTTTGTTACTCTGCACCCAGTCTAACTGAAATACAGATACAGTTTTGTTCTCTAATTTATGTAAGTTCCTGTGTGTTCCAATAAAGTGCATTTTGTTCAGTCGTATGACTGTCCGTTACCCGATGGATTGCAGCACAACAGGCACATCTGTCAGCCACTGCCCTCTGTGTTCCCTCATAGTCAATGACCTCATCTATCTCTGCCATTCCCTTTTGTGTGCTTTCAATCTTTCCCAGGATCAGTCTTCTCTCGTAATTCCGGTTTTCTCATGATTTGGCCAAAATATTTGATCTTTTGTCTTGTTATCAAATCTTCAATTGAACAATTTGTCTTTATTTACTGTAGTATGGATTGATTAAACCTTCTTGCAGTCCAAGGAGCTCTAAGAAGTTTTCTCCAACACCACAATTCAAAGGCATCAATTCTACAGTGTTCATACTTCCTTATGGTCCAGCTCTCACATCCGTGTTACTACTGGGAATACCACACTATGTGGACCTTTGTTTATAGTATAATATATTTTTTTCATAGTGTGTCCAGACTTGACAGTTTTCCTCCCAGAAGCATACATCTTTTCATCTTATGGCTGCACCCACAAACTACAGAGATCCTGGAGCCCAGGAAAATAAAATAAAATCTGTCACTGCCTCCACTTCTTCCCCTTCTATTTGCCAATATTAAGACTCCTGTTAGCCTCCTGTTCAACGTTAAATAGACGAAGATCATGGCAGTCTTTTGCACTTTCTTCTTTCACCCTCACTAATAGGCCCTTTAGTTTCGCCTCACTTTCAGCCATAAGATTAGTATCATCCACATATCAGAGGTTGTTGATATTTCACCCAGCAATACCAAGTAAATATCAATGTTAATTACATTTATTTATAGGCATACTATTTCTTAATTTCTGCAATAACCACAGCCTTTGCAGTGTCATTTTAACTTAAAAGGTTTTAGAGTTTGCAAATATTAAGATGTAATCTAAAACACTGTGCAATAGACCTCAGAACATTTTCTTTTAAAACCAGCAAATAACCTACATGTAAAGATTCATTTTCCTGTATTCTCAGTTTCTCCAGCTGCTGTTCCAACGTATGTACTTTAGAATGTACCTAGAATAAAAAAAAATTTGCATTTAATCTATACAAGTTCTCCCAAAAAAGTAGAACAGTGCTTGTATCAAAAACAAGTAAAAAGGCACCGCCATGAAACTGAAATTTGGGCACTTCATTCAGCTGTATCATGTGTAGGGAATTTGACCCTTAAAATTACAACTTAAAATCATATGAAATAAAAATTAAAAATATCTTCCATTATCAGCAATAGTGGTATGTGTGAAGAAACGGTCACTATAAGCAATGTATAGTAAAATGTATACTGTTGGCAACTGAGCAGTGTGTAAGGGAGGAGAGGAGAGCCATTATGAGAAGGGTATAGGTGGGGTGGAGAGGAGCCTGCCGTGAGCAAGATGTAGGAGATGGGAAAAGTCTGGAAAGTAGTTCGCTATTAGCAAGATGTAGGAGATATAGTGGCGCTTCACCACACCTACCCTAAGAATAGAGTAGGGCACATGAGGCTGCTCATAAGAATTCAGAAGTCTCCAGAAATTAGAAAATACACTTATAGTATGGATTAACCAGCCTCCCCAACATGCATCTCTACAAACCTCATTCAGCTCTTTCTGAGATTCATCCACCTTCTGTTTCCATCTTCCCTCTTCCTCTTCTACACTGCGCTGCAGCCTCTGTAAGATTCCCTCCTGAAAACACAAAGCACTGAAATCTCAATCCATCCAAATGTACAATATATATCAAGACTTATTGCTCAGATAAATCATCTACTTACCGTTTCTGCAAGCACCGACTTGTACTTCTCACACTCCTGCTGCAGCATAATGTGGATCTCTTCCCCCTCCTTTAACTTCTGTTCCATTATCTGGGAAAAGAGGGAAGGTATTCTGGATTACCACCACATGTGCAGTGAGCTTGTGCACTGCTAACCAAGTATTAAACAGTCAAGATCCCATTTATGGCAGAAACAAAAACAACACAAATAAATATAAATACAATTTGTGCTCGCTAAAAATATTGAATGGAAATGTTAAATAACAGCGTTTGAAGGTTGTGTATGTCAAGGATAACTTATCTATAGCCTCTCAAATTCTCCTTGCCAAAGTGTCTGTAACTTAAGTCTCATAGGAGGTGGTGATGAAGAAGATAAGCATGCCCAGAGGGGTTCTTTCTACACACAATCAGAGAGCAAAAGGTAGCTCAAGGTTAGACAAGTGGAATGAACTTATAGGGTGCTACTAGGGGTAAATATAATAATGTACAGAAAAAGAAACAACAGAGTCCCCTAAAAAACATTGGGCCTCATTCTATTACCGGCCACAGCTGCTGCGGGGCCGCAAGGACCGGCCGCAAGCTTTCCGGCTATTCTATTCCCCTCCGGCCGGGGACTCCGGCAGGCTTGCGGCCGGCGCCTTGCTATCTCTTGCGGCCGATCGCGCCGGAGGAAAGCCTTTGATCTAAAACGGCCGCAAGGAAATCGGCCGTAAGAAAAGCCTGGTTGCGATTCTATTGCTTCGGAAACCCTGTCTGCAAGGCTAAAAACGAGCCGCAGCTTACTTGCAGGAAAGAGGTCCCGCTAGCACCAATTAAGCACATAAAATAGCTCAAATAAAGCCATCCTGCACTTTGAGAAGACTATAAAGGGATTTTAGGTGTTAGAAAAAATAGCACATAATTATCCTATACTCAAATCCGTAAAATATTTTATTTTTAATATACGTAAAATATCCATGTAAAAAGTCCAGAGTGCTTGGAGCACCTCAGACCCGCCCACGCCGCAGCCGGAAAATAAACAGTTAATTTGAATTTGGGTTTGGGCTGGTGTGCAAGCTTGAGAGGGGGTTACTTTTAATCCTCATGTCCCCCAATATGATCCCTAGCATTTACAGAGCTGTACAGTGCAGGCTTGAATTTATTTTTGCGTTTTTAGATTTCACAGCTTACGGACGGTTTCAAGATATGCGGTCGGCCGTAAGGGGAGATCCTTGCGGGGCCGTATAATTGAATCGCGAGTTAACTGAACCCCCGCAAGGAATCGCAGCCTTACGGACGATTTACGGCCGATAATTGAATGAGGACCTTAGCCTTTAATAAATTAATAATAAAAAATATATAGTTTAAAATAAGCAGAGGCAGGGTATTCAGTTATAAGTTGCTTGAGTATAGTGTAATAAATCCAGATAATATATAAGGAGTAAATGCCAAGTACATAAATATATCACTATAAAAAAATATATAAGGTGCTAGATGGAAAGTGATGAAAGTGCAAAATAAGTGCTAACGTATATATATATATATATATATATATATATATATATATATATATATATAGAACCAAAAAACACTAGGTTCTATTAAAGTGCTGTAGTGAAAGCCTGTTGTCTAAGAAAATGGAGTAGTTTATATCTAGTACAAGGCTATAAACTCCCTTATATCTGGAGTTAATAATGTGCCACTTCCTAGGGTTTATCCTAAGGTTATCCCAAATTTTGGGGGCAGTTTAGACAGTGGCAAAGTGACTAATGCAACTACATCAGCTCTATGTCATTGCATTCCTCGGTATTATTAAATTATATAATATTGGAAAACGGAGCTCCGTTTTTTTTTATATATCCAGAGGCTTAAATGGATATTGTATTATTGCTAAATAGCTAAAGCGACTATAAAGGCGACTATAAAGGCATCCTATCGTACGCGGTTTAGGCGATGACATCATCAACCCGTGTGCATGCTCTTGCGTCTGACGTCATCGCGAGGCGTCTAAACCGCGTGGAACGCAGTCTGAGCTCCCACAATTAGAATGTCACCATTAGAGTGTATATAATACGATAGGAGCATTTAGGCAGCCACCAAATTTAAGGCAAACATTGGTGAACAGAAGATTGCCAAATGAACAGCATAACACAGAAAATGGCACCAAACCCTGCAATAAAAGTCGCTGCAAACTATGCCAACACATCTGCAAAGAGGACACAGCCACGCACAACAACAAGACCCACAACATCAAAGGCTCATATTAATGTACATCATCAAATGTAGTGTACATGATACAATGTACTGTATGTGTAAGGGGGTGCTACATTTGGGAAACCAGCCAGAAACTACACATGCGAATGAACCTCCACCGAAAAAAGCACAATGAAGACCGTTATTTTATTCCAGTTGGACACCATTTTACCCAGGAGAATCACTCCATCCAGAACCTCAAAATAAAAGTACTCTGAGGGAATTCCAGAACTATCCAACATCAGAAAACTTTTGAATTAAAAATGATTACATTTTTTAATACAAAGGATTTGGGCATTAACATCGACTTAGGCTTTCTGGCCCACTATCTTAATGTCTTATAGCACATACATTCCACTTACCTCCCCCCTTCTATTACTGTTTTTGTAAGCAACATGCTATGCTGAAATTGATCGCTCTTTTTTTTACTCTGCTGTGTTCAGGACATTATTCACAATGCTGATCTATTTCTCACTTAACTCTGCCCAATTAACTTTGTTTTTCCAAAAAAAAAATTCCCATCTCTTTCTGTTTACATAAATGTGTGTATGTGTGTGTATATGTATGTATGTATGTGTGTGTATATATATGTATGTGTGTGTATATATATATATATATATATATATATATATATATATATGTGTGTATGTATGTGTGTATGTATGTATGTATGTATGTATGTATGTATGTATGTATGTATGTATGTATGTATGTATGTATGTATATATGTATATATATATATATATATATATATATATATATATATATATATATATATATATATATATATATATATATATAGTGTGTCTTTAGGTCCTTGGAACTTTTCTTCAATTTCTTTGTCCTTAGTGCTGTAAAATAGACAAGGAGAAGGGAGGCTCATCTAGGGAGGCTGAACAGTGAGTTTTGCAGAAGAGGAAAATTCTTTAAAAAGTAGGTAATCTCCTTACATTTATGTCAGGCTATTCAGGCCCACAGATCCTTTCACTGCTCTCCTTGTGCAGGGTTATGTGTGCAGTCAGTTTTATGCATACAGCCATCAGGGAGAGAAAGGTATGGTCCATAAAGTTTTAATATGCAGTAAAAAAATATAAAAAGCTTACATTAGGCTTAGTAATGTCCACAAGTGTCCTCTGTGTCTGTCCACAGGTCAGCGCCAGCACTCCACGTGCGGAGTTTCTGTCTCCTGCTTTGGGTGTCACAGGTGGACTGTGGTTGGCTCACTAAGCTTTTTATATTATGTTTTACTACTGACTGCATCAGTAGTAAGACTGCATGCATAGAGCAGACACATATTCCTGCACAAAGAGCAGTGAAAGAATACTTTTTATACTTGCAAAACAGCTACCTTAGAGGAGCCTCTTTTCTCCTTGTCTATTTTACAGCATTAAGGAAAAAATAAACAGTTTATATATATATATATATATATATATATATATATATATATATATATATATACACACATATACACACACACACACACATAATCTTGTTAAGTACAGAATCTTATAACTCACCTTCACGTCTTCTGCTCCAACATTTTCTTTCAAACACCCAAGTGCCAGCTTCTCAAACTCCTGAACCCATTCACTGTGCCGCTGCAAGAGTGAACAAGAGCATGTTTTAAATAAATTCTCAAGAGCATGTAGGCAGGGGAAAAAAATACAAAAAAATGTATTAATGTGTTTACAGGTACTTGACCCCCATTAGATGCACAAGTGTTCAAGAGAGGATTGTATGAGGTAATGTTTCTAAGTGCAAACTGACATTAAATAATAAACTCGAGAGAATACAATGTAGTACTCTACTGATCTGCATTTTTAAAACAATGAGTCAATAATATTTAACTATCCCAACAGCACTTCATAAGATGATTTTTTTTTTCTTGCACACAATGTATAGGGTACAGAATGGAACATGGAAGTCTCCAAAACTGCAGTGCACCATCAGGTTGAGACTTAATAAGCACATGGAAAAATATTTAAAAAAAGTTGATTAAATATGGATCTGGATATTGTCATTTTGGTTATTGCTTGTATAGTCCTTGAAATCCTTCCACTAGAAACTGTGTAATAAACCTCAGGCTGTGACGGTCACGCTGATCATATTTTATCTCTATTCATATTATTTATCAAGAGAGATGGCAGAGTGGTAAGATTAAGAGGTTGTGAGTTTAACTAAAATAGTAATGCAAAAAAGAAGGACATTTTGCATTTGATTTCAAATAAATATACTAAAAACATTACAACGCACTTATATTGGTCTCAGTCCTTTAAATTTTACATTGTTTTTCTATTTTATATTGTAACCCAAACTAAAAAAAACTAAAAAAAAAAAAAAAAAAGAAAAAAGGAACTGGTGGGATTTAAAAAGTGCATCCTTTATCACAGACAGTTGCTTTAACCACTGTCATCTCTGTATTGTTCTGGCATTTCCTGAAATATAATTAAATTAACCCACAAAATTATTCTCTCATTCAGCCTGCCAACTGGTTCTTCAGCTTATTACATAAACCCTAGATTCAAAGGGCCAGTCAGTCTCACAGCAATTTCAAACAGGAAAATGAGTTTCCATATGCTTTCAACCCTCTACCTCATGGTGCAGAACACACCTACTGACTTTAGCAGCTCTTTAGAGACCACTTATTTGTGCTGTAGTATAAGGCAAGATAAAATTAGATACAAATCGTTTGTCTCCTGTAATAGTTATTTACTAAAGAAGCACACACACTTAAGCATATTGTTAGTTGTTTTTTTTAGAAATCACATTATTAGTATGGATGTGTTAATCCAATTAAAGTGAATATAAATGCTACTTTTATTACACATGGTTTCCCTAAAAGTGTACCTACACTCACTAATCTCACTAGACACTAGCTTTCCTTGATCCAAATGAGAACCAATTGGCCTACCGTGAACCAAATGGAAGAACCAACCCCAGACACTAGGTTGCCATGATACCACTAACAGCAATCCGAGACACTCACACGCTTCAATGTCAATGAGAACCAACCTCGGACACTAGCTAGAAATAATCCCACTGATATTCAGCCCCAGACACTTGCTTGCCTAGAGCTGGCTATTGGCTTACCTGGATCCAATTTGGAATCAATACCAGGCAATGGCTTGCCTTGAACGCAATGAGAACCAGCCCAAGACACTCTTCCCTTGATTCCACTGAGAATGATCGTTTTCATTATAGATCACTGCAAGCTAACTCCACATAATATACTGCCTGAATCTCAATTTGAACTTTAGACACAAGGGTTCTTCTTGTAATCAAGTCAAACTAAACACAAGCTTGATTTGATTTCAAGGACAACCAACTCTAAATATAGGTTTGTCTCAGTACTACTAGGAGTTAACTCCAGGCATTCTCTTGCATTGATCCCACGTGGGAAGTGCATATGTAAACTTACCTTGATCCCAACATCCTTATTCACAAATTCGAAATCTAAATATCCTAAAATCTCAGTTTAATGACAATTGACCTTCTGACTTGCTGATTCCAATGGGCTAAAAAGTAACATTTCATCTTTTACCACTTCTTTGTCACCCTGAAGTGGCTGCCCACAATGATAGCAGAAAAATGCATTTGTTTTTGGTATATTTTAATTCAAACGGTGATCTCTTACCAAACTTGATGAAACAGACACATTTGGGAAGAGTTTCTGCAGGACATCCCGCATCTCAGTCTCCATTGCATGTATAAGCTGGTCTCTCTCCTATCGGAAGACATGGTTCATTGATACATGAATATACAACAAGAGAAGACAGACAAATTAATTTGGGAGAAACAAAAAATCTTATTTTATTGGGGGTGGGGGATGGGAGGAATCACATATCCATTAGTTATAGCGAAAACATTTTCGCATGCACATTTCTCACATTCCACTTTTAGATTATATTTGTCTAGACGTTATTGCAGAAATCACTCTCTCCAACACTTATAATAACACAAAAACAACTCCAGTTGCAGTACTGTAGTACAGATCTAAAAAAGCACATTTGCAATTTATTGTTGCTATATAAATGTAAATCTAATAACCAAAGATAATATGTGTTTGAAATCTCTGAATCTGACTAAGAGCTTCATGAACCAGGAAAAAAAAAATCATATAGCTGGGACAGTGAAGGGGAAGGGATGTGGTGTTACTTTCAATTGTATCCAGTTAACAACACCCTTCCCTACACGGATAACTACAAAACACCCACCCATCATTCAGGTTTCTGGATGTGGTGTAAAATGAAAAATGGTGTCCTGAATTCATAAAACAGAGTCTTTAAAATATTCAGATTTTCCCAATGAATGTTTTATGCCAACAGCTGACAATATTGTTTGGTACATACTTAACAAACAAGTGCCCTTTTTCTTGAATTGCCGTAGTTCTTTAAAATCAGAACACAAGATCCCACCACCACCCTCAGTCAACATATCATGAGTAACTTGCTACTCTAAAAAGGGACCAAGTAGAAGTCTAAAATATTGTAGAATTTTAAATTAAATTGTGATCACATGTACCTTATCAATTGAATATTATTTTTAAAAAAAAAGCATTTTTACAATAAATTTCTGGTAAAGGTTGTCATTTTTAGCAGTCAGTCATCCTGTATGATCTACACACTAAGCACGGGTTGTTGCCAATGCGATAATTGCTATAACTATACGGTCTGCATACATTGTTTATCGTTTAAAGCCATACAAAGTTAAGAATGAGAACATGCAGACTCAGGGAGAATATTTTTTAACAACATTCAATTGATAACATTTTTACAAGTTAATAATTATAAATGTGCTTATTCAGACATGTAGTTTACAGCACTACAACAAATAAACCATTTTATTTCTCAAGGTGCAGTACCATTGTTACAGTGGGATTTGTATATAAAAAACTCTTAAATCTCTACCATTATGGAATTATTCAGTTTTGAGTTAGAATATATTATTATAAAGGAACAGATAGAAAATTGGATGTCCTGCATCAAAGTGCAAACTTTCAGAGTCTGTAAACTACTATGGACACAAGAGTTGGTTGGGGGGGGGGGGGGGGGGGCGGGGTGTTCTGAATGATATGCTATGCCAGGATCGATGAGAAAAATAAATAGATGAACTCGACAGATCACAAGATCTTGTGCAGAGTGTGATAAGACATATAGTACCTTAATCTATCGTCTAATAAAATATTGGCATGAAAGAAAAATCAGAGCTTCCTGGAAACTTCAATAGGAGAAGCTCATTTTCATGTAATGTTTGATTCTCATCCGACAGTGAAAATATCCATGTGTTAATAGACTAGGAACGGACCAATTCACAAAACAAAAACTCATTTTTTAGTTCATTATAGGCAAATGCCAGATATTTCAAAATATGATAGAATTTAAAATTGCAGGTAATAAACAAGTACTTTATTAGCTGAAAGTAATTAAAATAGAGGATTTTCTTATACTGAAGATTGTAATTTTTACCTATAAGTCTTCTTCATACATCCAGCAAACCTCTGGTTCCATCACTGAACTGAAATTACTAATAACTGGTAACAATTCAAATGTGGTTTGCATACATTATTTTCAGTCTAAAAAGGTGCTTAAGTTTAAACGTTCAGGCACGAGCAGACCCCTGCGTTTAATTTAATTCAGTGCATGCTCAGATTTCTTAAATCTAATTTTTATATTTGAATCACTGAATGCAGCACCAAGGAACTAAAAAGCAATGATTAGAAATGTATTCTGGCTTAGAGTTAAACTAAAGGCTTGGTGGGTGGATCATAGAGTCTTAAAAAAAAAAAAAAAAAAATCAAAAACAAAAAAAAAATCAGGTTTTCCCCAAAATTGCTTTAAGCCCATGGCTTACACGACTACTAATATTGTTCGTTTGTACATACTTGAAAAAAAAAAAATGACTTTTCATGAACTGCAGTAGTCCTTTAATAGGTAAAAGATACAGGCTTCAGTATAAGTTTATAGTAAGAAAATAAAATGTATTACTGTATTTGATGGATAAAGTACTTGTTTTTACTTATACACCATATTTGTATCTGCCACGGTTTCACATTAATGAGAAAAAAGAAAAAAAAAAACATTTCCGAGAAATTTTATCACACTTTTTTGTTACCTTTGAACTGTAAAAACGGGCACAGGACTATATATATATATATATAGTGCTCTGGCAGGAAATATTGGGCACAGTTCAAGTTTACAGAATATATAAGCCGTTTTGCCTTTGAGTAGCGGTTTGAGGCCTAAGTGATAGCTAGGTTATGCTAGGGCCTGAACATGTCAAGGTATAACTAAACTGGGGCACAGTGATCACCTAAAAAACAGACTCTTTCAAAATTCTGCATAATAATTTGTTTGAAGTATTAGTTTAACAGAAGTAAATTTTCCTGCAAGACAGTCTGGTTGGGACAAACAGAGTTATGTAGTAGATCAGTGGTGGGTCAGTGTCTTTCCAACAAGGGCCACAAATAGGCCAGGATTTCCCATTTCTTTCTGATCAAATAAGTAAATAAATAGTACATTTGTGTTCACATTTGAATGTCTAGGGATAGGTAAAAAAAATTAATATAAAATTCTGATCGTAATACCCAGAAATATAGTTATTGCTCTTCACTCTGGGAAACTGGGCAAACAAATCCTAGAACATTGGCGGCCCCCACAGGACTGAGTTACCCACCACTGCTATACACTCTTCAACATAATCTAAACATGTATTTGACAGATGAAAATTGTTTATCAAATAAAAACAGGAGTTAGACCATCAGAGAACAATGAACCTAAACCAACCACTCATAGTGACATAGGAGTCACTTAGATAATAATGATATTTATTTTAAAGAAGGAATACATGACATGATCATGTGTTTTTTAATTGACTCAGGGAAAATTATGCTAACCATTCTCAATGTAATTTTCACATAAAATATACACACTTCACCTACTTCTGGAAACATCTCACTGTATACTCTCTGGTAGGTTGCCATCTTTCACACATGTGACTTACAAGTACTATGTTCTGTGAAATAAGGGAAGGATTCTAGAGACTGAGAAACTGGTACTCAACAGTAAGTGTGGTATAAATGTAACACAAATATTACACTGAGGTGGGTAAAATTAATTAAGAAAACGTAAAAAAAAGTATTTAAATAAAATACCAAATATTGGCTAGAGTTTCTTTATATAATATTGAAGTTAGATAGAATGGCTTTCTGCACCTCTATTAAGTATGTTACACGGCTTTTTCCTTTTTTTTTTGTTTCTGAAAATCTCTATTGCACACAGACTTCTTCTGCACCTTGTGATCTGTGGTTTGCCGGTCACACAAGGTGTCCCCAATAGGCAAACGGCATAACACAGTGTTACTATTAATATTATAGAACATTAGTAAAAGATGGCTATGTAGGAAAGTCATTGCAACTGTAAAAGAAAATCTATACAGGATTAATGGTTATACACAATAATTTTCAGGGTCCACACACAAAAACAGAGCATGCCTAGGGAGTGAAACAAAAAGAAACAAGACAAGAGGATCAGAAAGGAAAAGACAGTACAGCATGTAGAGACTGTTGAGAGATGCACAAGTTGGGACTGTAGCACTTTGTAATTGTGCATGTTCTCGTGTTTGGACATGTTGCAGTGCACATCTGTGCCAGTGCCTTCATCATGGCTGTGCTCCCAACTCTGTAACTTTACGTTGCTAGGGGGAAGGCTACTAGTATCCAAAATACTGATACTGGAAAGTATTGAAGATGAGAGTCAGATTATATTATTAATTAAATATTATAAGGACACGGTAGTGATAAAACAAGTCATGGCCCTTTAATTTTTTTAGTTACATCTTGCATACTAATATGTTAGGCTATGTATATATTGTTACCAGTTAATACAAATTTATGAATTTCCATTTGCTCACGCCTCTTGGGTCTGCTATATTAGCATTCCCTTCTTAAGCTACTCCCTCAAGTGCATTGTTTGGGACATGTGTAAGGGGTGGGCAGCAAACTTCATATTACTGCCAATGACTCCTGCTGTCATGGAGTCAGATGGACATGACTGTTCCTAGCTCAAAGCCTGCTGCCCAAGTTTCCCTCTGCATGACCACATGTGGCAGTTGGAGTAGCAAGCCCTGAAACTCCATATTGCAGTTTACAGTGAAGATACAAGCACACTTATGTCTGTCAGACACCATAACCGCAAACACCAGAAAGGAACAGCCAGTGCTATGTGGACTAAGAAAATGTAATTAACAGCTTGATGCCCACCCTGTCACACAGTGACATGTCCAGAGGTTCAAATAAAAGGATGGAAAGAAACAGAGGCGTCCCCACAAAGAAGGGCAGAAGGAATTTTACAAATTAGTAATATTCCATATCCATTTATAAACTGGCTCATATAAATAGACAAAACATTCTTTTTAAGGGTGATGACTTGTTTTTACCACTACAGGATCCCCTGAAAACCAACCTTAATAGTAGTGAAGAGAGATAATTCACAAACAAGCTCGAAAAAGGAAGTTATTAACCTTTTGAAGAAACCATAACCTAACATGTCTGGCTCTCCATAAAAAACTATATTTTTTATTCACCTATGAGCCAAATGCTATGTGTATAATCTTTAAAATGATATTTTTATAAAGCTATTTGCTCACAAAATGTACCATTAAGGTATTGAGGTATAGATATGCATTCTACAGTTTTTAAAAGGATTCTGTCACCTCAACAGGAAGTTGATTTACATTTTAAAAAGAGCAATAAAAACTAGCTAGACCTTCTGAAATATTTAGAATTGATTTTTCAGGTCCTGAATGCTAATGTGCAACTCAGACCTCTCTCCCATCCTTACTCTGTCAGATAGCATTGCAGGACTTTAATACAATGCTATTTATATATTTTTTTAAAAAGGTTCCATATAAATAAAACCTACAGATTAGTTAATTTTGTTCTCTTACAATATATCTTTGGCCAGTTTCATTATTTAGGTTAGTAGTAACCATCCTACTTTCAAAGCAACTTGAAGTCACAGAAAGAGCAGCAAAAGCAGCCACGGGAGTGTAGACTTTCCCCAGACTGACGCCACTTCCCCACGATTAGCGTTACAACCTTTCTGGTCTTGTTCACTCTCTCTTGTAGCATTTTTTCAGTTGATGCCAATGCCTCCATAGCTTTCCAGTTTTTCTCCCGAAGGTCCTAATTGTTTTTAGAAAGAATTAATTCAGTCGATCCATATACTAAAATGGCTTAATGAGCTGCATTCAGTAATATGCATTTAGGTTGTTTATTGTAAGGAGGATTTGTGCCTTTTTTGTCATAAATATTAAAGTGAACCACAAACAATGCTTTAAAAGACTAGTGGCACCCACGTTCATTGTAGGGTATTATTAAACTGAACAGGATATGTACTTTTTATTCTGCAAAAGAAAGTGTTTCTTTAGCAAAGGTTAATAAGACACCACAAGTGAAGGAAACAAACAGATTTTGATAAAAAGCCATCAATCCCAAACCCACAGAAAGAACAGAAAGGATTAAAAAAACATTTTCAGTGTTAGTTTAAATATGCACCTCCAGTGAAAAAACAAACAAAAAGTTCTTAATTTTTTTTGTTGTTTTTAAGAAAAAGAAAATTTCAAACATACAATAATCCTTTCACATAGGAGTCTCAATTTACACGGTCAGGTAACAGGGAATCATGGAGGACAATGCATTTCATCTGCTCGCTGCTGAAGTCAGACAAGTAAAAAAAGTTAACCTTTAAACTGGTAAAATGTATTTTAAATGCCCTGCAAGCAGACACTTTTAAAGTGCCACAAATGTTGCCATATGCGCTTTGCACCATCAGTTAGAGGGTGAAAAATTACGTGGAAAATGTTTACATTTTGAATATTGACCAAGAATAGACTTATTCGTTTATCCACTGAAGCCCCTCTCACAAGAATCTGCATAAATGATAAGGCTGAAGTCTGTTGTATTATAGATTTACACTGTCTTTATAAGCACTGTGTGGTGGTTCAGTGGTAAGTAATCTGTATTCCATTTTTTCTATCTATACACACACACACATAAAAAAAAAAAATTATATATATATATATATATATATATATATATATATATATATATATATATATATATATATATATATATATATATATATATATATATACACATAATGAATTCAGCATAAAAGTAAAAAAAAAAAAAAAATACTGTTCCCACATGTTTTTTCACCATCTATCTAATGACGATAAGTACATATGGGGACTTTTGTAGTCCTTTAAATGGCCCCAAATGTTTTAAAGCTAGTAGAGTATAAGAGAAGCTTAAAAATGTAACTATTACCATGAGACAAGGTGTAATAATTCTGAAAAACCACTAAAAAGGACCTAGCCAAATATTTAATGTATACTACTTTAAAAAACTGCATTGAAAATAGGCAATACATCCTGGGTTTTATCATCTATTCTATGCAATTATATGAGTGTGCAAACTAACATTGTGGTTGCAGTTTATTAACTTGCAGAGATGTGCAAAGACCTTGAATGCAGATAGGATGCTTATATCGGCAAAACAGTAAATTGGTATCTACAGTTGGCAGTGCTTTCAAGAAGTGTAATGGAAAGCTTACTAGACTTCCTGAGAGAGCATCAGACACTCTCAGGTAAGGAAAGAAACTGGAACAGCACCGGAAAAAACAAACTGCATATAAAAGTAAAAAATGTATAGGTTGCTTATTTTATGCTTTCTAAAATTATTTTGCCTATTTATCACATGGAAAAAAAAAAAAAAAACGTGATCTTTTAAAGGATCACTATATAGTGACAATAAGGTCACTTAAAAAACAAAAAATACACATCAGCTTCTCTAAAGCACCTATTATATGTCCTGGGGTGAACAGAAGGCTGTCCCAATAGGAGTCTCCTCTGGGGCTCCATCCCTGCAAGCAAACAGTTTAATACATGTTTTTGTTCTGTACAGATCTACTTCCCTTCTAGATACCTAATAGTAGTGGAAAGGAGCACATCTGCTAAAGACTGCTTTGCTGTTCAGTTCTCCGACTCTCAGTGACTATATGGACGCAGCACGGCAGGCACATATGTCTGGGTTACTGGTTGTGCTTATCTATATAGTTTTCATGGCAAAGATATTGGAGTGGGTTGCCAGTTTCTTCTCCAGTGGACCGAGATTTGTCTGACCTCTCTGCTATAACCTGCCCATCTTGGATGACCCTACATGGTTTAGCTCACAGCTTTATTGAGGTACACAAGCCCCGTCACCACGGCAAGGTAGAGATCCAGAAGGGGACTGCTACACAAACTCAAAAGTTGTAAACGCTTAAAAACTTAATAGTAATTTTCCGCAAATAGTTTCTTAAAAAGGTCATTGTAGTGACCTAATAACCGGAATTAAATATTTTAATTCATATTTAAAAAAAGCAATATTGAATATTTAACTTCCTTTCAAAGATCAGGTCTCTGCCCTTTATAACGTCAATGAGAGATGGCGGTTTTGAAAACTGTGTTTAAACAAATAGGAAATGTATTAATGATTTATGACTAAGGCGCAGATATAAAGGTGGTACCTCTACATTGTGCCCCTTTTACAGTGTACAATGTATTACCCAACTACATTTTATCACAATTCATTTGTCCTTATGCCAAAATGTAATCAGTCAGCGTATTTAAAATAAACACTGGACTCAACAAACACATAAGTAAAATAAGGATAAAACAACCAATACACAATAAAAAAGGTAAGTTTATATAGCTCAATATACAATACAAATATACAACCCTTCCCTTCAATACAATTTATGGATAAGATTGTGTGTCAAAATGTGGAAAATCAACCAACGTGTGGAATAAAAGAAATATACCAACAATATGATCAGCACAAAAGCAAATTAAATGAAAGAAGATACATTTAAACAATTTTTTTTAAAATGTTTTACTACAGACAAAGTAAAGATCTTATGTTGGTGATTATTCAAATATTGACAAAATATTTATATAAATAAAAAATTACAAAATAGTGCTATTTTAATATGAGACTTTAGATAAAAAAAATAAATAAAAAAAAACAGAGAACTCACAATCAAAAAATAAATGTTGATGTTGCTGCTGGTCTCTGGAGGCATTCAAGATCTTTTGGGGAAGTTTAGTTTGAGAAGGACACTTACATTCTGTAGAGCATGGCTTGTATGGATTGGTACAAGCTGCATGCATCTAATCATGTGCAGTTAAAGTGTTTTGTGTCTAATTCATAGAGATCCAATTATCAAAAAAATCAGCTCAGCGCGTAGGCTTTTCTCGGCCTTGCTGCGTTTTAACCCGCAAGTCGTCTGCGGGCTGTGTTACTGGGATAATTTAATAGCCATAAACCGTAAAATTAGAGTTACGTTCTACGTTTTTAAAACGTAGCCCGAATTTAATGGGGCTGTATGTTACATAGTAATTGAGGTTGAAAATAGACTTTCAGTCCATCAAGTTCAACCTTTTAAGATCTCCTCTGATCTGCAATATGCGGATTAGCTGTTAATTAATTAGTTGTGAATTGTTAATTAATTGATCCAGAGGAAGGCAAACAAACATTTTCTCACTGCGTTTAACCTAAATCATAAATCGGTCTGGGGGCATTTGAAGAGAGGGTGTGGAATCGCCATCATAGAACGTGGTAAAGCACTCCAGAGAGGGCTGGTAATGCTTGCTATAAAGATGGGCAGCTTTGTAGTGATGCATACATTTTGGACTCGATTTCCTTGCTGCCCAGGTCTAGTGTTCGCTTAAATCAGATCAAAAGTGTGTTTTTATTTTGTGTTCTTTCCTCCAATTAGAGGTTTTGGCAATTCCATAGAAGAGGGAGTGATAGAAAGATCAAAAACTCTACACATTCCTCCAAGAAAGGAACATCTCTTATTACTGATTTTTTATTTTTTTTAAACTAACATTTATTGCTCTATGTCTATTTTTTGCTCGGTTTTAATTGTAATATAACTATTTCTCTGAATATTATCGTTTCCCCTCTATATATTAGTTTGTGATAAAAAATAAACGTATTTTCCATATTTATTTTGCAGTCTTATCCATAAGGTGTAATATCTTATAGTTGTATATCATCAGTTTGGATTGACTTTTTTCCCCAGAAAGCAGACATTTAAATTGTGATTTCTAAAACACTGTTTAAAACCAATAAAAAAAAAACCTTCCTACTTACATTATTTTTCTGTCTTTGCTGCTCCAATGCAGATTTCATAGATTCCAGCTCACTGTGCAGATCTGTAATACTCGTGTCCTTCTCTGCAAGGCTAAATATTGACAATTTGTATTAATCTATGCAGCCCCAAAAGAAAACCTGCACAGAAAGTAAAACCCCAAACCTACTCACTTTAACATTTTGTTTTAAAAGGGCTGCTGAAGTTTGCAGATATGCTCTGCAACAGATATAAAGTTAAAAGCCAAAAGGGAAAAAATGTTTTCCTTTCTGAAATTGCTGCTCAATTGATAATGTTACGGGCCTTTCAGTTAGGGATTCTTTGTGAATTTCTCTTTGAAAAGCTGCACAAATAATGGTGCTGCACCAGCTGGGGCACTGGAATCTGCTGTGCATGGATGTGAGATATAGTTCCACTAATATGAATAATGTAGACAAAAGCCTCAGCAGCAGATTTTTTTTTTTTTTGATATGCGTCAGGTCCTGTGTTGAATCTATATGTGGCCTATGTTTTTTGTTATAATTTATAGTTAGTTCACAGAATAAAACAGAGAAATAGGTATAAACTGTAAGTGGTTATTAAAGTACAACACTCTCAGGCACTTATTGCATCACTTATAAAAGGACTGCAGACTATCACTTCTCCCCTGCAGTGCTGCTCCAAGTTAAATCACACTAAGGCCCTCATTCAATTGCGATTTGGCCAATTGAATAGGGGTCTAAATAAGCACATAACATATTTTTTTTAAATAAGTTTTCAGTTAGTGAAAAACTTGCTTTTGGATAGATATTTACTAACTAAAAACTTCTTTAAAAAAAATATGTTATGTGCTTATTTAGACCCCTATTCAATTGGCCAAATTGCAATTGAATGAGGGCCTAAGTGTCTAAGCTTCACCCTGTTGTAGTGGATGCGACCCTGCAGCTTCATGCCTCTACATGGGGATGACAATACAGGTCTATTCACTTAAATGGACTTGGTCACCCCAAGATGTTGTTTGTACACCATTTTTAAAGAGCACGAAAAATTGGCTATAAATTGTGTTATCCTTTTTTCTGAAGTGAATCAGTTTTGGGAAATTCTGTGTTGTATTTATATGCAAATGAGCAGCGAATGCATATTGATTATCTGCTTTTGTTGTGCTTAGATTACAGTCTGCACGTCAGTTTCTGTAGTGGCCAAAATAAGAACTGAAATCGTATCTCCCACCCTTATCAAGCACTTCCAGCTGCACATTGGCATACTGAGCCGCACATAAACTGACAGGAGCCATAAAATCAGTTCTAAATATTTCAGAAATTAATTATTGTAGAGAAGAAATGCCTTGTAAAATGTATAATGTTCTTTAAAATGAAATCAACTTCCTGTTGGGGTGACAGAGAGCCTTTAAATGATTGGATAAATGAAGGAGCTATATACCATCAGACTATATGGTCTGAGTAGTAAAATGTCTATAAGGAAGAAAATTCTTGAACAGAAATGTAAAATTTTTCCATATGATTTTTAAGGCGCTATTTGATGGTGCACAGCAGTTTCGGCGAGTTACATATCCCTTTAACATAAGTACGCTATATCAAATGCACAAATAACTATTTTGAATTAGACATGTTTCCCCACATTAAAATTCTTATAGTCGCTAAGTCGGAAGTACAATTACAGAAATTAATCTTCTACTCAGAAACTGCCTCCTGGAGGCCAAAACAGATATTGCAGAAAAGTTTAGAGTTTTAACAATATTAATATGTTCTGCAAAAAAACTGTTTAAAGGTACATGGAAGTTTGTGGGAGATCCTGTGTGTAAGTTTGCCTGATCGGACGTCTCATATCAAATCATTTTATTGAGGAATTCTATATATTTGTAACTCAAAGTAAATGTGAAATTTCTTATGTGAGCTACACCCCCTATGTAGGCCGAGTATCCTAGCCAATCAGCTGTGTGGAGTTGTGTCCTAGCGAATCAGCTGTCACTAGAGGCTAATTTAGCTTGGATTTGCAGGGGCTTTCCTTCTCAAAACCAACTGTCTGAAAACTAAAGAAAATCTAGCAAAATAAATATTTTTAGACACCACTGATGCTCCTCTATCAGATACATTCACAATCCAGGAAACTTCCACATACCTTTAAGCATATGAGGGTGAGGAGTTGAGTGTTTGACCATTTCTGTTCTTTAAGCTAGTTACACTTATATATCCATTTCTGTTTAAACACTGTACTATTTAACTATTCCATTGTGACCAAATTGGGTTTTTGTATTAATCTACAAGAGTGAGGAAACCATAGTCTTTCCTACATAGTTGCAATCTCAAAAATTAAATAAAAAAATAAAGCTTAATGCACACATTTGTCTTGAAGGTACAATAATTTAAAATCACTCCCTATTTCAAGATATTCAACGACTCTCAATTTATAGTATATATAAAATGGAGTATCATAGATCAGTTGCACCTTTCAAATAAAAGAAACTGCTCACATACAAGTAAACATTTTTCTTGACCCTGATATCAGCTGATTGACGGAGGTCTAATTCTTGATAGTTTACTGTGTAAAAAATCCCATGGGCAGGGTGACTCACTGATGAGCATAGCTACAACATCATTACAGTAAAAATGCATTAATACAGTTATAGAAATTATTGTGCATAATGGGCACAAAATAAATGTATTTTGCAATACAAGCTTGATGAAAAAAAAAAAAACGTGAATTGTAAAATCTAATCAAACAGAAAGCAACAGCATGGAGTAGATCATTTAAAGAATTTACTAAAACAAAACAGCCAGGTCTATGACCAACTACACCTAAATAAGGAAAAACTGCATTCATTTCCCATTCATCAACAAAATATTCTGTTTTTTAAGTCTTTATTAAACTTTCAAGACTCCCTCAAGACTTCCCAAAATGTATTTTTTATTGACTTGTACAGTCATATATAGGTAAATAGCTATAAAAAATAAAACAAAACAGCTTTGAAACACTAACTCATATCTGGGTATTTTATGAAAATAGTAAAAAAGGAATCAGGTCTAAGTTCACTTACGCTTTTAATAATTCTTCACTTGGGGCCGCTGATGAGATCTGTAATTAAGAGAGACAATATTACTGTAATTTTCAAATATTGCTTCCTGAGTCAAGCAACGTAATTTTTTCTATACAATGCAGAAAATCCAATAAAACAATGTTCAACAGAGCGAATCTGCTATGTATGTATGTATATTGATGTATGTATGTATATTGATGTATATATGTATATTGATGTATATATGTATATATATATATTTTTATGATTTTTTTTTTCCGCAGCAACACAATTGTACATACAAATACAAAATTAGCAACTGTATTTTCTGCAAAAAATAAATAAATGATGTTTTAAATGTATGAACTCCGTGGCCCTTTAGATGATCAGTTCATACCCGCTGTATTTGTTGTTCGTGCTTCTGCTGCAGTTCCTGGGCCTGAACCTTTAATATTTCCTTTTCATTATGTAGGTCCTGTGGGCAACAAATACAGTGTTCAGAGAATGTTGCCTGCTATGTCCTCTATCTGCTCCCTGCACTTAGAAACTAGATTTCACCTGTAGTTCCTGAGCTTTGTGAGCAAGGTCTTGCTCCCTCTGGCTGAGTGTAGCTGTTAGACTCTTCAGCTCCTCTTCCCGCTGCTTCAACCTATACAATATAAATTAAAAAAGTGTTATGTAGAGTTTCTAAGTGTTTATCGATTTTTTTAATAAAAAAAACAAAAAAAACACCTTAAACGCAGAAATTGACGTAGAAAATATTTTACAGTCATCTAATATTAGAAGGAAAAAAGAGGATTGTTGCATACACTGGAGTAGAACACTTGCAAACTTTTCAGGTGTATTACCCTAGATCATTGTTGCCCTTCTTTGTACTCTACTACAAACTCCTGTCTGGCTGAACAAATAGTGTTTAGGAAGGCAATCACAGTTGCCATCGTCTCATCACAGGATACATTCTCTGTGACTGCTTTAATTAGCAGACTAGAAATGTGATTAGATAAGAATGAGACAAATAACTGCACAAACAAATTCTCAAAGTTTTGCAAGTTGTTTTTTTCTTATAAATGCAATGATCTTTAGATTTTTAAATATTATCTTTAGAGGAGCGCAGAGAAAACAAATCCTTGACTGTCTACCAGTAAGTCCCACCCTGTTTGTTATGAAGAAGGATATGTGATCCGGATGATGGGAAAATGTTTTTGAGAGAAAATAAAAAAACGACACCATTTACAAACATAATTATTTTTGTTTACTGCGTAAAAAGAGTTCTTACCTCCATATAAAGTGCATCCCAGGTTAAAAAAATATATATTTCCCAAGTAAAACAGTTTAAGATAATGAGTTAACAAAAAATAAGTTCTAATTTTTTTAAAATTTTCCAAAAACATTTTGCCAGTAAGGTAGAGTTCCTCAAAACAGCATAATAAAAACAAATTTGTGGTCCTCTAAAGTGACTATTTTAAAAGCACATTTTTCCAAGCTGCTAAAAAAAGTCAAGTGTTAAACATTTTTGTTAAATTGCTTATAATTAGGAATGCAAAAAAAGCCTTGCAAAATATGTTTATTGCTCAGAACTATGCAAAAAGTCCTACAGTAAGTCATCAACTCACTAAAAGCATGTCATGTTTGAAAATAGGATGTGCATATTCAAACATAACATTTTACCCTCATCTATAATGTGCATGACTCAAGTGTGAAAGGGACGGACAACAAATTGTTTCTTTAGATGCACTGCAGCACAAGCTGCTGTTATTGCTTGCACACAGATAAAAAAATCTTTTGCCTGCAGAGTATCTAAAGATGCTTCCATGGGCAGGCAGCACAGCTTGCTCTTAGTTCCCTTCACTAGGAGTCATGAACATAGCAATGAGATGTTTTCATGGGGACAACATTACTTGGATATACGTGTACAAATGTAACTGTTATTAGCTTTTAATTGGTAGAGTTAAAGTATTCTGGATACAGTCGTATCTAAAGAGGTTCATGTGGAACTGGTAATGATTCTTACTTTTGAATGGCAAAATTAGCCTGCCCCCATTAAGGCCAAGTATACAAATAAGGTGTGAAGTGTTCTCTTCCCACAGTTGAACCTAAGGTATTAAATGGTTTGTGTATTAAAGATGTATTTAGATGCAAGTAAAATATTAGTATAGCAGGTTTCATTGATTCATTTCATGCTGTGCTTAAAAACGAACCATATGTCTGGCACATATTATGAATAGGAAAACTCACATATTTTGAAGTTCCTCCTGCTGTGATGATCTGGAGATGTGCTGTGAGGAGACAAATATTACATAAAGCCAGCTCAATACAAAGCATTTTTTGCAAAGTAATTCTATACTAATGCATACTTATTGTAGAAGATCTTAAAATGGCTGTAGCTTTGCAATATTATACGCAGTGTAAGGTTAACTGATTAGAAAACGATACATAAGAAGATAATAAAACTGATGATTCTAACTATCTTCATGTACTAAACAGGAAGGATAACAGCAAACCAAATTCTATAAAACTATCAGAGACGGAGGACATTGAGATGGGACCTAAAATGCTTTTATACTCCTGGATTACATGGCTGCTCGTGTTTGCTACATACGTCACAATTCCTTTCTCAAATCAATCAATAGTCCTGTAGGGAGTGATATGATGTGATACCTGTTGAAGCTGATGTTGCGCCCCTTCAGTTTGAAGCTTCAGCGCACCAACTTCCTGCTTCAGATCCTATGTAAACAATAAAATGTGCAATATGTAAGCACACAGACATATACTAAAGAGAGAAAAAATAACAATAAATCACAGATATAGGAGATATGAATCACCTGGATTTGTTTTTCTTTGTCCACAATATCACTCTCACGCTCATTAAATCTGGCCTCCACCGTTCTTAATATTTCTACCTTGCCTTTCAGTCTGTTAAAGAAAAATAAATAAATAAATAATTTGCGTGGATATACTGCAGAACCAGATATCTGAATGGGACAAGGTGATTAACAAAATGGGATTGGATAATGAACAGTAATGCTCATATTTAATTCAATCCAAACCCTCACCCAGATGAGCATCTATGAATGTAGATATGAACTTAAAAAAAAAACGACAAAGAAAAAAACAGAACATAAAAACAACCACCCCAGAAAGTTCCAAAAACATGGGCGTAAAGCATAGCAGACTTGGGTCTATCCCAGTCCACAAGATATAGGGGCTTACTCTCCTCATCCAATTTCCAAGGCAGGGCCCTTAAAGGTATATGTATGCGAGCTGGATTAAGAATGCATCGGATGGAGGAGAATTAGTAGTGTATGAAAACATGTGTTATATAGAAAAAATCAGTTTACTTACAAAGTTAATTGCACAAAAGTAAAATCCAGTGGTTCACACCCGCAGGACACTTACATAAGCCGGGTACACACAGGAAATACAGCAAGATACATATTTTGACCTTTCTGGTACAGAGCACAGGGAGTAACTGTTGCAGTTCTTGTACTGAGCACATGCCAGAAGCCACTGAGGCAAAGAATGATACAATGTATTATCCTGATTCTGAATTTCCATGTTATGCTAATTGAGGGCTCAGATTTCTAGGGGTGTACACAATAAAATGCAAATGCCAAAAAAAATAGGACATTTTGCTAACTTCAAGTTAAGCTAATTAATGTTTATTTTGGGATGTTTTCATGCCAAAAAAGATGGTTTTCATACACTACCAATTCCCCTCTATCAGATGCATTCAGAAACCAGCTCACTTGCATAAACCTTTAAGTAGTCACACCGCCTGTAAAACAGTGGCATTACCCTCACAAGTGTATTATCGAGATTTGTGTATAAAGAAGAAAAGTATTTTGAGAAAAAAAAATCTCTTAAGAAAAAACAACAAATTTCCTTTACTGCATAGTGGCATTGCTTAACCAAATGTAATGCTGCTGTCATTCAACCTTCAATGGATTGGATTCGATGTTGTAAAATAAAAAGAGCCTTTGCATAGAATAAAATCTACTTAAAATATACCTACTCATTTTGTAGCTCCTGTACCCGTGCTATAATAGGCACCTGAAAAAGAAACATGCCAGGTAAAGGGTGTGGTGCAAAGTCATATATGGATATCAAGATTGCTAGAATAAATATTTTAGAATACACAGAGATGCATGTATTAGACTATGTATGGGCTCTTTAAGGACCTCTGAAGTCACCAGTTGTGCATTGCACCTCCAGATACAAATTTAAAAAGGCATGCAGGAAAAAGTTTTCCTTTTCAAAGCTGCTGCTGAATTGAAAGTATGGAGATTTCAGTTAGGTGTTATGGTTTGAATTCCTCCATGAATAGTTTGTGCATGCTCATCACATGTACAGCAAAAGCACTACAACCTCATGACATGGGGTTTCGATACACCTTTTTACATTCAATACGGTGGACAGATGGATCAGTGGTAGAGAGTTTGGCTGAAAATGCGCTAGTGTTCGGTCTGTACCATATCCTTTTTTCCATTTATTTGCTCACTTTATTTTCTGACCAGATGAAGCAACTATTTAGAGGTATGCCCAAATATCCATCCTCTCTATCTGCCTAGCAATTAGAATTACAGAATATGCGGGTGCTCTAGAAATAAAATGTAGTAATAGTAATAACAAAAATGATAAACTAAACAACTGTGTCAAGTGATGCATTATCAATAACTAAAACCAATTTTACATACATAAGCCACCTTACCACAACTCTGAAGCCTCTGTGCATAGCAGTTTTGGCAAGTTCCTTGAAAATGTGTTTTAGCTTTTTTTTTTTTTCGTTTAATGCACTTTAGTTTCTTAATTGCTATAAGCAGTGCAGCTACATTATTGCAAGACGTTCTCCAGCAGTCAGTTTACCTATGCTTAAACAGTCTGCACATGGAGAGATCCAACACATCGGCTTCACAATATTTAGGCATCAAAATACAGATCATTTAAATTTAATTTCCCTAAGGTGCTGTAATTATTAGTATTATCCTTTATTTGTAAACTCCTTAAATTATTGCCCTAATGGAGAAAATGTGTAATTTTGGATGTGAAACTATTTTAAGCCTCATTTTTTCTGATTTAATTTACGTTCTGTGATCTTCCCCATGTTGATGGATGACCAAGGGTGTCTGGCCTGCTTGTCACCTCATATTTATACAATAGTGAAAAAGGACGTCATGGATGACCACTTAAGAGTTCCTAAAATCTCAGGTATGGTTAAAAAGGGTAAAATAGGAATGGCAATATATGTCAAATAGATTTTATTCATAAGAATTATTAGAGGTGACAAACTTGACATGATTTTGAGATTTTTTTTTTACGTATTTCATAAGGACTATCTTAATAATTTTACCTCATTGAAAGTTTAGATTTCATATTTTCAATTAAAGATCAAGCTGAAAATGTTTCCATTGCATTTTTTGTTTGTCTATGATAAGCGTGAAAATTATTCAGGAAGGCACCTTATAAGTTGGTGCGTTTGACTTTGAGGCAAGTCTCAAGCTCAGGAAAGATTAAGTCCTATAAAAGCCAATGCTGCAGCTTCTAGAAAAACAGTTTTAAAGTAGTGAAAAAAGTCTTCAAATTACAAAATGTTCTGTTATTTTTGATCTTTCTATATAATGGTGCACATTACTAACCATGAGTTCAGAGTCCCTTTAATTTGGATTTTTCCACAGTTCTTAAAGCTCCTAACTGCTAAATATTATACAAAAAAAGGAGCAGGTGCCACTGCGCTTAGGATTTCAGATTTTTACCTGTTCTGCCTTTTCGAGTTGTCTATTTGCTAACTCTTCCTTCAGGGCTTCAATTTCCTTATTCAATGCCTTGATGATAACAAAAAACAAGACAGATGGTATGTAGGAACAACATAAAATGATTTGCACAACAGACAGACAACGAGCAGAGCATTCAAAGCTGGATGGTGCAGTTCGAGATCACATCCACAGACACACAGTATACTGGCTTGTGGCCTTTTGCATCATGTTCTTTGCCCAGCGAGACCAAAAGGGCTAAAAAATAAACTGACATCAATTTTTTCCCCAAAATTTTGAAGGGACCATATCACCCCCAAACAATATTTTAAAAGGTATTATTACGGAACACTAAAAACTAAAATTTTAAATATGCTGTATTCCTTAGATAGTTAGCATTGCATGTGTTACAGTATTATGCAAATGGGAGATTCCTAAATACTAGTTTGCCAATTTGTCCAACAGTCTTACCATAACCTTAAAGCACTTTGAGCTTCAAATTATGATAAGAAGCTGCACATTAGCAAACACCCAGAAATAATGCCTGAATATCTCAGTAATTCTTTACTGAATAGCAAAACCATTTTAATGTTCTTCATGAAAAACTTGTTTTGCTATGTCTTAGTCCCTTTAAGAGAGCATGCTTCATTTATTCAATAAAAATATTTTTACAATTTGAGAGATTTTAAGTTTAGCAATCTTAATTGTTATTGTGCAACAGTGCTGTGTTTTGCAGACTTCAAGATAAAAAGCTACGCTGCCATAGTCTCTTAAAAATGGTGATGGCTGAACATGATTGCAACCAAGAAAAATGTCAACCTCTGCGCACAAGATGGCTACCAAAGCTGATCCTTCCAGCAATGAGTTAAAACAGAGGTATATAACAATGGTGACTTTCTGATACCTGAACCATCTTCTCCTGCATGTCCGCTCTGAGGATTTCAGCCTGTAGGTGATCTTCTACAGACTTGATCTTTCCCTCTTTCTCATGGATCCTAACAGATAAAGAAAGTGAGTGAAACTGAGTAAATAACCAAAGAAGCTGAATACTCCAAGAACATATTCAGATAAATAATATACATATCTAATATGAGGTGCTTAAGCTAGTTATAATACGCAAGATTGGACCCAAGTGCTGCCTGACCCACATTGCCACTCTAAAATGAGAGCACAAAGTTAGTAGGAAGAGTAACGGGTAGGAGAAACAGAGGGTTGCAAATGAGGACTATGTTGCATGATAAGATACAGCTGAAGAAGAGCTGGATGTGAGAGAGAAATGCATTAGATGCTTTCATTGTAATGTCCTAACAAATACTGAATATGTGAGTATGTACTGAATATGCATCTTGCCTCATCCTATTAATAAAACTGATTTTTCTATATTCTATATCTAGATTAATCTGAATCTATTTTGATGTTACTTTCTAAAGTGCTCTGAAACAGCATATATAGGAAGCTGGAGATGTCAGATGGCATACTAGTTTGGACAAAAGTATTGAATGAATGGGATTATCAACATTGGTCCCTAAACACCCAATTGTAGGATAGTTGACAAACCTCAGATCTGTATACACTACATTGTGCAATATTTTAGAAATATGCATTCACAAAATAAGTAGATTAATACAGAATGCTTTATTAAATTATTTGACTAAGTCCAAAGTGGGAGACTATCAAGACTATTAAGATCAGTAGAGATAGGTAGAACCCTAGGGAATAGGTATTTCCATTAGAGCAAGGTCTGAAATGTAAATATTTGTGGATGCACTATAGTATATATTTTAGAGCAAGATAAAATGTGCATGTTGACACTCAGAGGCACATAGAAGATGCATATGGTATATGTAATTGAGTGATAATATATTTGTAGCATGCCAAAAAGACTATCAATCCTGTCCAAACACCCACTGCTAAAGCTAAAATCCTACACAGAGCCTACTATACACCTGCCAACTATATAGATATGGCAGTGCCAGAGGATATAGGAAAAGCAAAATAATATTAATTAACTATACACCCCACAAATGCGGACATTATTTATGTTAAACCCCAAACTCTCTACTAAAAAATGTATCTATGGCAATCAACTCTCCAATTAGGAAAAAGAAAGAGGCTACCAAGAAAAAAAAAAAAAAAAATTACACTAGGACTATGGAACAAGGATTTCATGAGAACTTACACATTCTTCAGTTCCTCAACAGCTGAGGTAAGTGACATCTAGAATAAAGTCAAACAATATAAATTAGTGAGAACAACAAAAACAGATAGTTCACAGAATAAAATAAATGACAAGCTTGACAACCCGACCTTGAAACCGTGATACCAAACATAGTGGATATCCGTTTCAAATGGAAAAATTGTCAACAATTCGCAACTTCTAGATTTTTCATACATTTTCCAACACAATACTAACTGAGGAGTAACATGGTAACAATTCCTTTATTCATATCTGCACTTTTTAAATCTATTTCTGTAGGATTTTAAGTTAATGTAGTACCTTGAAAGACCACAGAATTACATTACTAAACACTTCTCCAATGACTGTATTAGATGCAGCACATTCATTACTGCTTTTATTTGAAAGATACCAAAAGAAAAACTTAAAAACATAAAATGCTATACAATTAATGGAATAAAACAAGAATGTGCTTGGAGTTACTTAGTTCAGCAATTTAGATTTTGCTTGTGGGTACATATGAGACTTCATATGCTTCAGAGATTCCCAAACTTATTCTTGGATCACCAGGAGTTAGTGAGCTTTTCTCTACGGTTGGGATCTCAAAAAAAAAAATCAAAGACTAAAAAACTTAAAAGTATTAAAAATTACATAAAGAAGTAGTGATCAGAGTGCCTAAATAATGTATTCTATAGGTTATAGGTTATAATAGGATGGACAGCTCTGCAAGAGCAGCCAAATGTCCAGCATTTCAGTTCTCTCTGCTTGAGCCCAGGTGAATCAAACAGAATGAATGAAACAAAGTAGCTCACCCATCCCCAATAAGAGATATACTAAAGTCCTGGGTTGTTTGGTGATATATGCTAAAAAGTTAAAACTAAGTCAATATAGTAAGCAAAAAAAAAAAAAGAACAGTTCTGCAGTAATTTTAAGAAAATAGATAGCAATTATAGCTTATAATTATATTATAGCTTGTGATATTAGGAAATGAACCTTTTTTACCTGATCCGTCTTTTGAGCCTGCAGATTTTGAATGTCCTTTCTTAATGAAGCATTTTCTTCTTTCAATATCTTAAAAGGAAAGAAATATTAACAAATGGAAATCAACAACCTCTACCCCCCTGTTCAAAGAATTACTTGCATATTTACATGCCACTGGGCCAAAGAAATATGGCCTTATGAGGGGAATATAGTGATGTTTCACTTTGTTGTCAGTCTGCATCACAGGTTACAAAGAAATAAGTGGGCTTTGACAGGCAAGGTGAATTATTGTTAAAGGAAAACGGAAACACATTTTCTGATTAATGAAGTTTCTCATGTTTTTTTATTTTAAGATATATGTTTTTCTTTATTAATATAGGACAAATATTTCTTACAAGAAAAAAAATGTTTTCCTAAACACCAGTCTACCATTCGTTATGTTGCTCTATGAAGTAGGCAAGTTCTTCTTTATGGTTGTTGAGGCCAGTGAGTGTTGCATCTGTGCTTTAACTAGATATTTGTACTAGCATAGTGCTTGCAAATGCAGTCTGTACTACAGCACTTCCATTGGAATGTACAGCTGTAGTTCACGGTCATATAGTAAACTCTACCCATAATTACATAAACATATTTAAAATAAATTTCTAATGAAATATGCACAGTTTTTTAATTTTTTTGTCTGTGGTTCTTTCATAAAATTTAAATTTTATCCAACTGGTTTATTTTCAATAAATGCCACACAATACCAGATTTAAAAAAATACCCTCTGCCCGTTGTCATGTAATTTGTTGTGAGGACCAGGGAATCATTTTCATTCGTTACTTACTCTCAACTCTTCTTGTTTGTTTGCCACCTCTATGAGTCCAGCCTCTAAAAGTTCTTCCACGGTTTTGATTTTTTCATCTTTTTCTTGATTGCTGCAAGAGTTTCAGAAAAAAAGTTGTAAATGCAAGTTTATTTAATCTAAAAAGCAGCTTAACTGCAACATATTTCTTATTTAAACAAAAAAGACAAAAAAAAAAAGTGTTTAAAATTTGTTAAAACCGGAAGGTCCATAACCCAATTTTATTCAACACTTGCAAAAGTTCCATGGATGATTTCCACATTTGTTTAGAGCATTAATCTAACTAGTACTAAGAATCCACCGCATGTAAACACCATAATGAGATTCAAACATGCCTGGGATAAGCATAAAGTGATCATGAAGAATAATTAAGCCAAACTATTCTTGGTAATTTGGTTCTTATCTGATGACAAATAGTTTTTCTTTATTTATAATGAAAAGGAATTCTGGTCCTGTATGAATAAGTCACCAAAACTGCTTGGATCACTCTCAAGAATATTAGTATGAGCAATGACTTCCCTTATTTAAAATAAAACAAAAGTCGTAGTTTACTATGCCACCTTTAAAGGGCTCCTATTTGGTCAAACAACTTTATTTCATTGGTTTATTTAGATACAAGATCAATGTAGCTCTTGACATTTGAAATTAACACTGTTTGCAGCAGTTTTGCTTCTCTCCATCCCTGTTAACCAGGAGGTGACGCAAGTTTTTTTCTGACCCGAGTAAGTTTACCCTTATGTGTCTCCTGCTGGACAGCTGTACTCCAAAACACTAACTTCACACGCAAGTTCTAAAATCTACATTGAATCTAATCACGACACTTGTTCCTGAGGACTGGCAAGTACGGAAATCAGTGATTGGCTGTTAAGAGATGACCTAGTTCCTTATGTGCCAAAAAATGCTTACCTCTTCTCCATCTGCCCAAATAAGTCTCTATTAGCCTAGAATAAAAAAAAATATATATAAAATACAATGTATTTAAGTTATATATGTAAAAAACAACAACACTTCAGAAGGCCACTTTATATAATCCCCCCCCCCCCCCCCCCCCCCAAAAAAAAGCAGACGTAAGTTATAATTTAAAAACTACAGGTAGTGTACTGTAACGGCTACCCCGGTAGTGAGAGGGTACCAGCTTGCGTCGAGGCCTACAAGCACCGCACCGGACACCAAAACCACCACAGACTCCAAGGATAGTACATCAGGAACAAGCGTTCAGTAGTTACAGCTCAAGGGAGTATGCAGAAGCATAGCAATCCCCAGTATGATAGCGATCCCCTCAAATAACGAGACGAGGCTACGTTTTGAAGGGTCAAGAGGAACTATCTTTTAATGACAAGGAATCTCCTTTTATGCAATGTTGCCCTCTGAAGGGCTACACCCACATAATTATCACAACAGCCAATTATCTGCATGGTTCAACCCCCACGTCTCCTCCCCTCAGATAACAGGTAACACAATTAAAACAGACACAATTTTAACCACATTCTGGATGTACCCCAAATACAGGGGGTACACCTTTAAGTCCCGCACCATTCAATATCTCTCACCCAGGGGAACAACATATACAAAAATGGCATGAATCAGACCAGGGGTTCAAAAGTTAGTAAAAGTATGTTTTTACACATAACACACAGACATTGCACATATCCCCCACACAATACACATATAGGACAATAGGTGAGTCACACCTCCCTGGCAACTTGGATACAATCAGACCTTAATTAGATCATTCTTTGTTCTTATCAGAGAATGAAAACACTTTGGAAAATGCAAGGATCCTTTACAACTTTCTTATCTCTTGAATCTCTGTAACAGGATTATCTATTAGCCTAGGTCTGCAAAAGTCTGGCTAATATTCTGAGCCAATATATTCTGTAGAACATCAACCAATATATATATAGTAGGATCATATTTTAACCATAATAATCATAAAACAGTTTAAAACAGTGATGGGTTCCGCTACATGTACTTTAATGTTCTCCTACCTTTACCATTGTTTTCCTACAGTAAAGCTACATTGATGTGTGTAATCTATGTGCCAATCATCCTCTTGCTTCCTTTAGCTTTACATATTAAATATATGTTCAAACCCAATCATCGATAATCCCTTCCTTTGAGATTGCACATGCTGTGAATATTTAAAGCTCATGCTAACTGCAGTATTGAGCACTATACTCAAGAGTAAATGCATCCAATTGCATAAATCACTGAGCATATGCAACCCCCCCCCCACTCCCCCATGGAGACATTAGCAATGTTTAAATAACACAGAACCAAGGAAGGAGTGATCCGAGAGGGAAAAAAAAAAAATACAGATATTGTAAGATTACTCTAGCAAAATGTATTTTAAAAAGTACATTAAAATTGTTATTACCACAGTTTTTAATTATACCATAGTTTAGCTGTAATCTTGGCTCTGTCTTGATGTTACCTGATCATACAGCTGTGCCTGTAAATTATCAATCTGTAATTGCAACTCCTTGTTGTGATTATGCAGAGCCTGAAAGGAAAACCAGATGTGATATTAGATGAAAATCCTGTAGTCCTCAAGCACTTGTGTGTTGTAATTTACAGTAAGAAAAAAAACAAAAAAACTTTGCTAATCTTACTTTTAAAATATTTTTTTTACATCTCCCTAGCATACTAGCTTGCATTATCAGTACAATGCAATGAAATCTTAGACTGAATATACATCTAATTAACAGCCTTGGAATCATCGTGGCTTGGTTTTAAAATGTTAGTGGTAAATGATAATGACCTCTTCAAAAGTACTTAAAATACTCGTATTCTACTCAACCACAAGCAGTAAGGTCACTGAAGATGAAGAGACTTTTTTATTACAGTGAATGGAAAAAGTTGTTTTTACTGACACTTGGTACGTAAATATTCACATTACTAGAGTACTACAGTGACCATTTAGCACTTTTCCATAGCAGGTCACGAAAGCATGTTCACTGTGACACAGTTGTTCACAAAAGCTTGCATATCCTGGCAGAAATTGTGACATTTTTGCATTTATTTTGAAAATATGATAGACCATGCAAAAAAAAAAAAAAAAAAGCTTTTATTGAAGGATAGTGATCATATGAAGCCATTTATTATCACACATTGTTTGGCTCCGTTTTATATCATAATAGAAATCACCCAAAAGTTTACATACTCTTGAATGTTTGGCCTCGTTACAGACACCTGAGGCTTTTTAAATTGCAATTAGTGTCTGAATAGTCAATGAGTTTGTTAGCTCTCACGTGGATGCACTGCGCTGGCTATATACTGAGCCATGGGGAGCAGAAAAGAACTGTCAAAAGACCTGCATAACAAGGTAATGGAAGTTCATAAAGATGGAAAATTATATAAAAAGATATCCAATATCTCTGAAATGCCAGTCAGTACTGTTCAATCACTTATTAAGCGATACAACGCCAAGCCAAGCAAACAAAACCAGAGAAGCTGTTTTTTTTCTCATTACCTTGTATTCCTCAACTTTGTTGGACACTTTCACCAGCTCAGTCTGAAGTTGTTCATCGAGAGATCTTATTTTCTCATCTTTTTCAATGATACTGAAAGAAATTGATATAATAAATAATTGACTGCTGCCGGCCCTCAAGGCACTTAAGTTATTAAGCTCTTCATACTAAAACAGTACAGAACAACATATGTTAACAATAAATATTATAGGTTATAAGCAATTAACCAAAACTAATGCTTAGTTTTCTTACAGTAAACAAATATACATTTGTAATTTTTGTCTGTCAATAAGTCATTATGACCCTTTATCAATTTGCCATAATTTGTATCTTTGTGTTACAGTGTATTCATTACTAGTTAGTCCATGGGGTCTGCATGTGCTTCCCAAAAACAAAAGCAAATGCTAGCGTTAATATGAGCATGTGTAGATCTCTAGCAGGTAATTAGCAAAATGTATGCTCTAGCATTAAGATAAACAGAGACAGGTGGTAGGTTAGAAAGGCAGATTGACTGACATTACAGATTTCAACTTACTGTGAATTACATGTGTAAATTTGATAAATCCCTGGTTAGTACCTAAATAACCAAAATGGAACTGCTCTGATAGAGCTGGAAATTTTAAATATATATATATTTATTAAATAGCACATTTGACTGTCTAAAACAAGTTTAGGGACATGCAGATGTGCCCACAAATGCCTCACTCTTCAATCCATAAAAATTAAGTTTCAATCATGGCTTCCTTTATGCTTATGCCCATTCAATCTATTATACGCAATTATTCTTTACTGTGGGCTTCAGCTACTTTATTTGCCCTCCATAATTGCCCACTGGAAATGTGATTCTATTATAAGCTGCACTGCTATTTTAGTTTCAACAACATTGTTGCAGCCATTTGAATAACATTGAATAAGATATTATCTCAAGTACATCACCGGTGACTATTTAGGTTACAAAAAAATAAAAATAAAACAAATGCTTCCTCCACCAAAACCAATTTAAAATAAACACAACAGTGTAAAGGTTGTGTTTTTTTTTTGTTTTGTTTTTTAAATAGAGAAGAAAAAAATAAACGCCCATTATTAAGCCAGGTTCTTCCAAACCGCATACAATAAATATACTTCAGCAGTCTTTACGATTTCAAAATTTGTGTACTTCTAAATATGGATTTGTTTTCCTTGCTTGCAGGTATAACTTTACTGCTACATTATATAAATTATAAAAAACACTTTTCAGGAAAAAAAAAAGGAAGAAAAGAAAATAAAGACTTCAAGTAAAAATAAACAAATATGCCCTCCAAAGTAGATTTTGGAAGACCTATAAAAAATAGTGTGGAACATATCTTCAGCCAAATACATTTCAAAAGCAACTTGTTGCATGGTCACTGTGTATTACAAGTAGCACTGGACTAAATATACAACTTTACTAAATAAAAAAAAATTAGACATGCAGTCCCTGGCAGCATTTACATTTTTGATATTCTATTCATAGAACTTCTTACCTTCTTTGCAGCTGTTCTAAGGCATGAGCGGCAGCAACCTAGAAATAGAGAAAATAATATTAACAGCATGTCTTGACCAGAATACTCAACATCATGAAAAAACAGAAAGGCAGTGGTCTATTAAATAGTCTCTAAAAATGTATATTAAAAAAATGACGTAACCAAATATTTATAAGTAAAATGTAATTATATTTAAAATTACATTTTCTTAATATTTAAGAAACAAAAAAGTCCTGAAGAGTCTCTGGACATGATCCACTTATGTGAGCCCTTTAATGCTGGATATGAACGGATGCAAACGTAGCATTATGTCAATCATATACACCCTGCAAGAACTGGCCACCACAACACCTCTTCATCTCATGCATCTTCTGTGATCTGTGGTGTGAATCAACTACTATTCAAAATACTGCACTTCACAGTCTTTGTATTTGGGTCTGCCTCTGTAGCTAGCTCATGCAGTTCAAAAACAGGCATAAATTGTAGGATTTTATGGTATTAAGAAATACTTCCGAGATGTTTTTTCTACCTAAAGTACATAAAAATAGATATATCCGTATAGTATACTCCTAGTGAATTCCATAAACTTTGCATGTCCCTTTAAAAAGGACATGGCAAGGGTTACAATTATTGTAGAATATTAAAGCACCAATTCAAAATATAAGCAAAAAGTAATTAAAAGAATATTTTTTGATTTACTAAGTTTTGGATGTCACTCAGCTCAAGAGATCCTCCCAAACAGATAGGTTTTCTTATCAATTCCCATTTTCACTCATTATCAGTGGCTCCCAGTTTAATAATGTTACTTCTGCAGACAATATCTCAGGTGTGCTTTATTGCTACCACATTAGTTGGATGCAAAATGAAGCAATTAATATACTAATAAGGTAATTCGATAATTAGTAGATTATTGGTAGGAGGATATTTGAGAGTAGAAGTCAGAATTTAGTAAATCCAAATTTGTTTTTCTATTATATTATTTGTTAATAACTTACAACTGCAAAAATATTTTTTTTATTACAACTACCCACTATAGCTGGGACCCCTGCAGTTGTCTTTAGACTATTAAAAGTTTCATATTTGCAATCTCTTTTGTAGAAAGTTACTTCAGAATAGCTAAATATTTTTTTAAAAAGTGAAACACATAAATACTGCATTTACCTTTTTAAACCATCACATTCAATTTTGATTTACTGGAGGGAGATGTGTTTTTGTTGCAGGATAAATCTTTTACGGGAAGGCTGTCACAATGTTGTGGAATATTAGTAATATATAGAAGTGTTTCAAAATCCAGTACATATCCAAATAAATACTTTGGTTTAAATGTATTTGTATATCTAAACATTTTATTAATAAGTGCTTAAAAGTTTTTTTTTACTCACTCAAACCTTCCAAATAATCCCAACAAAGGTCCATCCCCTGTAATTCATGCACCATGTATCTCTATAGTACTAGACAATCACAGATTGTTTCACAGACTTTTTCTCAACATAACGTGTTGAAAAGCTACTAAGTGGCCAGTACATGTAGTACTAATAGAAACACTGCATGCGTGAATTATTGCAGGGAGACATCTAATATTTAAAGACAGGAAACCCTCCATTTCCCTTTGACTATCTAAGTAAAGGTTATGAAACTTGTTGAGTTAGTCAGTTACTCAAAGAAGTTTGTAAAGAGGGGAACATGCCAAATCAACTTCTGTCACGGAGCCGATTAGATCAAAAGCTCAAAAACCAAACAAACTGCAGGTGAGTGACTGTTTCTAACACCTAACACACAGATATCTTGTAACAAAATTGTAAATGCTAAATATTTGCAAGTAAACTATTTGATATAAAATGCAACATATGTTTAGGTGATACTTCCCCTTTAAGTAAGAAGTCTTACAGAAGGTGTGGTCATTACCTGCTCATTCTTCAAACCCTGGAACATATTGAGTTCTGCCTTTAGGGACATGTTTTCTCTCTGTAGAGCCTGTAAAAATTCAGAAAGCGCCTTCAGTGGGTACACAACTGGTATTGAATCATCTGAAGTTTTAATATGAAACTAAGCTAATGAAAGGAGCCAGGAAATGAACTCTAGTTTCATGTCCATATCAGCAATCAAACATTTAAAAAATGGGAAAGAAACCGATAAGGAAGTTCTGGGATATAACAAGAACCAGACTGCTGCAGAAGAGGTTGTAATATAAAATACCACTGCACTGATATTGGAGGGTTCAAAAATGTACAATACAATCACAGCTATTCAATTATCTACCACTTAAAAGCACCACAGAAGTGTCATATTTAAAAGTATGCTATTTGGAAAAACTAAGTATTTTAATACCATAAAAAGGCTGTAATTTAATTATTTTTTATGACTACTCCAATTTGCTTTAATGATAACAGACATTTGACTTTTTCTAAAAGGATAAGGAACCAGAGGAGTGGAAAGAACTGTGGATTTGTGTAATACCAATTGAAATAATCTCTCCAAAAGAAATGAATGGCCCTGCAAGATAACCTTATCCCTCAGACTGCTAGCTTATCTGTAGCCTAAGGTGGACTCAGAGAGACTCGAGTATAAGCCGAGGGGGCCCTTTTTAGCCTTAAAAAAAGGGCTGAAAAACTCTGCTTATACTCAAGTATATATGGTATATGCTTGTGTGAAGTTTTTTTTACCAAAAACGACAGTCATATTATTTACCCTCAGTTTAAAGGACCAAATATACAGAAGCAATTAGTTTACCATAAGCTCCTCTCCACTATTTGCAAAATTAGCATGTTCCAGAGCCAAAGAATCTTCCTTCTGTTTTATCTGCTTGTCTTTTTCTGCAATACTGTGGGAATAATGTGAAAGTTTACAAGGCATGTAACTGGTAAATTCAGTTCCTGATTAATCATATTCAATAAAAAAAAAATATTAAAATGTTATTTGTAGATTAAAGATAATATTCATTATTTATGGTCTAAAGAGACGTGGATTTCACACACACTGATATGCAACATCAGATAAAGCCTTGAGTACCATATGGAATAGCGTTTATATTTATCAAGAACAGATTTATTGGTATTCTTAGTTGTTGCTGTATTGCCCTCCCATAGGCATAGATAATGAGAAGAGACCGGTCCACATAGCAGATGAACTGCTTCATGAGACCAGCCAATCAAATGTCAGGAGCTTGGTAGTGTCAGCCCCTTAGGAGAGACAAGCAGCTTTAAGACGTATCTGCTTCTCTCAACGTGAAGCATAGACACTTTCTGAAAAATAATTCCCTCAGATACATTGTTCAAATATGGGGAAATAAAAAAAAAAGATACAAAATCATAAAAGCATGTTTTGCTTGTTTGTGTACTCAAATATATACATTCACAAACACAAAAATATATATCAGTTTCTGCAAGTTTGTCCAAGATTCATCCCAAAATAATGGTGTCTTTTCAAACTACAAAGACTGGAATTTTGCAATTGTTGTCGAAAGAGTATAAATTACATCTCTGTAGTGCTCAGTAGTTCTGTCCGTGAATGTTCGTATTTTTTTTTTTTTTTTTTAACTCACAAAGTTCTATTTTTTTTTAACCAAGCGATTTGTAAAAGGGCAGGGAAGTCGCAAATTATCTAGTGTTTATTTTCGTTTGGCCTAAAGTGATACACAAAACTGTAAAAATAAACTTACGTTTTCTGCAGTTCTTCCACAAGGACCGATGCTTGAGACTAAACATGAAAGAGAATTTATGCTTAGTTATGGAAAAAAATAAAACACAAAGTAGAAATAACTTAGTGCATCAAAAGAAGTGAAACAAGAACTACATGAGCCTAAATAGAGGAGCAGGAACTTTGCTAGTGTAGGGTAGGAGGTTGTTAATCTATGGCAGTGGTAGACAATAAGCAGACAAATGTGGACATTCTGCCCATTAAAAATTACTATAAATCGGTCCTGCTGTTTCACAATAATTGAACAAATAAAATACTGGTTAAATGGCAACTTGTTCCTGGATCTCCTTTACAATGTAAACTTCATTCAGGTAATCTTTTAATTGTTGTGATATTAACATATTTGTATTTGCCACAGTAAGAAAACATGGATGTTTGACTTTGATTTTACTAACCCTGGTCTAAGGTAATATTAGTTCAAGATTGTACACAGGTAAGACAATGTTGACAGATTCACCAGTGTACAGAAGGGGAATCCTGTTTGGTACTCTAGGAGAGGTATTGCCTAATCATGGACCATGAACCCAACAATCTTAACGTGAAACATTAAAAAGAAAAGGCAAATCAATCCTCGAAAGATTGATCAGATGTAGTCATATAGCAAAGAATATGCAATTCACCTTCATAAAAAAAAACAACAAAACAAAAAAACAACTTGGGTCTATACGGTTAAGCATTTAAAAGAGCATTGCAAATGGTTTTATTTATATGAATATTTGGAGTTAAGAGTGTTAAAATGAACTTTAAATCCCTGTACAGACTTCACCGGTTGAGTTATAGAGCTCTACAGAAATGTGAGCTGCTCCCTCTGTACATAAAAAGGAGGTGTACCTGATGCATCATTATCAAATTAGTGACTTTATTGTCCCTTTGAAATATAGGTGGGTTCCATAGAAATATATTTAGTGTTACCTGGACTGACATCTGTGTGTGATACTTCTGCATTTGAACATTCAAAGCTTCATTCTGTTTCATCAGGTCCTTAAATAAAGAACACAGAGGATGTCACACAAAGCTTGCAGATATTTAATAGCACAACATCAATGTTATTGAAACTGCATCTCATTAAAAGCAACACAGCAGAAGTTCCAAATATGGTATAAAACTATGGATAATCATAGGTACTTTATCACGTGAAAGACATTTTAAATAACTGCATTTGCCTTCAGTAAACCTATACGTTTGCCATTCTGAGCTAATATTTTACAGTAAATTTTGTCAGTCAAGAATTCTTATTTTGCCCCGTAACCCTTGCCCTTAGGCATCTGATGCTTGAAATATTCAGGCGCTTTTGCTGTCATTGTAAGGTCGGCACTGATCTGCTTTTTGTAAGGCTGTCCCCTAGTGTGTAGTTAGTGTGATATGAGCAACGTTAGCGCTTGTTGTGAGGCGCACAGTGAATGGCTTTTGCTTTTATTGCGATTGTATTTTTGTATGCTAATTAAATAAGTAATACATTTATATACTTTACATATTTGTAAGTAATATATGCAGGAAGCATTGTGCAGAGGCGCTGACTATCTGTTTTGATGTTCCTGCAGCATATAATGTAGGTTGTGGAGCCGAGGTGTAAGTGTCAGCAATGTGTAGTGTAAATAGGCTGCGTGCGCGAGGGGAAGCCGTTAGTGTAGCTGTGTACTTCCGCATTCTATAAGTTAGTGTTGTAAAATGACGGCGAATGTGTATGTGGTACACGGGTGTGGATGATTTAGCGTCCTTGCTAATAGTGTATCTTGTAGCTCGAACGGCTTTTTGGAAAAGCTGTATGTTCTTGTTGGTGTTTTGCGGCTTTAGGGTCGTGTAGCCTCGTTTTCTTTTTTTTTTTTTTTTGGCCATTTCTTCTGTCGCTTAGGGGATTTTCGTGTGTCTAAACTCTGAAAATTGGACTTAAATTGAGGTGTAACTTCTCTTGCAAAGGTCCCGGGTGCCACCCCTTGCTGTGGGTAAGGTGTTTATGTCATTTTTGTGTGTATTTGTTTTTTTAATGTTTTTGTGAGGTTCAGCCTTTAAAGGTCGTATTTTTGTGAGTTTGTCCCGCGGCTCATATTTTTTTGTTTAAGTCCGTATTTAGTCATTGCGTGTTAGATGTATTTTTTCAAAGTCCCGCTTCTGTGGGTGTTTGTAGCCACTTGTGAGGCGCCGTAAAGCCTCCACCTCCGCAAATGCGGCCCCTCAAAACAAAAACAAAAAAAAGAGACCTAAATCACCTAAAGCTCACTTCCATTGGCACAGTAGATTAACTGTTTCACTGGTTCTCTGTTAGAGTATAGTTCAGTTCATGGGGGGGATTTTCACACAACTGGAGCTTCAGAAGGAGGGGGAAGCTTCTGGTTCAAACTGTAAACAAGACCACATTAACAGAAATTCTGCTATATATTAGATTGTGGAACTTGCTATCAAAAGGAGATTGTGACAGATTCAATAGATAACTTTAAAATTAGCTGAAATATTTTTGAATAAAAATGGTTTAAAAGATAATGTTTGTTAAATATTTTTGGGAACAGGAAGGATTTTCCTCCTAATGGGACGCTTCAGTGTTTTTTGTTCTGTTTAACTTGATCGGAATCTATTCACGTAATACAGAGATCAGAGGAGATCTAAAAAGGTTGAATGAGATTTATGGATATTTACTTTTCTATTTAGCTACTATGTTACCAGTTGCAGGGACACTTTGAATAAAATAGTTTGCTTTATATACATTTTTAACTAGGTTTAAAATTAAGTTAAACCTCAATGTAATTTTCATATAAAATTTTCATTCATTTACTTGAGACCAACAGAGTAAAAGTAAATCAGCTTCTGGAACCCCCCCTAGTCTCTCTTGCAAGCTGCCATCTTGCACATCCGTGATCTAGACAGCAAGTAGACAGTAACATGCTGCATGTTAGAAGCTTTCAAAACACTAAACTGCCAGGTTTTTCATTTTCACACTACTCTTTATATTATTTACCTGCAATGTGTGGTTATTAATTATTTTCTATATTATGATTGGAAATGCTGCCAGTTTTTAAATAGGTCACGGTCTATATGTTAAACAGCAGAATACAGTAGTATGAAACCAACCCTCTGTAGGAGTGCCTTAGCTCACAAAACAGTGCAGCAGTTCACAGTTGTGCAAGGTGACAGCTACAGAAATGAATACAGGGACAAAAAGGGAGGAACCAGGGTTGAGAAACCCAGTTAGTTAGTGGTGGCTTCTCACAAGTAAAAGAAGTATACATTTAATATGAACAATTATATAGAGGAGGATCAGAAACTTAACAAAAATATGCCCAGAGTCCTTTTAGATGTGTAAAACTTCTGTACACTTCATTGCAAGACTGCAGATCAGCTTTATGGTAGTACCTGCACCTGAAGAGTTTCATCATGTCCAGCATTCATTAGCTGCATGATTCTCTGTTCAAGCTGCTGATTGTTCACCATCGTGTCTGTCAGTTTGCTGTGCAGACTCTGGACCTCACTCTCCTTGGCTATCAGCTTGGACTGAATTTCTGCAAAAAAAAAAAAACACAGGTCATCAGAAAATTTTAAAAAACAAACAATTTAAAAACAAAACCGCTCACTTAGTCATAAATTTGCTAACGCAATTAAAAATAACTTTAAGAAAGGTTTTAAGAACTAAAGAAGATTGTTTGCATGAAACTAATACTTCAAGGCTGAATATTTTTTTTTTTTTAAAGCTCGCTACAAACTGCTTTTTAAAACAAAATCCGAGGACCTCCTTTTGACCAATTACACCTATTGTAAAATGAAGGATAGCAACATTTTAACATCAGTATCCCGTGAATCAAACATTGTGACCTCAGATGAGCTTATTTACTTCTCAATATAGTACGACACATATTCCAGGAATAATTATTTCTCTTACCGTGTTGCAGTATGCGCTTTTTGAGATAAGTAAAAAAAAACAAACGTAATCTTTAAAAAGCCAATGTGACAGCTTTTCAGGCTAAAGATATATTTTAGTTCACCATTAAAAATGACCGCTATAGTGCATTTACAAGTAAAGCTCATATATTTTACTATTCTCTGCTGGACAAAGTGTCTATCTATGTTTCTATATCTTCTAACTTTGGACTGTCCATTTTCCCTGCAAGCAGAAATGCTTATTTCCTACTACATGTGCCTATTAGGGGAGTGGCCAGCTCTGCTTGGAAGCTGGACTTAAACCAAAAAACGAACTCACTCAGTAAAGGGGGTCAAGCTACTTTGGCTCATGCACTGTAACTGGGCAGGGCGTATGGGGCAGATGCAAGCAGGTTACATAAAGTGGTTAGTTCCATATAGCTAATTATGTCATGGGTAGTAGCCAGTTATGGCACAGTGATGTTAAAGCATAGCCTGTTTCCAAACTTCATGACAATCCAGCTCACAGGCAGAGTTAGCCATGCCCCCAGGCAGGTGGAAAAAGGCAGCTTTGCAACAACTTTATATATATATATATATATATATATATATATATATATATATATATATATATATATATTATATTATATATATATTATATATATATATATATATATATATATATATATATATATATATATATATATATATATATATATATATATATGAACTTACTAGCTATTTGCCCAGCAAAAAAAAAAAACAACAAAAAAAACAAAAAAACCTATGAACTTTACTTTCACTACAGTGGGACCGCTGCTATTTGTACGAACTAAGGGACCACTATCAGCGGTCCCTTAGCTCGTACAAATAGCAGCGGTCCCTTAGCTTGTACAAATAGCAGCAAAGAAACAAAATAAAGATTGCATTAATTATGCATGCCAGATTAGCTGGAGCATGCTCTGTATGGGGGCTAGGACTGTTTAGGGAGATTGCAGTCATAGCTCCCACAGCGAGCATGCTCCAGGTAATCTGGCATGCATAATTAGTAAAACATATGATGATTGCAATAGTGTCCAGATAATATAGGGAGATGGGGAGAAGTGCAGCGCTTGCCATAAGTGAAGTAAAGTGTGTTTTTACATTTTATTTTCTGGTTAAAGTCATGCTTCGCTGCTATTGCATATACATGTTAATGTCAACCAATGTTGAGCTTGAGCTCTTTAATATAGTAACTATAAATGAATCTTAACATAGCATGATTATTGACCTAGTTTGACACCTGTCATGGGACTTAAGATGTAGAGCTGATTCTTTTGTAAGTCTGCTTTCCTTTGTGCAAGCATGTTCAATTGCATTAAACGTAAACATATATGCATTCATAATAGCCAGTGAGGTTGCAGGAAGGATATATGTATATACATATACGCAGTACTTTTTTCTTTAAAAAGGAGATTACGTCACTAGTATTTTGGTGACTAAAGGATTACGGTGTTATACATTTTGACACATTTTAAAATATATTTATTATAACAGACTGAGCACAGAATACTGCCCCAAATATAACAGATTAAGAAGAATATTACTACTGTATGCAGATGTCTACTATTAAAATCAAAAATTCAACCAGTTAATATAAATCTGTTGTGAAAACTTTATAAATTAGGTCCATAAAACTATGCACAGCTTATACACATTTATTTTAATTAAATCATATCACCTTTCTGAGCTGCTTCATATTCTCCTGTCATTTTTCTAATGTAGGCTTGAACCTCTTCCCATCTTCTCTCAGCATCTTGCCCCTGGGCCTGAAAAAGAAACAAAATAAACTTAAAATCATCAACCTGATTAAAACAGCAGGATACAAATCTTAAGTGCATCAGAAAATGCACCACAGCTAGTGTGGCCCATAGAAGATGATCACAAAGATATTTTTGTACCTTGTTTGAGAATAGTAATACCAATGGAATACTTCAAATTTTTACAAGATGAATTTCAGGGGGCAAGAAAACAGATGTTTAAAAAGGGACTCTTTGGAACATTTATATAAATATATTAAAGCCCTATTAGGTTTGACTTCTTGTTTGCTCCTCTGTGTAATTAGCTTATAAAATGTAGACTTCATTTACTTTTAACAAACTAGCAGCTTGAGATCTTCTTTGATTCCCCACCTTCCTGTATGCTCCAGTGCATGGTGCATCCCACAAATGTATAACTTGTCATAATGTATTGTGGGTGCTGTACTAGGCTAATGTTGCACCCACAAGGGAGAAGTCTATTACTACCACTGTCAAATTGCAGCAACACTCTAAGTTGACAGAAAACTTAGAACTGTAAAATGTGGATATATATGATAAATGGTCTTTTTTTCCCACATTATGCCAGCATTATAAATAATGAAATCATCATGACCAAAAAAAGAGAAATTAAAAAAAAACCTTGTCTTTGCAGCATGAAACGGACTGTATGAAAAGCCACCGATGTGGCTACGGTATAAGTACGACTTGTAATTTATTTAAATTAGTTTAATATTTATCACGTTGCCTTATGGAAGATATCAGTAATGCATTGCTAAACCCTCATGTAGGGAAATGTTAACTTTGTTATAGAAAACCACAACACTAGTTTAAAAAGAAAAAAAAAAACTGTTCAGACTTTAAAAACTAATAAACAATCCTATGTCACAACATGGACAATGGTGATCCATGGGATACAAAGTATAAAAAAAAGTCTGGGGTTCGGTTGTTACCTTGAGCTGGGCCATGGCTTGCTCAGAATTCTTCTTCTGAAGTTCTTCCTGAGCCATCTTGTTGTTTTTCTCTGTCAGCTCATTCATAAGTCTGGCATAATCCTGACGGAGTTTGTTCAACTCACTAGATTGTCTGAAAACAAGAATTGACACAAAATTCAGGTGAGAGAATAGTCACAAATCCCATCTGTACTGGAGAAAACCTGCATACCCCATATATTATATCTAAAGAGAAGGATATGAAATTCAAGTGACAAAGTTCTTAACACTAATTGACAATATATTCAGTTAGTATGGGAGTAGGATCATTAATAAAATAATCTTTATTTATTCTAAGCTGGATTTAACACCAAAATTTCAAGATTCTACTATACCAAATACCTTGCATATTTTTAAGTTGTTGCGAGTTTCTTCTGAAGTTAAATATCCCTTTCAAATAGTTATATATTTTCATTAACCTTATTTTCAAAAAAAGGTAACTGTGTAGTACTTCAGATAAAATAATATTGTAATTGGTATTGGCTTGAAGGCAAATAATGTTTTTCCTTAGGAAGCAATAAATCATCTATAATATAGTTTAACCCTCACTTTAGATTACCCCCAAAAAAGGGGGATAAGCATTTTAATTTATTTTCCACTTTCTTAATATTTTCACTTTATAGCAATCATTCAAAAAGATGAGGGAAAAAAAACACAACTTAAAAAAAAACATTGACAAATCAACATCACGTGTCAAAACTTGTGTCCCGCGTAGATGTCTGCATAAAACACACATACGCAATGTGTAAATTGATTAAAGCAAACAAGAGTGGAAAATACATGCAAATACTTATCAAAGAGAAAACTGGAACAGAGCTATTTTAGGGGCAGAAGCTTGCACTGCCACTATATATATATATATATATATATATATATATATATATATATATATATATATATATATATATATATATATAGCCTAGCATTGTTATGTACAATTTGTAAGATATAAAAAGAAAATATATTTTTATTAATGTTCCTACCTTCATACAAATCAGACTATACTAAATATATTGTTAATCATCTCAGAACATAAAATATCATTAGGCTCTTATTTTAAAGCATGTTATAGTCATAATTTGTAAGTATATGAGCCCGATATTATTAGATACCACTCAGTGCGTACTTGCTCTCCATTTGGTTGCTTGCGCTGCTCACGGCATCTCTTAGGATGTTGTTCTCTTGCTTCAGGTGAGAGACCTGACTCTCCAGCTTCTCATGCAGTTGCTGGAACTTAAACACAAATGATTTTCATGTGAACAGAATATGGAAAATACAGTTTCAGATAGTACATAGTTTAACAGTCAACAAAATGGCTGGAAACTTATTGTGTAGAATGTGAAAGTGGGTCTGCTGTGAGATACAATATTGTTTGCAATGGGGGGTGGGGGCGATATACTACAGTATCATTTTTAAACAGAAGAATCAGACATCCAAGCTCCCAGGAACTTGCATACAAATGTGGTCATTGCTAATCATATCAATCTACAATACAAGTTGTCTATTCAAGATGTCCAGTGAGCATGAAAATGTCAGAGACAGAAGGCTGCACTCATATTTTCAGCATAAATAAGAAAAACAAAATTTACCTCAAATACCGGGGTTGGCACATGCTCAATTACTATTAAAGGCTTCTTTATACTTAAGGGAGAAGTTCCAGCAAAATATAAAAGGTGTTATTCTAAGAATGAGTATACACTTACATAAAAAGTTCAAATAACTGGTATAAAAGTTCTCCCACTTTTATTGACAAAAAGGTGTCTATATGTCAGATAATATAATATTGGTTCCACAGCTAAGTGTCTGTGAGCTTTTAATGGATGCTTCTACTCTCCTTTAACATGGAGCATTCACTGGCAAATGAGGAAAGTTCAACACATTTTACAGAGTTAATATTGCCTATGTGTACTATTCTATGGTGTACTTTGTGTCCTATGAGCACCGCTGGTGCTCCTTGTGAGGCCCCCGGTGAAGGTCTTTGTCGTTTATTGCGATACTGTGGTGTGTTTTTTTATTTTTTATTTCTGTATATTGTTTTTTATGATAATTAATGAAATCATAAATGAATATACTTTACCTATTTGTAATTAAGATATGCAGGAAGCAATGTGCTGAACAGCTAACAATCTGTTTCAATGTTCCTGCAGCATACAATGTGGATTTGCACGGTTAAGCGGAGGTGTGTCAGCAATGTGTGCTGTGTAAAGTGTAAATAGGATGCGTGCGCGAGGGGAAACCGTTTGTGTAGCGGTGTAGTTCCGCATTCTGTAGGTTGGTGTTGTAAAATGGTGGCGATCGTCTAGGTGGTACGTGTATGTGGATGATTTTGCGTCCTTGCTAATAGTGCCTTTTTTTTTACCCAGTACGGGTTTTTGTAAAAAAAAGTTGTATGTGCTAGGTGGTGTTCTGTGGCTTTATGGGTCGTGTAGCCTAGTTCCCGTTTTTTTTTTTTCGGCGTTTTTTCTCTCACCGAGTATTTTCGAGTGTCTAAACTCTGTAAATTGGACTTAAATTTGCGTGCAACCTGACTCCTAGACGTCCTGGCTGTCCCCTCTTGCTGTGTGTAATGGTTTTTTTTTTTATGTTTTTACGTATTTTTGCGTGTTCGTAATTTTTTTTATTTTTTTTAAGTCCCGCGGCTTGTATTTTTTTGTGTAAGTACGTATTTAGTCATTGCGTGTTTTATTTTTCAAAGTCCCACTTTTGTGGCTGTAACTGCTTGTGAGGCACCGTAGAGCCTCCACCTCCGCAAATGCGGCCCCTCGCCTTGCGAGGGTCTGTATTTGCGGCCTGAAAGTCGTACGGGGGTCTTAGGAATGAGCGCCTATGGCTCTCATATCCACCAGTGCAAAGGATCGCCTTTGGCGCTCCTTGCCAGGAACTGCAGCCCTCGCTTTGCGAGGGCCGCAGTTGCGGCGGGCTCGCTACGCAAGACCGCAAAAGGCAGGCTCTCTGCACAAGCCCACAAGCGTTCGCAACGACCCGTATTGCTGAGAACTATATATGTGATATCTGGGACCCTTGAAGTGTCCATGTAACAAGGCACAGACAAAATGAGAAAAACTTGCCACATCTTGTAACTAGGAGGTTTTTATTTGCATCTGAAAATCATATGCTAAGGCCAGCATTGTGTGACTTGGCAGCTTACCACTGCCACTGGACTTAAGTTATTTATAAGTGAGGGGATAAACACTGTTACACTGAAGGATGTCTGGGGCCATCTGTTCTCTGCCTGCACTCTGTGCTTGTATTATAGCTAGCTGGGAGAGGACTGATTCTTGAAAGACTATAAATATAATACGTGTTTCCAGTTCCTTAAAAAGACCACATTCTTATTCAAGAACTATACTTCATAAACAGGCAAAATATTTTTAGAAAGTTTAAAAGTAAATACATACATACATACATACATACATACATAGCAAAGGCTACTAAAATATAGATTTTAAATAAAAAGGTGTTTATGCCAATGGCTTGTTAATTTGTTGTACAAATTACCAATTTGCAATGGTCTTTTGTTGCATTTAATGATGTAAGATATTTTGCCTTTGACAGAGAGAAGCAGACCTAAATGGTCAGACACAAGCCTGTTAATTAGCAGAGTTGCTCCCAACCATTCAAGACCACATCAGGGTAGAGATAAGCAATCCAACTGGAGGTTTAGGAGTAAGTTTATTCAATGCTTTTCTAAATGTATTTTATTAATGATCTATGCCTAATTAACACATCTAGCTCCTGTTAGTGCATTGCAATAGTACTTCAAGCATTGATGTGCTTGTTTGTGGCTTTAGCTCAGACTAGAAGCTCTGCTATCACACACATAAATTAATGGCGGACCCTAAAAGCATTCCTACTTTGATTTGCAGTTGCTGGGTCTCCTGGTAGCTGCTGTGCATCTTGCTTTGGAAAGTACTATTCTCCTTCTCCAAAGCAGTTAAACGCTCTCTCGCTTTGACTTCCACTAGGTTGGATTTTTGCTTTTCTGCAACAAGCTCCTTAAAACAAAAAGAAAAAATAAACAAATTCAGCATGCAACTTTCAAATTTGAATGGCAAAAACAAAAGAGCTCTATTATTGAGAGATATAGAGTACACACACTATCCAGTAGAGACTGGATATTCTATAAATCAAAAATAAAGACAAGGCATGATTTTTGTGATAACCATGAATTCATTGGTTGTCCGTCAAACCCATCTTTCATTCTGTGCATTGGTGGCCTGTGAATGTCTGCAAGGCAACCTTAAAACTCTCTTTTTTTAATACAAATTTCTGTACAAACTTTTCACATAAGGGGCAGTTGGTTTTTGAGTGGAAGTGAGCAGAGTTTGAAAGTTTTTATTTTAAGCATAAATTATCTATACAGTCTCTCAAAGTCAAGATCAATTATTTAACACATATACTCAATATTCTCAATTATTTTACACAAATACTAAATCTATGATCATTTCCTGGCCACTATATGCTAATGTTTTTTTTTTTTTTTTTTAATTTATGGGACCCTTTAGGAATTATTTTTGTTTTGTATACCTGTTTTAAAACTAGGTTAATGACATACCCCTGAATTTAATGAACTTAAAAATATACACGTCACTTGCATATAAAGAAGTCCTAATGCTTTTCATCCAGCTATGTGTTAATGTTGTGGCATTTATAGGAACTTTAGCATTGTATATGAATGTTTTAGCATTAATAGTATCCTCCTCAGTGAAAGTTTAGTATACAATCGGCCCATTGGCATAAGAATGCCCCAGAGTAACATATTCTCAACCTCTGAATCCCCACTTTGCCTCCTGTTCAACAAGATAGCTGGCATCTTGCACAGCTAGGATACAAAGACATACTCAAAGCACCATACCAGTGTCTCGAGCTGCTGATAAGTGACATGCTGGGTGTCTGAGAAGCATGAGACATTGGTAGTAGAAAATCCCTTCCACTGTGGCCTTAGGTCATAGCTGTGCAAATTAGTAGCTCTCGTGAGGAGAACAGGAAGCAATGGGAAGGCTCCAGAGCTTAAGAATGTGCTACTCTGGGTCCTTCTTAGAAGTTGATGCAAATTGTATATAAAATAAATTACACTGAGTAGGATATTATTAATGTTAAAACATTCATATAAAAAAAAAAAAAGAAAAAAAAAAAAAAAAAAAAAAAGAGTCCCTTTAATGACATGATAACATTAACACAGAACTAGATGAAAAGCAAAGATCTGCTTTATCCTGACTAGTGAATCAAAACAAACGTATGAAGAAGAAAATGTACAAATATAAACTGTAGGGTAGGGAGCTCTTACAGTGGAAGATCTTGGACCTGCCCAACCTGTGAGCTATGCTGGAATGAACTGGCAGAAACCGTATAGTAAAATTACTGGGGAAAGGATTTGTGATTACCAAAATTAAAAATGTAGAGGCTCAGATTAGAAATAATACAATATACATATACAATTTGACATGGAAATGTCAGTTTACAGAAAACTTCAATTGAGTAAGAAATTATACACATTACAATAAATTGATGAGCAAATCAAAGCTGTGTTGTTGCAAAGTTCATATAAAAAAAAAAAGTAAAAGAAAAACGGCTTAAGAACTTGTAGAGGAAGCTTCACTTCTCTAAAAATACTCAAAACAAAAGGAAGAGCTATAAACAGTGCGGAAAGGAACATCTGGACTGTGGATTAACTTTTTTTTTTTTTTTTAAACAGACTGTTATTGGGTAAATCTGGATGGTTGTGAAATATGTTTTGGTTGGGCAACTACATGCGTTTTGAACTCTCTGAAGTTACTTTGTCCTGTCGTAAAATGTTAGTTCATTGCAAAGGCTATGTGACTATTTTGTAGCTCTTTACGATCACTTTGTGTATAATCTCACATTTCAATCATGGTCAATGTGGATACTCTCCAGTTAATAGATGGATAGTGTCAAATATGGCTCCAATCCGAGAGCCACACCAGCAGTTGCCAATTCAGACAGACGGGTCTGTCGATAATTTTGTTTGCAGAGATTGGCATCTAATAGATGTTCAAAAGAAGAAGGTCTACTGGAGACTTCAACACTAACCTTCAAAAGTTTTAAAAGCAACACTGATTGCAATTATAGTTTTTTAATAAAACAAACAAAACTTATGGCATGAGAAATACAGTAATCTTTAAAATCAACCTACATTATTAATTGTCCTGTCTCTTATTAGTATGCAGACTTACTCCCTCTGCCATTTTATAGCATTATATGAAAATATGGAGACCTTGATGTTATTTTTGTGACCAAGGTAAAAATAGATCACCTCTGCTCCACAGAATTTCATATAAAATACACTAACAGGAAGCTCCAGCATCGACTCTTAGACAATAGAGTTTGATAATATATAAACACTTAGACATTCCAGTCTGCCAGGTTATCTATTTTAGATCCTGAAACACTGGTTCCAAACATTTTTGTTTTCATGAGATATTTAATACAATTGTGTATTTAGATTCCATCACTTCTGCAATGAGATTATTCCATTCCATATATTATTACAGCTACATTTTCTGGCATGTAAATTCATGGGATTGATCGTTGTGACATTTATCTCAGCGGCGTGAAAGCTGAGCCTGAGATACATTTGTCCAGACAGAAAGCACATTGCAAAGCCATAATACGTAATAAAAAAGGTGGTATGTTTTGTGCCTAATTTGCTTATCACTACCCAGAGTCCTTAGCAGCATCAAATAAAGACTGTTCACTAAAATGCTCTAGGAAAAGCCAACAGTTTTCCTGACCTACTTGAAACATGCAAATGTACACAGAATAATATTTTCTTTCCTTACAGAAGAGGGGATTTCAATTATCTTTCTATTCACCATAACACATTGAGTGTCTGGTCACAGTACTCTCTCCAGCCTCATTTCACAGTTGCCAGACCTAAAGTCACACTGCAGTCTCTAAGTAGGTTTCTGACACTACCCCAATGCAAAGACTGCATGAGGGCAGTGCACATATACATAAAAAATGGACGTTGGACCTTGATTTCATTTCCCCCAAATCCATTCTTGGTGAATTACCGGTATGTAAAAAAAAGAAAAGAAAAAAAAACACACGACTACTGCAGAAATAGGGTTTAATTTGTTTACGTAGTAACAAATTAACATTAAATTACATATTGTATTTAAAACTCAGGATTTTAAAAACAAGTGTTATGGAGCAAACTGAGCTACTCTTTTCACCGCCATCAGCAGTAGAGGATCTGCCCAGGGAAAGTTACATTTCTTCTAACTGATCAGTAGTTGCTACTGCAATGAGGACAGGTGCTCTCCCATCCCCTTGATACCCGATAGGGGTTAAGAGAAGTCTGCAGCACTAAAAGTAAGTTTAAAAAGCTACAAAGGCATTTTTTGCAATTACAGTTTTTATTACCGAACTGTTTAATAAGCAAATAAAACTCTAAGGTGTGAGACTCTGGAGCTATACATGCAACCCTTTGAGTCACTGCTCTACAAAGGTTGTGAATGGGACTGGTCACACAAAGCCTCAAAAAGACATCTGCAAGCAGGGGCACAGATCCATGCTATACTGGTTACCTGAGTAAGATGCTTGCACTGCTCCTTCAAAATTCCCATTTCGTCCTTGGCGGAAAGCAGCAGTTTTTCTTTTTCTTGCAGCTGGTGCAGGGCGGCAGCAGATTCTCTCTTGTTAGCCTAGAGTTAGACGTGAACAAATAAAGTTAAGAAAAAGCAAACAACTGTATAATGCCCCTTTTCTTTAATATGTGCATCTTAAATTAATAAGAATATCCAGTGAATTGAAAAGGAATGAGACCGTAACAGGATTAAGAATAAAGCTCAATATGCATGTATGATGTAAAAACATATCAATATGTTAAACCGGATCGAGAGCAGAAAATGTTGAACTTACTTTAATATTCTAAAAAAGGAAGGCATACACCTTACTGCTTGGATAGAGTAACTACTTACCATAAATTTAAAGAGTCACTTTAATAGTTCACCTTTCATAACCAAATGATATATAATCAGTATAAACAACTTTTCAATGTATTGTGATTAAAACCATGATCTTTTGCGAGAAAAAAAACCCTAAAATGTAATAGTAAACTGCACTCTGCCACCAAAGCAATGATTGGAGGAACTCTAGTCTAAAAAGATGAGGCGAAAATCAAGTGCTACACTACAAAGACATTAAGTAGCTGTGAAAAAAGGTTAGTGCATGTAAATTATTAGAAAAGCTCCAAACTACATACAAGGGGAAATAAGATCATTTCAATTCAAGTTGTCTCTTTAAAAAAAAAAAAAAAATGATAAATACTTTTTAATAGTTATAAATTGAAAAGTTATTTATACCGACCATTACTTGACTTGCAAGTTATGAAAGATGATCCACTAAAAGAGTCTACCACTCATATATTGGCAGCCAAGCATTCTACTAGCTTTTTTTGGTTGGTTTGCTCGCCTACAATCAAACGGACTCAATCAACAAAAAAAACAAAACCAAATTTGCTTTAGTTTAAAAAAAAAAAAAAAAAAAAAGGAAAAAGAAAATACATAAAATCGCTTTTTATATATTGTGCTTACCATTTTATTCTTAAACATTCTTGATATGCAAACCAATAAGCTGATGATCAGCCCTAATTACTAATTGACATCACAGTGTAAAAATGTGGACCACAGTGTGATAGATAGCATATGGGTCACCCTTAACCATTTTAGGCTATATATTTCAGGAATATTCTTTTTTTCCCATGCAAAAATAAAAAAAGATAGCCTAGTTCAATGCACCCTTCCAAAAGCTTTTAAAATTATTATTTAAAAATGTATTTGAATGAAAACATTTAAATTCTGAAAGGGCAAAATATCCATTTAAAGTTACGCCCTAAATGAATATTATATATTTTCAGAAATAAATAAATCAAACATTTGACTTTTTCTTGGTGTAACTCCAACTCTCATTATCGTACGGCCTGGGGTTAAATTGTGAAAAGGTAAGAGGGTGACTAGAGCCTCAACAAGCAAATAGTACAGCATGGCTTAACATGAATAGAATATGTTCTTATTGCTTATTTCCAGAGATGCTGCCAAAAGTTTTAAACAATAAGAAAACTACTAAAGTTACTTGGTCTATTGTTATACTTCCTGCCAAAGCTGGTACTGACTGCCATGTTTAGCAAACACACACCCAAACATGGGGAAACCAGATTTCGTAAAGCTTGACAACTTACGTTTCCGTACTATGTCATTGTGTCCCTGCTCTCTCCTATCAACTACTCTATGGCTAAACAAAACATAGTATAAGAGGCAATTACATGTGTGGTGGCTTCCCATGATTGAGAAAGACAGTTGTATCATGGGAAACTATATCCAAAGATCTCTTCTGTGATTGCATTGATTGGCTGAAAACATATGATTAGGGGTAAAGCTATGAAATTACTGGGGCAGGAGAGAGTAAGGCATCCATGAAAGTGTAAATGCCCTATATAGTAAGTTATGAAACATTTGCAATGATCCTTCTAAAGTATTTTAAAGTTATCTTGAAAGGACTGTAAAGAAAAATGCCTCTATAGTTTGAGAGTTTGAAGTGGTACAGCATTGTTTCCAAGTATGCCACAGCCTAAAAATAATAAGCGTTTTATCAAACTGATGTTATTTTCTTTTAACATTAAATCTATATTTAAGTTTGTAATTTTCCCCATCAATCAATCAGTCTTTGCGATGCATTTCAATTGTGTAAGGATTACTAAATAATGCCAATTACTTCCAGGAAATCTGAGCAAGTTCAGATCCTTAGTATATACATACCACAGTGAGAAATGAGTCTAAGATTTGTCCTATAACATACTTTCAGACAAATAAATAAATCTGATTCACAGAAGTGAAAAACTGAACAAAAAAATAAAAAAATATGCAAAACCCCAGTAAGCAAGTAATCAAAATCCTTACACTGATGGCAAAATGTTGGTGGATCAGAAAGGTTGGATGACTTCTAAAAAATGCAAACTTCAAAAGAACTTTACTATAAATAAATGCAACTTGTGACAAATTAAGACTGGTAAAGTAAGCTGCTATTTATTTATTTTTTTAAGTATACCTACAGCCTTATTAAATTGCAAATTCAGACAATTGTATAGGGCTCTATCGAAGTACTGAGCATTTTTTTTTTACAGAAGTTTTTAGTTAGTGAACTTCTATCCAAAAGTAAGGTCTTCACTAACTAAAAACTTCTGTAACAAAAATATGCTATGTGCTTATATAGAGCCCTATTCAATTGGCCGTAGTAACAATTTCATAAGGCTGCTAGTCTTTTAAAAGAAGGAGCTGCAGGTATCAGCAAATATGTTGAAAGAAAGCCTCGGTTTGGAGATGGGAAAATCACATGGTGAGAAGTTGTAGCTTGTTTGCCGATGTAGTAACCCTAAAGACCTTAATCAAATCTTTAAAAAGAAAAGCTTCTGTGTCCCTTTTTATTGAAGGGAAAAAAAAAACCTTCAAATTAATCTATTTTAAAGGAGCATCCCAGAGCAAAGTTTACTACCCAGCCCCTTGCTCTTGCAGTGCCCACCTTATTTATTATATCTTGCACAACTCCAGATTTGTCCTTTAGCAGATCCACAACAGACATCGCTTCCTCTTCTGTAAAACTCATGTTCTTCATTGTCCCCAGGACATCTTTGAATTTCACTTCAGCATTTTCTAAAATAAAATATATAAAAAATGAATATTTATAAAATGAAGAAATAAATCCAAGAAATAATCTGCACATCAGTAACAACCACAGATTAAGGATATTTACCATCTTTAAGGGACACTGACTTGTGACATTGTAAGGCCATGCACAAAATGTGATTGCTAGTACACAAATTAAGTGCTTTACCCCCTCAGTGAAATGTATTTCTATCCATTGCCACTAAAATGTGCTTCACACACTAAGAGCTGCTATGCACCAAATACAAATTCATTAGTTTGATGGAATAGTTTCAAATAATATTTGCTTAAAATAACGAACTTTCAAGATACAACTAACACTTCTACTCATATTTAATAGCAACCAACTGCAATTCAGATATCTATCTACATACTTTTAATTTCTGGATTAACGGGAACCTTTGCTTTGTTACTTTAAAAAAGGGACACCATCATCCACACATGATTTTGGGTTCCCCCTAAAAAGCACGAAAACCTGGCTATACATTATAGTGGTATTTCTGCTCTGCTTTAAGTCACTCCTGAGAAATGCAAGGTTGTTTTTGTGGCTAATGTGCAGCCAAGTATGCTAATTTGCGAGTTGGCACTCTTGATCAGGGTGGTGGTGGTCGAGTGTTTCTAACCAAACATTAGGAATCAACTTTATTTGTTGAATCAAAGGAAGAATTGCTGCATGTTAAATAGGAATAGCAGATTTACTATAAAATGGGGTCATCCACACACAGTATCCCCTCTATTTGGGATATTAGAAAATTAAATTCCCACTGGAAAAAAAAAAATAAAAACGGATATTCCTATTAAGCTTAAAGATAGGGACTGTATTTATTTATTTATTTATTTAATTAATTAAATTAAATGTATCTATTTATTTATAAATAAAAGGAAAGCATTGTGATATATGTCCCCAAAGACTGTGAGGTTCCTGAAGGGCAATCAAATATTATTGGGGAATCCTAGGATAGATTGTTATAGCCTAAAGCAAAAGGGGAATAGCAAGTCTAAGCAGTCCTTTTAGTCCCTAAGAATTGTGGTCTTGTTTTTAATAGTAACATCCATTTAATTTTTTTCAATGGGAATTTCGGAATTTCATTCTCTAATATCCCAAATAGAGGGTATACAGGGTATACATCCCTTTTGTAGTAAATATGGTATCCCTTTTTAACATGCTGTGATTTTTCCTTTGATGCAACAAATAAATAAAGTGTATTCCTATTTTTGTATTGTATATCTGAGAAGGGATTGGTGATAAGCACCTGGAATCCACCAATTAGTTTTGAATTGAGTGGGGAGTGTTTGTAACGTAATTGAATTAAAAAAATAAAAAATAAAAACTGTAAGGGGCCAACAAAAACTCTGAATTTTAAAAAATCGCAGATTTTAACACAGTCAACGTATAGACTGGAACGGAGAACTGACAGGTAAAAATAATGAACATAAATGGACAACGTTCAAATCCTTACTAAATAAACATACTTCTACCACATTTACCAAGTGGGAATAAGTATATTAATGGGAAGAAGGCCAGGAAGGAAGCTATAGGAACATTACAATGTGACACAGGCCATCTGATAATTAGTGACCAGGAAAAGGCAAATGAGCTAAATAGGTTATTTTCTTCGGTATACACAAGGGAGGTACCAGTGGTTGTGACAGTACAACATAACGGGGCTACACTACCTTCACCAAAAGAGGTTGGAAAAAATAAATGTTAATAAAGACTCAGGTCCTGATGGAATACCTCCAAGGGTATGGAGGGAACTGGGCTCTGTAATAGCCAAACCAATATAGCTAATGTTTTAATATTCACGCAACAGGGGTCGCTACCAGATGACTGGAGAAAAGCAGAGGTGATATTTGATATCTAGATATAAGAAGGGAGCAAGAGCAAATCCGGGGAATTATAGACAGTGAGCCTCACTTCTGTAGTGGGAAAGCTTTCAGAAAGGTTAATAAGGGAGAATATACAAGAATATTTATATTTCAACAGCATTATAAGTAGGAGCCAACATGGATTTATGAGGGATAGGTCATGTCAAACAAATCTAATTAGTTTATATGAGGAGGTAAGTAGGAACCTGGATCAAGGAACCGCAATCAATGTAGTCTTTTTGGATTTTGCAAAGGCTTTTGAGACAGTGCCACATGGGAGACTATTGTGCAAACTAAGGGATAGAGGAATTGCAGTAAATATATGCACATGGATTGAGAGCTGGCTAAAAGACAGGAAGCAAAGGGTTGTAGTAAATGGAACACACTCAGATCGGACTAATGTGGTAAGTGGGGGTTCCTCAGGGCTCCGTATTAGGTCCACTCCTTTTTAACATATTTATTAAACGACTTAGAAGTAGGACTGGAAAGTATCGCCTCCATTTTTGCAAGTTGTGCAAGGTAATTAAACCAGAAAATTATGTACTTTGCCTCCAAAGGGATTTGCATAAATTAGAGAAATGAGCAATTAAAATGGCAGATGAGATTTAACACGAATAACTGTAAGGTTATGCACCTGGGAAGGAAAAATAACCATGCAATTTCTAAACTTAATGAAGTAAATCTAGGGATATCACATATTGAAAGAAAGATTTGGGAGTGCTTGTGGACAGCCACCTAGGTAACAGTGCTCAATGCCAAGCAGAAGCTGCAAAGGAAATAAAATATCATGTATTAACAAGGGTATAGGAGTCCGGGAAGCAAATATTTTCTGTCACTATACAAATCCCTAGTACGCCCTCATTTGGAATATGGAGTACAGTTTTGGGCACCACTTCATAAAAAGGACATTTTAGAACTGGAACAAGTACAGAGAAGGACAACAAAACTAATAAGGGGAAGGGAGGAGCTAAGTTATGAAGAAAGACTAAACAAATTAAAAATGTATTTTCTCTAGACAAAAAAGGCGTCTAAGAGGAGATATAATAAAATATAATATATATATATACACATACATACATACTAGAGGACATCCTTTGAAGTTAAGTGTAAAAATATTCCACCTTAAAGAAAGAAAAGGGTTCTTCACAGTAAGGGGGGTTAATCTGTGGAATTCTCTACCAAGGAAGGTAGAGACGGCGGATTCGAAAGATAACTTTAAAAAGGGATTGGATATATTTTTAAATAAAAAGAGGACATTCAGGGCTATCTTGGATAATTCGAGGAGTATTGATCCAGGGAGGAATCCGATGGCAGTATCTGGGGTCAGGAAGGAATTCATTTTGTACCCCCTTTTGAGACAATTGGCAAAGTTCCACTTTTTTTTGTTTTTCTTTTCTGTTTGCCTTCCTCTGAATCAATTAACAATGAATCCGCATATTGCAGGTCAGAGAGGATCTTAAAAGGATTACATTTATGGCCTAAAAGTATTTTTTCAACCTCAATTACTATGAAACTATGTAACAACAAAACAGCTATTTAGTATACAAAAGGCACTCCTTTGCAGCACAAAGTGAATTTCTCAGGAGTTAACCAATGGCTAATACAATGTATAGACAGTTTTTCATGCGCTTTAAGAATAATCAAAAAGAAAAAAAACACGGATTAAAACTGCCAAATCCTTAAAAGGGACTCTAAAGAGGACTCTAAAATTGGCTAATCTATGGGAAACATTATACTTATTTAGGTAAAATGTTCACATTGCTAGCCAGAAGTTCAAAAGCAGTAGGTGATATTAGCCATAATATAAAAAGGAATCAAATATTTATTTATATGGACTTTTTACAATAAATGAAAAACAGATCAGAAAAGAGGTCAAGACTATGGTCAGTAATATACAGTTGGAATAGGTCAAATAAAAAATTCTCTAAAACATGTATTCCACAACCATAAGGAAAAACTTCCCTTTGTCCAGAAAATCTGCAATCAAAAACAGTTCTGCCAAAAGCTAGACCCTGCAGTGTTGTATAACTGTGAATCACCTCGGCTCTGACCTTTATCTGTTACAGTCTTCACTTTCTTACTGACGCTTTTCTGGAGCCCATCTGTCAGTTCGGATTTCTCCAGGTTGACAATTTCCTTCTTTTCAGCACTGATATCGGAGTTGTCCATTAATGGGATGTAAGTAGTGGGGTGAATTAATGGCTCATCCACCAGACCTGGAACTGAACAAGAGGAAATGAAATAGAAGTGTTGAAGTAGGACTTGCAGCTATGACACATAATGTAGGAAAACAATGTACAGATATTAATATATTAGCACCAAAACAAGTATTTAAAAAAAAAAAAAAAAAAAAAAAAAAAAAATCAATGTAACTTTTAAAAGTTACATTTGAATTTTAGCACTTGAGGCTCAGACAAATCAGCTAATAGGGGTTGAAGAGAAGCAGATCTGCCTAAGACTACAATATAAAAAATAACCTCAATCAGGTTAGTTCTATGGACATGATAATCCACTCAGAGCAGACTCTTTTAGATCACTTGTGCCATTGAAATGGAGTAATATCCTGTAGTATATCAGTCTGGTCTCACTCAGAGTGATCTAGCACCAAAATACTAGGCAATTCTACCCACAATAAGAAAAAAGCAAACCCCAGATGTAGTTTTTGGTTTTAGTTGGGCCTGATCAGTAGGGGGTAACTGAACCCCTGAGGCACAGTGAGCCAGGGGTCCACGTTTGGAGTCCCCTATCACCCTTAGGGAAACTAAGCCCCAAGAGTCATTTAAACAAGCAAAATAAATACATAAACAAACTAATTAGGACGCTCTATATAAAAAATAAAAAAAAATAAAGAGACTTAACTAAACTTAATAGTTATATGATACAATAATCCACTCAGCGCAACCTCATTTATAACTCACTTAATTTATTCTCAGACTTAGCACTTCTATTTATTGATTTTTTATTAAATAAAATACCCCACTGTACAACCACAAATGAAAACCTAAGCCTTAGAGTCTAGACAATAGTAATTGCAATGCATGCTGCTCCCAACATTTAGTTAAGAATGGAAAAAGAAATCTATTAAAATGTTCTCATTACCAAGAACCCATTTTTCAAACTATAAAAGAATGGAAAAAAGTTATACTGATGCTTAGTACTGAAATCTTCACATTACAGGAGAGGTATTGATGTTCTTTAACAGTTTGCAAAAATTTGCCACGGCCATGGATTAAAAACAAATGATCCCAAAGTTTGCTGAATATGTATAATTTGGGCTTCATTTTCTTTTAATACTCTATTCTCCAAGTTAGAAACAATTGCAAGTAAGGGAATATTGGGTCTTTGCAGGCATGCAATGCACTCATTAGAACAGTGTTGCGTAACCTAAGGTTAGGGGTCTGCAAAGTTGGACTATTATACATTTTACAGTAATATGGTAGATTTCTGGATTTTACTAGGTATATAATATACCTGTGTATCCGTTTGCTTTTATGTACTTTGATTTTAGCCAGTAAAAATATAGCTTAGAAGCGCGTCAGAATAAAATAAACAAATAGGACCTGTACGGGTTTGCTCTCTGCAGCATATTCAGACACACAGACTGTCAGGCTGCATGTGCAGTGTAGTGTCCGAGCCCATCAGGAACCACACCTCAGCAGAATTTTACTGAGAGATGGTCACTGACTGGTTAGTATAAGACACAGCACAGTAAAGTATGTGTCTTCATGAGCTGCAGAGGGCAGACCTCAAGACCGATATATTTGTTTGATTTTGGGCAGTAAATACAGAGCTTATAAAATACTTCCTAATTAAAGTACATAAAAAGTAAATAGATACCCATATTTATTATATACCCAGTAAAACCCAGAAACCTTCCATATACCTTTAAGCTGCCCTCCGCACTATACTATATGTATTTTAAAGGAAGCACAAAAACCCTTCCATCAAACCTCAAAAATAATAATATAAAAATCACCCTCAAGTATAAGCAGCTTATATACGTATCACACCCCTATTTTATACTGCCATCCTAGTTTTCAGCTCCCATACAGGTGGGAAATCAGCATTGTCAGCAGGATAGATATTAGAACTTCCTGTGGGGGGTGACAGAGTCTCGTTAATACCAACCCAATTCCAATTTAAACCTTCATGTAATACAGATGGACACTCCTACATTAAAAGGTCTGTAATGACGGGGGATGAGGTTCACCCCCTGGTACAAACCATTTTCAATCTTTTGCTTCTTGGCAGCAGCTTTCTTTCTTCCTGATCCACTCTCTTGCAGCTTTGGCTCCACTGAAACAACCAAAGGTTCCGGTTTCTTGGAGGAAGGAACCACCTGTTCAGGTTTCAAGTCTGGGCTGATGGGAGAGTCATCTGGATAAAGCAAAGTAAAAGGGAACAGCGATCAGAAACCTTACAAGTTGGACAGAAAATTAATCCTGGATTGTACATTGAAAAAATATATATATTTTAGTAACATGGAGGTCTTAATTAGTACCAGCTTCATTTAAAATCAAAATGGAAAGTGAATGTTTAATCCCACTGCAAACTGTTTTTCAAAAATTTGCAGGGGTAGTATTTATAATTTTAGAAATCACGCTCTCTTGTGTTTCTATACCTCATATTCCAGAAGATACTTCTCTGCTGAACAGGATTAGACCCTTTGATATATTTGAAGGTGTCCATCGAGTCATCCCTCTCCTTTCTCTCTTAAGCTATACATATAAAAAAAGGATAGACTTTATGATTTTAATATCATTCCGCATTTTAGTCACCCTCTTTTGAATGGATTTTAAATTATTAAAAGGAACATGGAAGTTCTCTGGATATCACTAGGAATATAATATACCTATGCATCCATTTACTTTTAAGTAATTTGAAACCGTTTGGGTCTACCCTCTGTAGCTCATGAATACACAGATTGTGAAGTGCAGCGTTTCAAACTAGATCTCTCAAATAGCATGTTGCAAAATGTGTTGCCACAGATTGGCTACTAAAATAGAACAACCGCTGCACTTAGAAGTACACGGTCTTCATGAGTTACAGAGGGGGGAAACCGGCTAGGAACGATTTGTAAGATTTTTTTTTTGCAGAAAAAAAAATGGAGTTTATAAGCACTTTTTAATAAAATAACACACAAAAAGTAAATGGTAACATGGGTATATTATATTCTAGTAAAATACAGAAACTGCCGATGTCCCTTTGGAGATACAGACTACAGAATGGGACACAGTATGTAGGCGAGATCTAACTAGGGATCTAGAGCAGGGGTCACCAAACTCGGTCCTGGAGGGCCGCACCCAGGCCTGAATTTGAGGATTTCCTTTTTGTGCCCAGGTGAGTCAATCAAGATGACTGAAGAAGCAATAGTCTCACCTGTTTGCAGCAAGGATATCCACAAATCCAGGCCTGGGTGCGGCCCTCCAGGACCAAGTTTGGTGACCCCTTATCTAGAGAATGGCATTTGTACTTCTCTTATCCCTCTACTAATTCCTTGTTCAATACCAAGGCTTTAGTAATATCTAAGGTCTGCTGTTTGAAATGCATGCAAGACAATTATGGAAGTTCTGTGTAATAATGAGAATAGGGTAGTTGAGTGATATCTGGTTATCGTCCCAAAGGAATTCCAAGGAGACAATCAAGGTGTAATCAAAAGAAAATAAATAATTAAAACAAAAATTCTTAAAAAAGGTATATGCAAGTGAGCTGGGTTATGAATGCATTGTAGGGGAATTAGTGGTGTAGGATTACATTTGCACGCACTATGTTTTGTTGCAGTTGATGTTTACACAGCTAGGATTGAGCTAGGCTCCTGAGATGGTTCATTTTTGAAAAAAAAAATTACCTGGTCTATGTGAGCATGCTCAGCTTTGCAGCCAATCAGCAATGCTATATGCAGCCAGCTAGATGAGGCTGCTATACTGGGTCCTTAAAAGATGATAAATCGACATTAAATAACAACCGTGTAACCGCTCAAGCATTTTTATTTGAGACATACACCCTCTCCTTGATAAATTCTGACAAATTATAATTGTACTGAAACCAAACATTTCAGCTTCTTCCTATTCTAATTTGTCTTTTAGGTCGAATGAGCATTTAGGTTTGATTTATGGTCTGTGTGAGTGAGTGAGTCCATGCCATTCACTTGGGCTGGGAGAGGTTACAGGGACAAGTCACTGGGGCAGGGGGAAGTATCACCTGGGACGTAGATAAAACAATCAGGGATCAAGGGACACAGACCTTATTCTGGGTATTCCAGAAATCTAAAAAAAGGAAAGAAGCAGCTCAATTCACAGACCAAAAAGATACAATATACGCCAATTTTCGCTGGGATTTTCAGGGGGTGTCAGCATTGAGAGAAAACAGTTTGCAAATGTAAGAAACTCAGCAAACTTTAGGATAACTGTTTGAAATGTTTATTTTGATATTTGTTTCATGCAAACAATTGTTTTCATACATTACTAATTCTCCTCTATCAGATGCATTCATAATCCAGCTCACTTGCATATACCTTTAAGACTTTTGTCTTATTTATTTTCCTTTGATTACACCTGGATTGTCTCCTAGTTTCCTGTGTGTTTTTTTACCTTAAATTTTGTCTATTATAAAAGTTTAGTTATTCAAAAGACTATGTAAAAAATATTGACAATAGTAAACCTTTAAAGCGAGATTAAATAGAAAACACAGGAACTAAGCCATTTTAATTTTGTGACCAAATATTTTGCATTCCCTTTAAGTTAACCTCTAAGTGCAATATAACATATAGTTGACATTTCTCTGAGTGAGGACTATAAAAAGGACACAGGAAAGGAGATTAAACAGAGGAGACACCATTCCAGTGTTTCCTTGGATAATAGAGTTTTATGAGGGATAAATAGCATATGTATGTGGACACATTTTCATGGCCCATCCAGTTATATAACGATTTCTCAGAATTCTGAGCAGGAAATAGTTTTTTTTTTTAAATCTATTATAGATGTTCACAAAAAAGTACTATTTATTTATTGTACGATGGCGGCTTCTATAAACACGTTTGCCCACCTAAGTGATGATGTGGTTAATAGCCTTCCCATAAATGTATAGCATGAGTTGGGTACAAACCCAACACCGATGAGATCCATTTAAAATTTGAAACAGTTATCTGCGGGTAGGTGCCCTAACTCCTGCATAATCCATCCTATGCTATGATTGAAAGCTGTATAATGCAGTGAGCATGTGCCTAGGAGCCGCCATATATACAAAAAAGTGGTATTTGGATTAAAGGGCGACAACATTGTTGACTAATTTTTATGTCCCTGTCCAGTTTGGCAAAGTGCCGTGCAAGAAATGTATTTCTCGGAAATTCGGAGCAGGAAATAGTATTTTTTGACCTATTTTAGTTGTGAACACAAATGTATTTACTGTACTCTGCAGTGGTGGGCTCCTATAGCATTTTTGCACACGTAAGCTAAATGATATATGATTAAAAGAATTGTCAATGATTAAGGGAGGGGGAGGAAAGAAAGAAGAAGAAAAAAAAAAAAAGACAGTTCACAGTAAAATGTATAGACTAATATTATGTAAGGCATGGACTGTATTAGGACTAAATCCTGTGAATTTAGTCATATGAGATTATGTAATCATTTGAAAACAAAGAGAGAAGTCATTTTGACCTATGGCCAAATTCAAAGCTTGGAAAAAAAATATTCTGTTGGGTATTAGTGGGAAATGTGTGGCCAGAGTTATATGCAAAAGTAGATGATTAACTAGGCTTTAAACACAAGCTGAGGAAGTGAAGCTTGTATTAAGAGGAGACACCCCACCCAGGCACAGTTCCAAGAAACTAGTCTCACAATGCAAGTGGTTAAAGTAATCTCTACTGACAGATCTCGCACATGCTCTGAATCACTGCTCACCACAACCAAGCTATACTGCACTCTATTAGAGTGTGGGCTAGAATATGCAAACCGAGTCAGCCTGATCCACTGAAGAATTAGCAGGCTGAAAATTAAACTGTTCAGAACATCATTGACTTTCAACCTCTAGAGCAAAAAAAAAATATATATTCACAACACAACTTTATTTTCTTCAAGCAAAACCGCAAACACGGGCATCATAACTAAACCACTATGCTTAAAAAGAGTATGCACAGCTCCAGGATTTTACTTGGTATATAATATCCTTGTGTATCCATTTACTTTTATTAAGAGGTGCTTATACGCTATATTTTAAAGGCCTAAAACCAAATAAATAGTCCCTGTAAGGGTCTCCCCACTGCAGCATATGCAGACAGACTCTAATACTTGCTGTGTCTCATGCTAACCAATCATGCTGCAACATGCAGCCGAGGCATAGGCTAGGACACTACACTGAACATAGAGTTCTATAGAAGCACAGCAATTGATTAACATGCACAACATATGCATATATATTTTTTCAGTTTGTAAATAAAGGTAATTTCTTTTAGGACCCGTAACTCACTGGAACTTGACAGAACATGAGTGGGATTAAATACTGCAGTAACATTTATATTGTAATAACACAAGCAACTTGTTAAAGGCACTCTATAATCATATTTTGTTGTTGTATAAAATCATTTAAGAGGGTTACTTAATTTTTTTTTTTTTATCTTAACCCTTTCATTATACCTCAACAATAACCGTTAGATTAACATTTTATTTGACCTTTTTGTTACCACAAGGCTGCATAAAGTCAGTTTTTTATTGTGTCAGTAGGCCCTTCTTATTTAATGTATGCCCACGGGAACCTCTCCCTACATACCACAACAATTATGTACACATAGCAAAACCTGTATGTCCTGTAAATGTTGACCCACAGATATTTTGACCAAGAGGAGAGAGGTACCTGAGGAAGGTGGATAAAGGTCTTCATCTGTGGTAGCCCTGTTCCTAGCAGTGGCAAACATCATAGTCTAACAATTTGAGGGTACGTCCGGGATATCCCTCCAGAACTGGCGAGTAAAGCATTTTTTAAACACTCAGCTTTTCTGCAGGGGCATCATAATTATCAAATTGGGTAAGCGCTTTTGTTGTGTTTACAGTCCACAACTATCATTTATGGGTTCTAAGTCCTTAGTATTTTTTTGGGGGGGTAGAAAGTCCCTAGTAGTTTTTTTGGGGGGTAGAAAGTCCCTAGTAGTTTTTTGGGGGTAGAAAGTCCCTAGTAGTTTTTTGGGGGGTAGAAAGTCCCTAGTAGTTTTTTGGGGGGTAGAAAGTCCCTAGTAGTTTTTTGGGGGGTAGAAAGTCCCTAGTAGTTTTTTGGGGGGTAGAAAGTCCCTAGTAGTTTTTTGGGGGGTAGAAAGTCCCTAGTAGTTTTTTGGGGGGTAGAAAGTCCCTAGTTTTTTCACCACCCTGCCATACTCTCTCCTGCTGGTCAAAATGGGTGTGGGACGCTGGGTTAGAATCACTGTATGCTTACATAAATTGTGATTGAATTGGCTTAAGAGTAACGGAGTAATGTAACTTACAAGTCTTTTTGTTAAAAAAAAAAAAATGGAAGAGAGAAAGAAAAACAAATAGGTCATTAAGTTTGGAGAGTTAGAAAATGTTGAAGATTTTTTGCTGACAACTTTTTTTTCTCTCACTAATAAAACAATGCATACAAAGCTTTTCTATGTCCTTCTATAACAAATCCAGCTGGTAAATTCTGGTGTGAACATTTTGATGATATCTCTTTAAAAAAAAAAAAAAGTTAAAAAAAAAAAAAGTGTCATTATGCTGCATTTTTCTTACCATGCTGGCAGCATTGCTAGACAAAAGCTATATGTATTTTGAATGTATTTTTGTGAGTTTAGTGTTATGAAATTATGCAAAAAGATGTCATTAATGAATTAAGAAACTAATTTCATGTCATACTTTTGCAAGTCTGGTTGCTGTGAATTTTTTTTTTTCTTCAATTCCTTTATTTCAATTATATTTTAAAAGGTTAAAAAAAAAAATTGGTAGGTCTATCTTTAATAAGTGGTTTGTGATTAACTATGCGCATTAATAATATATATTATATATATATATATATAATTTTTGTGAGCTCACAATTATCCGATTAAATTTTGTGAGGTTTGTCTTCTGTGAATTTTGTCTTTTTTTTTAGATTTTAATACCAGTATAAAAAATCCTATGCATAGATTATCCATTTTGACTGACAGTTTATTAAATTGTTTTTATGAATAATATAGTCCAGAGCCCGATCACCTCTGGATGAATATTTGATTGTTTTTTATGCGGTTGGTCATAGTGGATATTTGTGATTGTTGCAATGTTTATGGAAACTAAGAGAAAAATAGAACGCTTTAAAAAAATGTATATAAATATATTTAAAAGGTTACCCTGTTTCAACTGTGTAAGCATTTATTCTGTAAAAAAAAAAAAAAAAAAAAAAAGACGACGACGACGACATGACTAGGGATATATAGATATATATCAGAATGGCTATTGAAGCAGATTACTCTTTATGATGATAGTCATCCTAATAAAGTTTAATATTGAACTTATAATACCTTGCAGCTAGTAACACCACCTCTATATAAACTAAAGTTTAAGAATTAGAATCTGCCATTTCATTTCCCCAAATACAGCTCATGGGTGTGGCAGAATTCCAGACCATATGTGCCCAAGGTTGCAAAATATAACCTTTGTCCACCTTTTTCTCTCCTAGTGGAAGATAATCTTGGTAAACGCAGTACAGAGAAAGGGTGTAAAAAAAAACAAAAAAAAAAAACAGGAGATATAATTATCCTAAGAGTAGTGGTTGCAAGTAAAAGACCATAGAAACCAGGGCCACAAAACGTTTGTATAATAATGTAAACTTAACTACGACACTGAGAAACACCGATAGATACTGCAGGAGCAAGCACAGATAAATAGAATTGAGCCTGCAAGATATTTTTTTCCCTTTTTCTCTCTTTTAGACTCTGTTATGAACTTCACATTAAATCACATTACGTTTATACTAGAGAGACATAGTGCTGACATACCACATGTTACAAGAAAATGTTTACCTTTACATTGTGAATGCAACATTGTAATAAATTTAACTCATAGTGGACACATTGAGATTTATGTAATCCCTTATAATGTGCGTTACATGTTATACACAGATTTGATGCTTCAGCTTTAACAGGTCTTGAAATGTTTGTTCATAAATATTGCACTTATTCTTATCAATAATGACTCATTTGTGCATCCACGGGATATTTATATTGTTTATTCCATATCCCGATAAAGCAGTTCAGCTATAATAGTAAAGAAATTTGTTAATACTTATTTTCAAATATCACACCTAGTTTTATCAGTCATAATTCAGAGAATTCAAAGAATTTATCAAAAAAGGTACAAAGTCTGGAAATTTTAATATTGAGGCAAATCTAATCAGATCCTTGGTATATATGGAAATCATAGATAATACCAGAAAATATATAAAAGAAAAAAAGAAAAAGGAAGTTGGGTTGAATTAAAATAATTCAAACTATTGTATTTATGGAATAGCCATTTATTTTATTGTTTTAATATGATTTCATTTATACAATAGCATCAAGAAACTAATGATTATTAAGGAAAATTGCTAATTTGAGCTCTAAGTATAATTAAGTTATTTTATCACAGAACTTGAAAACATACATATATATCTATATATTTATTTTTTAATCAGTGCCCTTGCCCCAGTGCCTTTGCATCCCTCTTTTCCCCATTACAAGGTACAGTTCTATAAAAATTGGAGGGTGACCATGCTACGAACAATAATCGGTGCATAATATACTACCTGGTTCAAGAACCTTTATAGAAATTCTGTTTTTTTTTGTGTGATAATAGTATGTCTCATGTACAATGTTTTTGTTTTTCCTTGTTGTGTAGATAATTTATATTTATATATATATATATATATATATATATATATATATATATATATATATATATATATATATATATATATATATATATATATATATATATATATATATATATATATATATATATATATATATATATATATATAAAATAATAGGTCCTTGCCCAGCTCAGATAATGGCAATGATGCAAACTGATAGAAAATTGGGAAAACCTTGTCACGATATTTCTAGGCCTCTAAGAAGGGAACATAATAACAGATGAAATAAATTAGGAGTTGAAAAATTCAGAGCTTGTACAATCTGTTACAGGATAAATCAAATGATAAAATGTTATCACTTGTAGAAATATAATGTAGTAGTATTGAAACTATCCTAATGACAAGTTTTGCTGCTTCTGAAAATAAAAAAAAGCGAATGGTTGTTTATGCATTTTGTTCATTATAGAAATATGCAAATGTGAAAACTTAAATTTACAGTTAAGGTGGAAGTTTGGAATATTTGTGTACGATGAAAGGATGTCCGGTTGAAAGATGTAAAGAAGTTTGGGAATGACAGATCTTGAATGTCTGGATTTAGAACGGGATGCAAAGATTTGTGAGAGTCACATAATTCTTGTTCTGTGTCTGGAAATCTGCACATGATGGACCGTTGCCTTGACCAGAGGATCTCATATCCAGAAACAATCTTTTTTACTTTATGAACCATATTAGAATTATTACCTCAGAGGGGCCTGGCCAAGTGTGATAAGTAAGACTGGGTTTGTATGAAGATTATCTGAGCCTATGTTTTCATTGTTTTGACATTTCTTACTTTTTCTGCTCTTCCCTAGCCTGGTCTTTTTATTTTGGCTTCTAACACTTATGCACGTTGGTCAATCAACTTGCTAGGATATAGAATGTTATATCATCTGATAAGGGAGAGTATCTAGGTAAGGAAGACATTTTGCATAAACTCTGCATAATTGTGTTTTAAGAAAAGTTTGTGCAATGCTTTATGATAATTGTATCAATTTGCTCTGTGGCTCTACTGGGCACAACAATCCCTGCCATATTCTGTTTCCCAGTGAGCTTTCTTCTTTTGGAGACAAGTCTCTTCAGAGTCCGTTTGAAGAGGACACCTTGCCTGTCTTATTATGACTATTGTTTTTTATGTTGAACTGAGAACATTTGTAATGGCCAATTAAGGATACACCTGATATAATTCTCTGGAATTTGCGATACTTCTTAGTGTCGTGGACGGGGATACTATGTAGCGGAAGAGATATGCCATTTTGTATACTATCTTCCATTGTGTGTACTGTCAGCATTGTTCCTTCATTTTGTTTTTCCATCTTCAAAGCGTAATACATACCCATTTCTTTGGCCGGTTAGTATATTATCTAAGTCATGGCACGTTCTATTTTTGCAACATTATGCTAAGAAACAAATACAGAAACCTCCATAAACCCCTTTTCAGTATTCTCAAACTATAGTCAGAGATCACCTGAGGAACGAACAGGCGAATGAGAATGATCATGGTTCCACATAGGTTTCTCCCCCAGAAATGTTTCTCTCCCGAGTATCATTCTTATGTAGTTGTTCTTTCAGAACAAAAAGTAGGGGTTGTTAAGGTATAATGAAAGGGTTAACATTTTACTAGACCTTTTTGTGACTACAAGGCTGCATAAAGCCAGTTTTTTAAATTGTGTCAGCAGGTCTTTGTAAGTTTATATAATGTATGCCCATGGGAACCTCTCCCTACATACCACATCAATTATGCACACATGGCAAAACCTGTATGACCTGTAAATGTGGACCCTGCATAACTGACCATGTAAAGGAAGTGTGGCGAGGGAATCTTTGCAAAGCCCACAATCTTGAGTTTGTCTAACACAATGTACCCAGCCGGTGTCCTCAGCCTCTTGGTTCTAAGACATATGCCGTCTATGGTGTGCTAATCCACGGTATAATGTACATATAGTGTGATGACGCCTTGTGTAGTGTGTAACCGATGAGTCTGATGTGGTGTACTTTCCACGTGTGCGTGAAAGGGTGTCCCACAGAACAAGTACTTCAGACCATTTTCATAAATAGAAGTATCTTTATTGGTAAAATTCGGGTAAGTAAAATCCTTTGATAAGCACAATAAAACCAAGTAAGTGTCAGACGCGTTTCGCTGCTGTAATCCGCTGATTCCTCAGTGAAAAAAGGTTTCCTAAAACAGGAGATTGATAGGAGTGTGCATGAGTATACATGTTCCTTAGTTTACAATTATAAAAGCGATAAACCTACAACGTGAAATGTAACCTTTATAATAACTAGGTATGTATGAATGAATAAGGTTTATATGTCTTGTGTGCATAGAAATATCAAGACTAATAGGATTACTGATGGATCATCAAAGTGCTAAATGATGTGTAGAGAGGACCTTGAGGGCAACATAAGGCCTGGTTTAAATGTGCTTGTATCTGGTGTACATCTATGGAGTGGTGGATCCTCTACTATGTGTAGGTAGCTGGTGATATATACAATTGCTGTGGTCTAGTTGAGTAGCGATAAGAGGTTCTTTGTAGTTCCATACCCCTATGGTAGTTACTAACCCTCCTTTGGGGATATGCTGACATGGTTGGGATGGCCCCGTACTTACGGAATAAAACAGTATGTGCTAAGAATACATATACCTATTTCTTTGTGAATATAAGGCAAGGAGATGATGCATTTATAGACCCATATGTATAAACATAATATATAAAAGCATTAATGTATATTGATTTAAAAACATAAAATGTGCAACATATGTAGAACATAAGGAGCAATAGCGAATGATACACATATATATTGCTGTGATTCTTATCCTTATTGCCTTATGTTTTATATAAGGACATGTACAACCATGATATATAAAAAGGATAGTATACACATACACACTTTTACTTCGTTTTATTGTTCTTATCAAAGGCTTTTACTTAACCGAATTGTATCAGAATTTTACCAATAAAGATACTTCTATTTATGAAAATGGTCTGAAGTACTTGTGCTTTGGGACACCCCTTCACGCACACGTGGAAAGTACACAACATCAGACTCAGAGGTTACACGCTACACAAGGCGTCATCACACTATACGTACATTATACCGTGGTTTAGAACACCATAGACGGAATACGTCTTCGAACCAAGAGACTGAGGGCACCGGCCGGGTACGTCATTTTAGACACACTCAAGATTGTGCGCTTTGCAAAGATTCCCTCTCCACACCTCCTTCACATATCAACAAGGCACCGGCGTGAACAGTGCTTTTGGGAATAGCAGCACATCCAATCGCCATACACACCAAGCAGTATACAACTAGGATTAGTGAGATTCGAACCTATTAAACACCATTGGCGATCAGACAAGATCTACCAAGCGCGAAGGCTTAACTTTGGTTGTGGTCACATTCTACCCAATCGCTAGTGGTCGCTGACCATGTAAAGTCAGCATGTACCTCTGATAATAATGCAAATGATAGGCAGGCAGAGCCCTATATATTCTCCTGTAAAACACTTGACACTTTGATATCACTACCTTGTGTGTGTCATTCGTTCCCCCAGATATTTTGACCAGGAGGAGAGTGGTACCTGAGGACGGTGGATACAGGTCTTCATCTGGGGTAGCCCTGTTCCTATCAGTGGAAAACATACTGCTCTAACAGTCATAAAATTAGCACTTCTAATTAGTACTTCGGTAAGAAGTCCCCACAGTAACAGATTCTCAGCTCAGCTCTGGAGACTCAATTTCCTTACTGATCTCTCTCATGCACGCCACCATATTTCACAGCTGTGACGCTATGCACATGCCCACAGGGGAAGAGCTTCAACTATCAGTGTATTAGTGCTGGAAGCAGACACACACCATGCCACTGTATGTTTTCTCAAAGCATTTACACTGAAGTGTGAAGACCTTCCTCCATTTGCAAGTCCATAGGTCATGACTGTGAAACATGGCAGCCTGCATGAGATTGAACACACACAAAAAAAAAACAAAAAAACAAAAATATTATAAGAAGTAGGTCACAGTAACTGGAGAGGTCTTACTCTTAGAAGGGAAGTGTAAATTTGTATATGTCAATCTATAGAGGGAGAGGAGTTTAAAATGAATCAACCTGCTTAAAACATTTATATAAAACAGAAATAGTTTGCCTAAAATTCGACCCTTTTACATGTTGATTGATAAAAATGTATACAGAAAACCGTATTTATCCTACTGTGAAATTGTACAATTACAATCTTTTTTTTATTTAAATTTTTTTTTCAAGTATCTGGGAATATATATTTTTATGTGTGTTTTTAAACTTCCTGTTAGTCCTCTTAGTTCTAAGGAGTGTGTGACGTCAGCACACAGCCTCTCATGGTCCTGGGAAGAGGAGCCTCAGGTTCCAGTCTGTGCCAAGACACGCATTATCACTCACTTCCTGTCTGCAGCTTTCATGAAAAATTAAAGGAACGGAGCCATCATTCCTTGGTTGAAAATGTTATCCTTGCAATTGCAAGGATATAAATTAATATGAAATATACAATTCTAGAGTAATCTTAAAAAATGTATATGGCTTGTGGGATATTCTTTGTGTAACTTTGTCCGATTGGGCGTTTCATATCAAATCATTTTTTTTTAGGAATTCTGTATATTTAGAATTCAAAGTACATTTGAAATGTCTTGTGTGAGCTACACCCCTAAGGCACCTGTGTAGGCAAAGAGTCCTAGCCAGTGAGTGGAGTTGCGTCCTAACAAATCAGCTGTCTCATGGCTGTATCATGGCTGTATCATGGCTGCCTCCTGAGCAGCTTGGACTCAATCAGTGAGAGGGAAACAGATACTTGTTGTACCTCCCTCTGATTGGCCACAACGAATTATGAATTTTATACCAATTATACAATATTATATATTTCGCAAACTTTAGGGTAAGTAAGACTATTAATTTTTATTTTTGGGATTTTTTCATGCAAAAAAAAAAAAAAAAAAGATACAGTACTGCTTCTCCTCTAAGCGATGCATCCATGAAACTTCCATTTGCCCTTAACGCAAAAAAGTACATTCCTTTCCTATATATAGGTGATTGTATTTGTTTTGCATTAGAATGAAGTTTCTACTGGGTATGGAAGAGCCAGAAAAATCTGCATCCAGGTGCAAATGTACGATGTTGTGATATTAGAGCACAACATGGCATCACTAGAGTAATAATTTCTTCAGTTCTTCAAGATTGCATTTTATTCTCTTGTCCTTAGGAATTGAAGTCACACAGCCACTAGTTTGTGATGCAAAAACAGACTAAATAACTAAACACAGAAAAGCGGAGCTGCAAGATCGGTTTTCATTAAATGATTTTTTTTATTAATGTATCTTTTAAAATGGCTTGCTTGCTCAACCACTGTAATAAAAGTGTACACATGACAACTGAAAGTGAGCACTGGGCAGTCAAAAAAATAAATAAAAAAAAAGTGCTTCCATTTTGGTTACTTTTTATAATTTGTACAGAGCAACACAGCAAATCAGTTTGCTAATCAGATATTCCTCTCATTCAGTGGCTCTTACACTGAAATCATTGTCTATCTGGTGGGTCTTGAGGAGAGGTTTAACACTGTGTGAACACGGGAGGAGCAATTAGTTTTTTAAAAGACTAAATGCCTCATTTGTATTAAAACAGTGTTAAACCGAAATCATGGCCTGTCTAGTGGGTCTAGAGGAGAGGTTTAGGGACCGCTCCTCTAAATTATTATCCTATAATTTACCTCACCTCGAACACTTTTAAAAAGGGGTACCGTTTCAGACAGCCTTTGTGTAATTTTAATTAAAAATAATATCAAGGTTAAAAGGACAATTATAATTCCATATTTATAATATGATTTTGGGAAGAATACACAAATTGAATCAGACACTAAAAAGGTATTAGATATGTTGGGGTACCTGTACTCTTACTATACACCAAAGATAAAAACAAACTAATAATGTACAATTTGGTTGGCGATTCCAATATACTGTGAAAAATAGTAATTCTCAAAAATATATACTTAATGTGCAATTAAACTTGTGATAAATTGTATTAGAGTCTAAACCAAGTTAGTCAACTTAAAAAAAAAAAAAAAAAAGAGTGCGATTGTTCAGACTTGAATTGCAATTTTCTCATTTACACTTATTTTTTTATGTTTTGATTACATGGTGGTGTCACTATAAGAAGCATCAAAAATATGAAGCACTTTATTCACAACACAGGTTTATAACTTTGTGAAAACAAATTTTATTAATATTGATATTCCTACTATTTTTATTTTTCATTTTATTTATTACTTCGATTTGCAAAGATTATTATGGTCTAGAATTTTTGTATGAATAAATGGATTTTGATGGCTATATGTAATGTTATATGATTATATACAATTTATCACAAGCTTAATTGCATTTACTTGCACACTAAAAACATATTTTAAGAATAATTATAAATATTTTCAAGGTATATTTGGGAGGCACCATTTCAGATGTACATTTTTAGTTTGTTTCTTCGAGATAAATGCAACCGATTATGGGCAAAATGTTTTTGGAAGTAAAGCAAATCTAGGTAATAATTACCTATTATATTCAATCAAGCTGCAGTGGAAAGGCCTTGAATCCAGCAACGCTTTCAGCTGCTACAACGAAAAACGCATCAATCCCTAATGTTTGCGATTTCGATAGAATGAAGGATATCTCAGTCTAGAAGGCCCTCTGTTTTAGAAATTCAAGGTAGCTGCTGCTCATAATAAAAAATAAAAATGTATCTGATAAAAAAAAATAAAAAAAAATATATAGTTTTTAATTAACTTTCTAAAACCATTTTGCCCATTCTCAAATCTAATTTGTCAAAACAAAAAATGTATTGTAAATATAAAAGTGGTTCTTTAAAACACATTGGCCACTATAATATCTCCAAAATTTGAAATTACATTTAGGTGAATTACTTCTGTTTGTGTGTGTAAACAAAGTCATGAAGAATTATGAATTACCTCGACCATTCTTTAGCTTTTTCGCCCCTTGCTTCTTTTTGGATCCTGTCGACTCAGGAGGTGGGGTTGGCTGCTTAGTGACTGGAACCGTTTCCACTTTCTTCCCTGCAAACTTTGTTCCATTAATTTCTTTGCGGACCTGCTCTTCAGTTGCAGGCTTTGAAGGCTTCTTGTCCTTTTTCTTTCGTTCTCTGATATTTGTTTCGGCTGCAATTACCGGAGCAGGAACAACATGCTCCTCCTCAACAGAGAGTGCATCCCCCAGATCAAACTCACGAATAGCGGTTTCAGAATCCGATTCATGAAGGGTACCGTTCTGAGAGTCTTTCTTTTTGTTCTTTTTTTTGTCTGTTCTCTTTTTGTCTATCTTAACAGGCGGGATCTTCAGGTCTTTTTTCTGCTTAGCAAGAACTTCATCATAAGAGGTTTCTTTCATGAAAAGCCAGAAGAAAAGGAAGATGACTGTAATGACCACTGATGGAACCAGGACAATAAAATATGTTGACTCGTAGAACTCCATTGTGCTTGCTTAACGTACTATATCCGTTTCTAGGTGTAGAAAAAGGTAAAAATTAAAATACTGTCATTAACACAAACATTATGTGTATATAATTATATATATATATATATATATATATATATAATTTTCACAAACTGATACAAGTATTTAAGTATTTTCCTACCCCATGGATCAGTAGATGCCCTCTATACATTAGTAACCCTCCCTCCAAGGCTCTTGCTGGCATTTAAAAGCAAAATAAATAAAAATGTGTTTAATGAAAATCAAGTCGGCCATGGTGAAATCCATGTGCTCTACACTTGATTACCCTGATGCAATCAGACTGTTTGCTGAGCACCATAATCTCAGGCTGCCAACAGCCTCCAGGCAAATGCTTTCCATTCTTAGTCTGCTCTTGTAACTACCATGTGTTCATGGATCTTAAAGGAAAAGTACCTACTTGGGTACATGTGAGAACGATATTTTACACGAATGCCTCACAAGGATCCCCCCCAACAAAGCCTCCATTAATGGCTAAAGGACTGCAAAAGTGCTCAGGTTTACTTAGATTCCCTTTTAAAGTAAAGTAAATCTACAAACCATTCCTATTCGGAAATATTGCATATGTTTTACTATCTGACGATCTGTTTAAATGTCTACCGCCTTTTCAACTTTAACTATTATTACTCCAGTTAACATTACAATTGAAATCTGAACTGTTCCAGGCGAAATGGTTTGCAACCATGTCTTTAAAAAGCAGTGCTGGTAAGTTTGTTTGGTTTAGTGGACCACTGTAAAATATTTTTCTGGTTGAGAGCATTGTTTGAAAATAAAAACAATAAAACACACTGTGGTACAGTATCAAAACCACTCTATTAGATGCAACAGAGAAAACATGCTTTCCTTGCCCCTTTAATAACATTAGCTGTGCAGGTCGTGGGCATAAAATGAAGACACTACTTGTGCCTGAAGGATGCCATGTTTGTGATTTCCAGGTTCCTGACTGAGTGGGCAAGTTCTGCTGATTTGTTTTAGATTTTAAAATAGGAGGAGGGAGGGAAGAGTGAGAGAAAGATTGGAGTGATGGACATTCAGGTAATATTTCAGCATTAGACATCTTCACACTCTCCCCCAAAATCTTGGTTGAGGGCAGCTTGTAAGTATTCTTGCCCTGCTCTGTAACCATTTCTTGTTTCTCGAGAAGGAAGTATCATTGTATGGGCAGCTTCCATAGACTAACAATCTGCTAAAATGAAGATTTCCGCTGGAAATTTTGTTATGCCCATGGCTTGCACTGTTGCCAATGTTGTGAGTTTCTTGCACACTACACAAAGATGTGAAGGTTTTGCTAATCTACAGTGTTTCATTAATGAGGAAAATACAATTTCCTTTTGTATTATATAATGGTTTTCAATTTATGTCCATGTTCTTTCACAGGGGCACAAAAAAATAAGTTACTTCCTACATGCTTAATTAAAAGGAATTTCCCTGGCACTCTCTGGAGTCTTCCATTCTCTGCCCACATGCATCTGTCACTTAAAAAAGGGGACACAGAAAAAGTCCCAATTATTGTAGAATGTAAACCTTTACCTAGAAATAAGACTATGCTCTTATATTTGTTAAAATTAAAATGTGTGTTGGGTAACGATACTTTAACGTGGATTCATTGCTATTCATTAAATGATTAGCCCCTGAGGTCCTCATTAGAAAGACTAGCAGCTCAAAATAAAATAAAAATAAAAACCAATCGATAAGGTACTTTTTTTTAATCAATATTTGAAAATGATACCATATTGGGAGCCTCGGTTGTGTTATTTTAAGCACAAATTACTTTTAAAGCTCCTCTTTGTCATGGCACAGTGCACCTTCTCAATTGACATTACCAGGGTGGAGACAAACCACTCAACAGGAGGTTTATGCTCTAATCTTTGAAAGAATATAATTTTGCTACCAACAATTATACATTAGGAAGTATATTAATGAACAGTGCATCATTAAAATAACCAGTTCCCCTCGTTAGGGTATTACAGTGGCTTCTTAAGGGACTCTGACACTCCAAAATCAAAGTTGATTTTTACATTATTTGTAAAGCACATGAAAAACTGGCTATATGTTGTGCTATTCATTTTTTTCTAAAGTGAATCAGCCCTGGGAAATCCATGTTGTAGTTTCTCTATTTATATGCAAATGAGTGTCTCGTGCCTATTAATTAGCTGCTTTGATATGCTAATTAGGATTACAGACTACTTGTCCATTGCTGTACTGACCAAAATAAAGACCCCCAGTTATATGGACGTTAGATCCCTCTCACACTTTTATCAAGCACTCTGAGCCACACATCAGAATACTCAAAATTCTAAATGTTTTAGAAGTTATTTAGGAGTAGAGAAAAACTGCTAGTACAATGTATAGTCCATTATTAATGCTCTTTAAAATGACATCAACTTCCTGTAGGGGTGACAGTCTCTTTAATGAAGCATAACCAAATTATAGATAGATATAAAGATACAGATATCTTTATGGTAGTAGCAAAGATTTTCATTAAGAGTTTGACGTAATTACTAGGTTGCAAATACCTGTATACAAGTGTACTGTTCATACAGACAGGACATAGGAAGACATATAATGTTTCTCCAACTGCACTTAGAGTCTAGAAGTGACCTCAATGAGTGGGATGATATTTGATTCCAAGAGATCTTCCGGGAGCTGCTTATTTTGCTGCTGCTTTCCAAAAGAAGAAGCTGAATCAAACACTGCTGAGTAATGAAGTATAAATACAAAGGAATGTTCCAGGCAGCGATTGCACAAGGCAGCCCAACAACTTGTCTAGAAATGCCGCAAGATCATTTCATCAGCCACGCTACAGATCACACGAGCCACTACGACCATTCTTAGAGATCAAGCTCATTGTGTCTAGTACAAGATGTAAAGCCACACAATAAGTGTGTGGGATAGTTACACCAGAGACTTGCCCGTCAAAAATGACAGCAATAAAATGATCAAACTCGCAATTTTTCTTCAAGTTTGTAACTCGGAAGCCGTTGGGAGCCTCTCTCATGGTCTTTGGCACTCATTGCGAGCCTTCCCCCCCCGGCCCCGGCAATCATTGTGCATGCGCAAGCCCGACAAACAGCAATTAGGACAACTATATATGTTGGTTCTATAAATGCAGCTATAGCTCTGCCTTTTTTTTTTTTTTTTTTTTTTTTTTTTTTTAATACATAAAAAGCTGAAATATTCTCTTCACTGCAATAATAAAATGTAATGTTTTTATTTGGGAATAGAATGTCTAAAGAATCAATTTTTGATTGCAGCAAACAGATTGTATTGCCATTTGAGTATGCTTGTGGTTAAAAAAAAACTTAATCTGACTAAGATCAGAGCTTAACAAAGCCGGAAGGAGTCACACCGTTTCGTTTTTTTTTTTTTAAAAAGGAGAAGTAGTGTTTGCGAGAGGGCCATGTACACTTCTGGAGCGCTATGGATGCATCTTTTGATGCAACATTTTTTCTGGGCAAATTAAGGGGAAATGAGCAGCTTTGCGCTCTGGACTGCCTCAAGTATAAAAAAAAAAAAAAAAAAAAAAAAAGGATTAATAGTGCCAAGAAGCAATTGTTATGCTCCGTCTATCTACGAAGTGGGTTCGATATCAGAAAAGTACATTCAAAATTGAAATAAACATTACAATGCAACATGGGTATGTTTTAATAATCCAACACGTTTAGCACATATGGCTCACAAAGTAATTAATCTCTGTCCTTTTAACATTCGTAGACAATATACAGTGACAATTTGATTGAATATATATATATATATATATATATATATATATATATATATATATATATATATATATATATATATGTGTGTATTTTAAAGTCAATGAGCACTTTGCTCCATAATTAGCAGAGTCTGGGCCAGGCACCAGTTTAGATTACGTATTTTACCAGATATAAAGCCTTCTTGAAATAGAGAGGATACTAAGATCTTATTTATTGAAGTTGTTTGATTATAAATTATCCTGTAACCAGAACGGACTGACCAACAGTGGGATAATCCAGTCTCTGTCCGGCTGAAGGATGTGTCATCATAAAAGCACATACCGGTCTAAGTGAGGGTGCTTACATTCAATTCCATCTACAGAGAGCAGCAATTCAGTGTTTAGTTTCCAACTCACCTGGTTTCAACCTACACAGATTTAAATCATTCCACATAGAAAGTTGGACAGTATTTCTGCAAATCATACAGAAAAAAATCCAATGACATCATTATATTCAAAATCAGAGCCAAAACACTATTACCACTTTAGCTTTTTAAAAACTTCACGCTTGTGATATTGATAAGACATGGATCAAGTCATGGCCGAAATTAAACCCATGGCAATAAAAGTTACATGACTGTAGCTGTAGGACATGGTTGTATAACTGTGTGGCATGTGGTAACCAAGACTATACTGATAAGGCTTTGACGCACAGTGGTAGGAAGCCCAGAAAGTTAGTTTTGGGCCAACTGATCAGCTATTAAGTTGATAATGTTTAAATCAAATCATATAAAGTACATAAAAGTATAGAAAAGGCAAAATTATGTGTTAATACCCAAATGGACAAATATACACCTTATTGCAGATGTATACTAACCAATCAATGTACGAAAAGATATCAGCTAACAGTTCCTCTATTCTAGGGGTATAAAACTCCCTGCTGTTGAAAAAAAGAATAGCTCAGAGTTTCGATATATTCCTCTGGGCCTTCAAACAGCACATTTTGAATAAACTATTCATTCCCAGTCCTGGCTGTGACTTATTGACTCTTGTCAGCCTAGTCCTAGAGGGATTTGTTCTACAACGAGATAACAAAAAACAAACAAACCAAAAAAAATATTAGCAGGTATATAAGACAGAAACATAAAACCATTTCAGAAAAAACAACAACAACTTGTATTTAAAAATGACTCATTGGGTCATTGGTAATGCAATTTTAGACTGCTAGTCTGTTTAACTTGAGAGAACAAGTTATCATGTGTACTTCTAAGTGCAGGGGTTGCACACTCATAGTGAACAGTAGCAACATTCTACAAACAGCTTTGAGATAAATCACAGACAGGCTCATTTGAAACACTGTACTTCACAGCCTATGTTCAGGAGCTGCAGATGGCAGACCCATACAAGTATAAAAACTGTTTGATTTCTGTCAGAAAAAAAAAAATGTTTTTAAAGCACAAGAATATTATATTACTAGTAAATTCCAGAAACATTCCATGTCCCTTTAACGTAGACTGACAGTTTAAGATAGACAAACAAATGAGAAATCAATGTATTCGTTTATATAATTTTACTCAAATTCTGGGGTTGAGATTAAGATCCAGTCAGATTACAGCGGACACATTCAAACTTTACGAGTTCAACAAGTCAGGTGATGTATTGCAGACAGGTGTATATAAAACTTCCTAAAACATTAGGGGCCAGAAGAAATCTTTTTCTAGGAGGTGGGACGTAGGTATTCATCAGATTCAATGAGCTGCAATTATCTACCAAATCTCCCTCCCTTGCCCTTCATTTATCCTCCGTCACTCCTGATAGATAAGAAAACTCTACTCATGCTCCAGCTTCGTCAAGTGATAAAAAAGATAAAGCATTAGGATTTTCTGTAAGAATATTTTATGCCCTTAGCTTATGCAGCTGCTAATGCTGTTAGTCTGTTACATAAATTCAAACAAATGCCATATCACAATATCAATAAAGTCACCAGAGAAAAAGAAGAAAACCTAGGAAAGTAACTTTGGCTTTTACAGTCTGGAGATGATTTACTACTTCAGTTAAGGAGTAGAGAAAATGTGACAGCAGAAAACTATTAGTTGAAGCGTTTTTGCAAAAAAGGAAAACATTTTTTTTTTACAAAAAACAGCTGGGATTATAAGTGGGTAGATAAACAAGATCCACCATAGATACAAGACATGGAAGAGTTGATTACAGAAAAGAACTGTGACAAGAATAGGAGAATCTGCTTAAAATAGCTTTTCCTTGATCTTTTCAGGGTTACCACAGAATAGCATTTAATAATAACAACAATAATACATTATTATCCTCACTGATAATTATTAATGATAACCTACTACTTTGTTAATAATACTAAATGAATGCTGGTAATAAAAATAAAAAAAAATGATAAGTTCTATCTAAGCATTAGTTGGGTTCCCTGGTGGTTCAGTGCTTTCACCGCTGCAACCTGGGGTCGATTCCAGTCAGGGAATCAAGAGATCACACCACCTTGAAACCAAGCAGGGTTGGGCCTGGTCAGTACATGGATGGGAAACAACATAGGAATACCAGGAGCTGTGGTCCACTGGAGAAAGAATTGGCAACCAAACTCCAGCATCTCTGCCATGAATACCAAGTGGATCAGCATGACCATAGATATAAAGATGTGCCTGGTGTGTTACGGTCCATGAGGTCATGGAGGGTTGGATTATTTTATTTTTTTAATAATGAACATATGCAGATTTTCATTTATTAACTATTCAATATTGCTATGCAAATGAGGAAGCCACAACTGTCAAGCATGTTTATCTGTTTTAATAAAGAGGGCATTCGGGTGCAGATTATGTTTTCATATTCCCATTAGAAGTGCTGACACCAAGGAAGATAAACAAACAAACAAACAAAAAAAAATCTATAGAATCAACAACAACAACAACCATGGAAACACATTTTTGCATATACTACTGGTTCTTCTCTAGCATTCATAATCCCTGAAACTTCCATATACTTTTAAGCAATATTCAACTTACATGGATATCTTTAGAACTAATTATCAGTAATTCGGGAACTTAATGTAAGTGCGATTAAGAAGTTTCCATTATCTGACCTAAAATGGGAACTATAGCTGGTCGGATTACCAAAAACTTTGAATAAAGAGGAAATGGGCGGTCTTAGAATTTGCAAATTTAAGGTAAAGTCGATACAGTAGTAAAGTAATTGTACATTACTGTTGGCAAAGTGTGCCTGATTATATTGTAATTATGTCCCAGATGACAAACTGCAGCAGCCTATCCAGCACAATATAGCACACGGGATAGCCATGTTGGATAAAGGGGAAAATCAGACAACTGAAGGTTGGGTAATCAGGACCCCTGTGTACACCCATTACCAGATCGTTTTTTTAAACGTCATTCTGGAAATAGGAGCATTTGGTGGTCCTTTATATATGCATTATGGAAATGTCCCTTTTTTTACTGCTTAAGGGGCAGTGGATATTTTTCTCTGTCGCATCAGGCACAGCAAAGTGCTCTGGGCTACTTGCCTTTGTCAGCCCTTCAGCAGTACTATAGTTGTATGAGATCTATATACTACAGAAAGCTCTTGCGCAGTCATGTTAGTTTCAATTTAGTTTAAACAGGTTGTATTTAAAGGGACACTAACATTGGATTCTTTGGCTTGCAATGAGCCCCCGAAGGTGACCAGTGCAAAGCACAAAAGTTGAAGTACACGGGGAAGAGGCTTGCGATTAGTGCTGAAGGCGCTTAGAGGGACAAAAGCATTGCCAGCCTTACAATTTTAATCCCTTCATTTTTGACGGGCAAGTTCCTAGTTAGAAATAAATAAGTGACATAGGAAGGCAGCATTTCATGAGTGGTGTAAGTCTACCCACAAAATGTCTCAAGCGATGGTCCGTGATCATGCAGAAGTCTTTCTACAATACCAACAAGAGAGTAATGTCAAGGGTTATATTAAGAGCAACAGTTCAGAGTACACATTTTTGTCACATGTAAAGTTGTTAAAAATGATTAGTGAAGGAATGTTTTATTTATATTGGTCACTTCCAAAAATATGCTGCATTGTTGGCCTATAAATAAGAGTGCAAACTCTATTACATTAGTTTCATTGTAATTTTTTAATCATCAATTTAAGTTCCTGGTCACCCAGGGCTTTATTACTTGTGGATAGTTTTCCCACCTTAAGTAACAGAACAGTATATAAAAATGTGTGACTTACACTCCCACAGGTAGTAGACAGTCTTCATAACTAGGTAAACAATGTTCATGGTCAACCATGACATGATTATATGCAGACGCAGAGACCAAAAATTACAGATAATATAAAAAACTGAATTTGAGTCTGCAAGAAGAAAATAGCCGAAACCCTGGCATTAATATTGTAATGGCAAATAAATTTGGAAGGTATCAATTTACAGATCAGATTAAGCGTTACCATTGAGTATCCAGAATGTAGCCATATTCCTAGAATTTGTGCCTCCAACCTATTAGGAAATAGGCTTCCTCCAAAGTTGCTCGCTTAAATAAACTGCTTTTCTGAAAGCTGGTAGGAAGAACAGTCTAGAGTAATGAGATTCAACAGCTGGTCCTAGGACCATTGATGGTCCCGGAGATCTTATCTGACCGTAATCAGAAATAAAGAAGTTATTTGTATCTACAGTTAAAATGTACTGTATTCAATATCAGTACAAGGCTATATGAAAATGTAGTATTACAATTTTCAATATGTCCCCCTTGAGCATTGGGACGTAACCAGCTGGTCCCCAAATGAAAAAGCTTGAGACCCACTGGCCGAAAATGTTTTATTCAAAATCTTGTGCTTTCAATGCTATGTCTCCAGTATCTCACCATATATACAGAATGCCATTCTTCTTTATTGAAGTAGTAATAGGTACAAATAACATGTGGAAGCCACATATGACCTTATTTCTGAATTGAACAGTTATTAATACCACGATCGTCACAAAAACTACAACACCTAAATTAAGAATCCAGCAACTCTCTAACCTGCATAGCTGCTGTAATGGCAAAAGAAATAATGTCTTCAAGATTAGTATATCATCTGAAAATTCCCCTAAATATAAAATGTGTCAGTGGATGCATGGATTAAAAAAGAAATTATTTTCAGCTTCACCTGGAGTAGTAGAATGAATAATGTAGATTTCTAAATTTTAATAAACTGCTAAAGATTAGCAAGTCATAGCCAGATTTAATATCTGGGGGGGGGGGGGGGGGGGAGCCTAATCTGATTTTCCAGAGAAATAATGATAGGATTAAGATCAGTGAAAATGTATTGACCAGTCTATTTGTCCAGTTATATATTAAGCATTTGTTCTTTCTGCTTGGCATTCCCTGAATCTTAGGAAGAAATTAAGTTATTTGGACATTTCCGTTTGTGGTCATGAAAATGGACTAGCATCTCACATTTTGTAATCAAACAAATATCCTATGGATGAAGTTTCCATTCTTTCAAATGCACTTGATGTCTGCCTAGGAAGTATGCTTTTGTGCTTTGTCTTCCTGAAAGGAAGATGGCAGGACGTCTCTGAAGATTCGCTTTTGCCCAAAACATAATTATAAAGTAAAGCCAGTTGCTGTGAGTAATTCTTTTTTGCAGACATAGCCAACGGCAAAATACTTGTTCTTTACAATCTAAATCCTAAGTAGGGAAATACTTCCATACAAAATCCATAATGCTTCTTTTACAGCCCTTAATTTAAGGATGTTTAATAAGACCTTTGTGCTATAATACTTGCGCCCATATGATTTGAAGATGTGCTCTCTAACTTAGAGAGCATGCAACTATGTTTTTGATTACTCTCTAGGTTGGATCTTTGCTGTTAAATTTCAAAAGGTTTCCAAGATCTTCAGAAATGGGTATCCAATGGATCAGTTTACTTTTCCTTCTGTTGAACATATCTCACTACAACTATAGGGTCCTCTTCTGGTATTGTATGCAGTGGATGAAAAGAAGAACACTATTAAAGTATATTACCTTAATTGGGTAGATAGCTTTTAGAAACCAAGATCAAACCATGTTTATAAAAGTTTTAAATTAAATGGTACATTGAAATCATTTTCTCTGTTGCATCTAAAAGATATTTGATAATGATCATGTGGGGTTTTTTTTTTTTTTAAATAATGCTCTTAAAAGCAGAAAACAAAAACTGCTTTAAAATGTTGTACCTATCTGGCCGCCATCAATGAGCAGAAATATAGATGGATGTATGCTCTATGTATTTCTGGATAGTGTTAATAAAAAGTTTAAACCAGTTTTATTCAATTTTTCATGCCATACAACTGTGGTAATGTTTAAAATACACACAAAAAAAAGAGAATTGAGTTGCATGTCCCTTTAAATCTAGCAACAGCCAGACTAGTGAGGAGTCACAAAATCTTTAGGAAGGGGGCAGTTATGAGTTGACTAGGAAAAAATACAATCAAAGACTGAAAGAGTTAACCATAATACCAAATCTTTTATAAACATGCAGAAAAATCAAAGACTCAGCGGATGATTTGGTTCATGCAAAAGTATGCTCAAATGTTTGTTTTTATTCATTCTTCTGTAGCTCAGATTCCACTGAATGGAATGAATACAGCTAGTAAAAAACATTTCCAGAGCTAGATTACACTATTGTTCATATCCTTGTTCTGGATACTTTAGTTTTCACCTATTTCTTTACTAAAAAAAGTATTCCTTCCTTCGAAGTACTACTACAAAGTAATGCATCCATTTGAGTACTTGCCGAATCCTAGAGCCACAGGCTCAATCAATTTTATGTCTGGCTCCTAACTTTTTTAGATTGTAGAACATCCGTCTAAACCCACAAATTTTGCCTTGACTCTATAAAATGTTGTGTCGCTCTTCAAAATTCTTTGATACTCCTATACTATGTAACATGGCAACACATTTTGCTTATTGCAAAACTATGTTTAAATACAATTACATTGGGGTTTAAAACTGCGTATACAGTGTATATCATATCTAAATATATAGACAAAATACAAAAAACAGCTAAACTAAGCTTATAGAAGTTCTGACAAAGGGACAGATGAAAATTTTACAAAACTAGAAGTAATTCAACACGATTATAAAATATTTAATTATACCCACAAATACCTTGCAATGTTTGACTTTCACTTCGTTAAAAAACAAACAGATCCAGTCAGATATTTACCGTTTCATGTAACATCATATTATATTAAATTCTCAAGTGTGCAAAACGGGTATTTCATAACCATTGGTTAATTAGGGCTCTTCTACTATACCTGAAAGAAAATTGGGTCTGCTTTAGATAAACAATAGATACAAATTAATAATAATAAGGCCAATAATGGTGCAGAATAATGGAGGGGTGAATTCATATAAATACACAACTCAAGAATGATATATGTTGTTCTATCATAATTGACAGTAAATAAATAGTACAGCTGGTCCCCTGGTCAAGGAAGAGATACATGCCCGAGATGAATACAAATCAGATTTAAAGAAAACGCAGATCTCGGATTTATAACAATACAATGGCTCATATGTGGTAATAATGTAATAAGTGTAATACTGTGATAAGAGATAGCACAATAGTTTAACTTATTATTACAGCACAGGGGTATTATTCTTAATTCAAACAAACAGAACAAAGAAACTAATTTAAAAAAAAACCTTGGGAGCCTGTTCTTAAGTATGGGTCGTCTGTAAGTCAGGTGTCTGTAACCAGGGGACCACCTGTACATTTGTACTCACAATTAAATGTCTAAAAATAAATTAAAACATATTTCCTACTCAGAATTCCAAGAAAGAGATATTGCACGTCTTTCTGGGAAACTGGCTGGGGACATGCAAATTAGTCTGCAACACATTTTCAAGCTTTAATCCAATACCACTTTATACATGGCTCCTTTTATGCATATACTCGCTGTATAACACAACTTTGAAACCTAGCATAGGATACATTTTGCAAAAGCTAGTAGACCTACCCATAGACTGCACCATGTTGATCTTTAAATGGATCTCATCAGTGTGGGGCTGGCACCTAACTTGTATTTGGTGGCTAGTAAACTTCTCACCAAATACAATCCTTTTCAGAAACTGTAGAACAATCCGCTCTATTATCTGACAGTTTGTCATCACAGCACGTCACACAAAGCAAACATACTTCGGTATATATTACAAACAACCAACCATGTGAGTGCCACTTCCATGAGCCTACCCATGCCAGACAAAATGCATTCAACACATATGATACAGAAGCACCGCACTAACCCCAGCTACCAATGCACTGCAATACACTTCAGCCTGAACTCATTATCAGGTCCATAAGAGGGTTTTCTATAATTAGTCTTGTTAAGCTAGATTTAGAACATACAACTGTTCAGCTGCAAAGTCATTCTGCTCGCCATGCAACATCTACGGATATAGAAGGTGACATGGGATTACTGGATACTTACACCAGCACATGGAAATCCTCAGAGAACACCCTTGAAGACTGCAATATATATATATATATATATATATATATATATATATATATATATATATATATATATATATATATATATATATAGCGCAAGGAAATAAAACTGAACCTCTACATTTTTAACTTGTATGTGTCATTCATTAACTGCAGGGTTCTTGTCATAGCTGCATCTGTCTTTTGTTGGCTGGTGTGTCCTTGTAATCTATAACTTTCTATAATACCTACTGAAAGCACTGGCAGTTTTAGTTACCACAGTGTACAGATAAAGCTCCATTTGCATTCAGTCTCAGGACATCTCACGAAGGTGATGAGCAAAAAGCATAATGGTAGATACCACAGCAACATATGAAAGGTGAAATTAGAGGACTATATTTTTTTACATTATAAAACAGTTCACTTACTTTCAAATGTAGTTCTTCAAGGGTGATTTAAATATAGAACTATGAACTAGAGTTGCCCTTTAACAACGATACCAAATTGCAGATTGATTTTATTGCTTAATAAATGAAAGCATATTTGACACACAAGGGTAATTAGGTAAGTTGGGACTTAGTGATGAATAGATGAAGGTCAGATAGGTCGTAATATGTAAAGCCACAGAATCCTAAGGGGTGTACTTTTTTTTCCCCCACATCATTTTGTATGATGTCCAAATCTATGGCTTTATGTGGCTCAGCATAAAGAAAGCCTGATGAGATTTTTGTTTTGTGCTTAAAATATGTCCAAAATATATTATTTGTTTCCTGATAACTATACATTTTTCCTAATTTAAACCATATATATAGGTAGATTGGGTTTGTATGCAAATAAGAGACTGCTCCATGTGGTTCCATAAATACTGTGCCACAGGTAACCTTAACCAGTAGAGTGACTCGCAATGGAGCAGGCTTCAGCCTGTCTGCCCTTCCCTGTACATACCTTCCAAAAAGGTATAACCTGCTTTTTAACTCTGTGCTTTCACTTCTCCTAGACATTCTCCTTACTGCCGGCTTTACATTCCTTGCATGTTCTGTTTGAGGCAATATATGTATATATTTGGAGTTAAAGCTGAACGATCACCTTCTGAATTTACAATAGACACAATGCAATGACAAAAATATGTACCTGGTATTAGCTTACCCCTTAAATCACTTCTGTTCTATGTCACTGTTATTTGCATCCCAGCCATGTCTGAAAAACTAAATTCTTGCACTCCTCATAGTGGACATTTCTACTGGAGAGAAAAGTCTAATAAAGTGGGGGTAGTTATACAAATGAATGTGCTAATGAGCCAAATGTGGTCAAGAGTGCAGCCATATAGCAGTGAATAAAAAAAGGTAGTCAATACCACCATTACATTTTAAAAGACCACTGTAACACAACAAGTTAGATTTATAAATTAGGCACCAATCATGCTCAATTAAAAATAGCAATATTCAAAACATACTTTAAAACATTAACTTGTAACACCTGAGTTGCTGCTATCAACCCCTTTTTAGTCATCAAAAGGGTGGAATGAACTCTTGTGGGAGGTAGTGTTAATGATCACACAGATATCTTATTTGGCTAAAAACAGCTTAATGGCTTCTAGGATAAAAGGTGGACCGTTAAACAATATGTATAGACACAAGTTTGTGTTAGACCATTTATCATTCCCTCCCAGCCAGAGCTGCCTCCACCTTATTTGTAAAGGCCAGGGCTGCTTGATTTAAAAGGTAATATTGCTTTAAGAGTCACAGAACATGGACCTATTCCAGATCACATTCTTCACTAACCCAACATGGATGCCAATGAAGCCCTCAAAAACCTACCATGTCCTAGAATGGCAGAGAGACCAATTAAGCCTGACTCAAAGACAAGTTACAAAAATAAATCAGGAAGTTGTCCCAACTAGTTTATGGAGGAAGAGGTAAAAGCAAATAAAAATTATGTGATTCCTTTCACAAGAAGGCCAAAAACAATACCAATCCAATTAATAATCCTCAGTCACTCCCTGGAAAGATGTCAGTGTAGCAATCTTCTGATACACTTTACTGTCGGGCCCACAAGTAAATTACCCATAGCAACATCTCCTTTGCAATTCCATCAATCTGAAACTGAACAACAAACCTTGTCCTCTCATTGTCCATGTCCCGGACAGATAACTTGCCGTTTCGGTCCATAAACTAGAATTGGCACTCATGCATGCACATAAGTTTTCCCCAATTACGACATATACCTACTTCCAAATCACAGACACCCAGTGATGAAACTTGTGCAGCTTGGCCATAGTGTATTATCCAAGATTCAATGCTGGTTCTTAATCCAAAGTATCTCTATCGTACACTGCAAGGCAAGTACCCAAATCCAGTGAATCGAAGGCTTGCAACTAGTTACTTAATGCCTTGAGATAAGTACTGGCCAGATGAGGATCTTGAAAAATAAAGTCTGCCTAAAATAGCAACATTCAAATACAATTTTCCAATTCAGATTTATTATCAACTACAAAATGTTATTATGGGTAAATCTTACTGTTCTGTTGTATTTGGCAACTTTGTCATGTCCTTTTAAGTGTGCATAACATAGCTGAATGCCATGCCACTTTAAAGAGTGTGTGTCATTGTTAAATAAAAACTTGTTTCAACCAGACTGTACATTTCACACATGACGGCAAATCAAATACAGGGTTTTTCGCTACAGTAGGAAGAAAACCGTTATACACACAAACTTATTTCCAACACAGGGTCTTTGCTGCTATATAATGTAAACAAATACACCTTTGCAAATGAGTTTTGAGGACAAAAAAATAAAATCATATTGTACAACAGTAGCAAAAGTAATAGACAGATACATTTGTAATAGTTGTTAATTGTACAGTTGTTGACCAACTGTCACTTTTGCGACAAAATAAATAAAATCATCCTACGCCCTCCTAATCATCATGCAGCTTAGAGACTATTAAACCTAAGCCAAATTCAAGGGCCAGTCACAATGATAAGACCTTACATTTTAGGAGTCACTGGCCCTCAGACTCCTGTGTACATCAAGTCCTTATGCAGCCATGCACATGCAATACTCCAAGCTGCTCATTCTGTGTGTAGTGAGTTTCCATTTAGTGTGACCAGGAGTGTCACAAGACAATTACTCAAGAGGATCTCTCTCCTTTCTGTGGTGGCTGAAAAGGGGCTCTTAGATCTTGCAAAGGGGTTTAGGAGCCAGGAAGATTGAGGAGGCAGTTTTTTTTTATGAGAAAGGGAAAGATTTAAATGCATATACATTGACTACAAAAAACAAAAACAGAAATCAAAAGATAAATTTTAGGAGCGGTGGTTCCCAGAATGTATAAAATGCCTGAGTTACCATATTTAGAATTATGTGGCCCAAAAAATAAATGATGGGGTCATTGGAAAGAACAATGGAATTCCATGGGTCATATTAAGCAGGCCAGTAGTACAGTTAACACCCACTGTGACAAACTGGGAAATAGGGGTGCAGGTGCTGTATAAATGGTTGATGATTGGGGCATCTGAAGGCAGCATTCAGACCCAGGGCAATCAGAGACTATTATTATTATTAAATTCCTTTTATGCTGGAAAAAACAGGATCCTTTCGGTAAAGTGGTACTTCCTGACATCCCCCTAGAGTCTGTCAGATTATAGAACATGAACTAGATGAAGAAGGAAAAAAAGCAAGTCCTATTATTCAGATGTATTTTTAGTTACGGAAAGTAAAGAGAAACTATCAAGTCAAGCGCTGCCTATAAAGATATAAATTCACATATCTCTCAAATTAAAAAGGCTTAGTGTTCCAAAAGGGCCCATTTAAGATATGCTTGACAAAATGGTTGAAGATACTTGATCATACAGATTCCTTTTTACTACAAATGCTTGAGTTTGATCAGGGTAGTGGCCCTTTAATCCTATCTTAAGGCACGTGAGCAATAAATACATTTCTAGCCGAACTGCTGTGTACTTTAGTCCCAGCTATCACGTCTGGCGCTCCTTACTTTGGGTGTGACCTATGTGGAAACATTGCAAAGTAAAATGAGAAAAAAACAACAGCTAAATATTTTTATTATTGCAGCAAGTATCATTTATTTTATATATGTGTTCTGCTGCCACTTGAAACTGTAGGCCACCGAATATCAAAAATGATGTTGGGCAATGAAGGGTTGTTTAGTCTTTGCTTGCAGGCCTCAACCTGTTATCTGGAATGATAAAGTATGCTTCTCTTCCACATTATACTGTAAATGTGTTCTCCCTATCTACAGTTCTAGCCTCACGATCTCTTACAGTTACTCCTCCATAATTCAACTTTCTCTTTCATAGTGAATAATACTTTATACTACAAAAGCAAGAAAATGGTTCAAAAGCACTAAGAAAACATTCAGAGACATTTGGTTGCCTAAAACTGGTCTTAAAGCCCATTTTGTGCCAGTGTCAGCCATATCCAAGACATGATGGCCAAGGAAAGAGCTCTGCAACTCAAACTGGAGAATTCCAACAAAGACACCAATATAAGGACTTAAAGTGGGAGAACAAGGATTCCTATGAGAGCTATAGGAAGCAGTCACTAAAAACAAATACCAGAAAAGGCTTACATGTCCCTATGGCTACTCACACATATGTGCCCAAATCCGACACACAGTTCAGTTACAATCATAGTTCAGAAAATAAAATGAACACAGTAGCTTATAAGAAGCTATTAAATGATATTTCACAAGGACTCTTGGCCTTGTTGTAGTACTGTAAACTACATGCTAAAATAAGAAGGGTACAAGCTATTGTTAGAATATCTGTGGGTCACAATATGCTTGTGGCTCTCAACATGGCAAGTTCCCTGTGTATATGTATTTTAGTAACTGTCCTCCTGGGAACTGTTGTGTATGTGAATTGTGGTTCTTCTCTCCCTCTGTAGATACGGTAAATGGTGGGCCTTTACACACTGTCCTCCTTTTGTACGTGTTTCGGTCCTTTACACGTTGCACTCTCCCATCCCCGTGTATACGGTGGTCCGTTACTCTCCCATCCCCGTGTATACCGTGGTCCGTTACTCTCCCATCCCCGTGTATACCGTGGTCCGTTACTCTCCCATCCCCGTGTATACCGTGGTCCGTTACTCTCCCATCCCCGTGTATACCGTGGTCCGTTACTCTCCCATCCCCGTGTATACCGTGGTCCGTTACTCTCCCATCCCCGTGTATACCGTGGTCCGTTACTCTCCCATCCCCGTGTATACCGTGGTCCGTTACTCTCCCATCCCCGTGTATACCGTGGTCCGTTACTCTCCCATCCCCGTGTATACCGTGGTCCGTTACTCTCCCATCCCCGTGTATACCGTGGTCCGTTACTCTCCCATCCCCGTGTATACCGTGGTCCGTTACTCTCCCATCCCCGTGTATACCGTGGTCCGTTACTCTCCCATCCCCGTGTATACCGTGGTCCGTTACTCTCCCATCCCCGTGTATACCGTGGTCCGTTCCTCTCCCATCCCCGTGTATACCGTGGTCCGTTCCTCTCCCATCCCCGTGTATACCGTGGTCCGTTCCTCTCCCATCCCCGTGTATACCGTGGTCCGTTCCTCTCCCATCCCCGTGTATACCGTGGTCCGTTCCTCTCCCATCCCCGTGTATACCGTGGTCCGTTCCTCTCCCATCCCCGTGTATACCGTGGTCCGTTCCTCTCCCATCCCCGTGTATACCGTGGTCCGTTCCTCTCCCATCCCCGTGTATACCGTGGTCCGTTCCTCTCCCATCCCCGTGTATACCGTGGTCCGTTCCTCTCCCATCCCCGTGTATACCGTGGTCCGTTCCTCTCCCATCCCCGTGTATACCGTGGTCCGTTCCTCTCCCATCCCCGTGTATACCGTGGTCCGTTCCTCTCCCATCCCCGTGTATACCGTGGTCCGTTCCTCTCCCATCCCCGTGTATACCGTGGTCCGTTCCTCTCCCATCCCCGTGTATACCGTGGTCCGTTCCTCTCCCATCCCCGTGTATACCGTGGTCTCTTACTCTCCCATCCCCGTGTATACGGTGGTCTCTTACTCTCCAAGCCCCGTGTATACGGTGGTCTCTTACTCTCCAAGCCCCGTGTATACGGTGGTCTCTTACTCTCCAAGCCCCGTGTATACGGTGGTCTCTTACTCTCCAAGCCCCGTGTATACGGTGGTCTCTTACTCTCCAAGCCCCGTGTATACGGTGGTCTCTTACTCTCCAAGCCCCGTGTATACGGTGGTCTCTTACTCTCCAAGCCCCGTGTATACGGTGGTCTCTTACTCTCCAAGCCCCGTGTATACGGTGGTCTCTTACTCTCCAAGCCCCGTGTATACGGTGGTCTCTTACTCTCCAAGCCCCGTGTATACGGTGGTCTCTTACTCTCCAAGCCCCGTGTATACGGTGGTCTCTTACTCTCCAAGCCCCGTGTATACGGTGGTCTCTTACTCTCCAAGCCCCGTGTATACGGTGGTCTCTTACTCTCCAAGCCCCGTGTATACGGTGGTCTCTTACTCTCCAAGCCCCGTGTATACGGTGGTCTCTTACTCTCCAAGCCCCGTGTATACGGTGGTCTCTTACTCTCCAAGCCCCGTGTATACGGTGGTCTCTTACTCTCCAAGCCCCGTGTATACGGTGGTCTCTTACTCTCCAAGCCCCGTGTATACGGTGGTCTGTTACTCTCCCATCCCGGTGTATACGGTGGTCTGTTACTCTCCCATCCCGGTGTATACGGTGGTCTGTTACTCTCCCATCCCGGTGTATACGGTGGTCTGTTACTCTCCCATCCCGGTGTATACGGTGGTCTGTTACTCTCCCATCCCGGTGTATACGGTGGTCTGTTACTCTCCAAGCCCTGTGTATACGGTGGTCTGTTACTCTCCCATCCCCGTGTATAGGGTGGTCTGTTACTCTCCCATCCCCGTGTATAGGGTGGTCTGTTACTCTCCCATCCCCGTGTATAGGGTGGTCTGTTACTCTCCCATCCCCGTGTATAGGGTGGTCTGTTACTCTCCCATCCCCGTGTATAGGGTGGTCTGTTACTCTCCCATCCCCGTGTATAGGGTGGTCTGTTACTCTCCCATCCCCGTGTATAGGGTGGTCTGTTACTCTCCCATCCCCGTGTATAGGGTGGTCTGTTACTCTCCCATCCCCGTGTATAGGGTGGTCTGTTACTCTCCCATCCCCGTGTATAGGGTGGTCTGTTACTCTCCCATCCCCGTGTATAGGGTGGTCTGTTACTCTCCCATCCCCGTGTATAGGGTGGTCTGTTACTCTCCCATCCCCGTGTATAGGGTGGTCTGTTACTCTCCCATCCCCGTGTATAGGGTGGTCTGTTACTCTCCCATCCCTGTGTATAGGGTGGTCTGTTACTCTCCCATCCCTGTGTATAGGGTGGTCTGTTACTCTCCCATCCCTGTGTATAGGGTGGTCTGTTACTCTCCCATCCCTGTGTATAGGGTGGTCTGTTACTCTCCCATCCTCGTGTATAGGGTGGTCTGTTACTCTCCAAGCCCTGTGTATAGGGTGGTCTGTTACTCTCCAAGCCCTGTGTATAGGGTGGTCCGTTACACATTGTACTCTCCCATCCCTCTGTATATGGTGATCCGTTACTCTCCCATCTCTCTGTATATGGTGGTCCTTTTTCCAATGTTCTCTCCCATCCCTCTGTACATCTATGATGTCTCACTGATCCTGTGTACTCTTTCAGTGCATGAATATGGCTCCCACATGGTTATCTCCCCTGTCTGACACCCTCTCACTATGTCCCCAGCCCTTAGATAAATCACAGCGGTGCACAGCTTGCTTCTCCCCGCCCTCACTGCCAGGCCTCTCCTGAACCCCCCTGCTCCACCCCGGCCAGGCCCTGTCCTTCCTCCATCCAGCCTGTGACACATGAAGAGGCCGGGCCCTGTCAGTGTGTGGTGGGCCTGGCCCTCTAGCTGTGTGTCCCGGCCTGTGGTGGAGGTGTGTCCCCTGCAAGGCCCTGTGTCTAGCCCGGCCTGTACATTGTGCCTAAGTCCTATGTGTGCTGCCAGGCCCCTCATCCCAATATGGTATCCCCACTTCTTACCTTTACACTGCTATCTACCCCCGGTTGTATGAGTGGCCTGCGCGCTCCTCTCTCCCGAGGTCTAGAACCTTCTTTCCCAACCCCTCTCCTGCCCCAGGCTCTCTGTGTCGTACCTTTACCTCACTCCTCTCGCTCGTTCGCTCCCCTTGGCCCTGTGTGTGCGGCCGGTCCCGCTGCTCTCATTCACATCCAGCCGGGAGGTGGAGCAGGAGGGCCGGGATAGGCTGAGGGAGGAGCCGACCAGCTGCACCTATAGGCGCCCTGAGCCGGCCTCCTTAACCCATGAATGAGTGAGAGAGAGATGGCCACCACCATAGTGTGCTGTGTATATCTCATGGTCAGCTGTGTATATCACATAGTGTGCTGTGTGTATCACATAGTGTGCTGTGTGTATCATGGTGTACTATATATATATATATATATATATATATATATATATATATATATATATATATATATATATATATATCACATAGTATGCTGTTGTATATCATGGTATGTTTTGTACATCACATAGTGTGATGTGTATTTCATGGTGTGCTGTGTATCTCACATGGGGTGCTGTGTAGATCACAAGGTGTGCTGTGTATATCATGATTGGCTGTGTATTTCACATAAGGGGCTGTGTATATCATGATGTGTTCTGTATATCACATGGTGTGCTTTGTATATCACATAGTGTGATGTGTATATCACATGACCTGTGTATACCCCATAATGTGCTGTGTATATCACATGGTGTGCTTTGTATATCACATAGTGTGATGTGTATATCACATGACCTGTGAATATCCCATAATGTGCTGTGTATATCACATGGTGTGCTTTGCATTTCACATGGTGCAATGTTTATTCCATGGTGTGCTGTGTATATCACACGTGCTGTGTATATAACATAATGTGCTGTGCGTATCATGGTATGCTGTGTATATCACACGTGCTGTGTATATAACATATTGTGCTGTGCGTATCATGGTGTGCTGTGTATATCACATGGTGTGCTTTGTATAAAACATAGTGTGCTGTGTATATCATGGTGTACTATATATATCACATATATAGTTGTGAGCATTTGAGCCGTTGCTCACGCTTGCGGGCTCGCATAGCGTGGGCCGCAGTTGCCTCACCAGCAACTGCGACCCTCGCAAACTTTACGTCGTAACGCAAACAACATACAAGACACGTTACCACCCATTACGACCTCGCAAAAATCGTCCGCAACCCGCGGAAATCAAAAACACAATAAATACACACAACACATACATAAAAAGCTTACCTACAGCAAGAGGGGCATCCAGGACCTCAAAAAATTAAGTTACACCTTAATTTAACTCAAAATAAAAGAGTTTAGACACTAAAAAATTCTTTAAGCGAGAGAAAAAATGGCCGCCGAACAAAACGAAAACGAGGCTACAGCACTCTAAACACGCAAAACACCACCAGAAACACGCAAAACACCTACCGATATTCCGCTACAGACGCATACCACACATTAGCCGCCATTTTAGAACAATAACTTATACAATGCGGAAGTACACAGCTACGCTAACGGTTTGGTCTCGCGCACACTATTACGCTGCACACATTCATCACGCTTACACAGCAGCTCCACACCACTAATGCTCCAGAAACATCAAAACAGATTGTCAGCTCTTCAACAGAATGCTTCAAAATAGGTAAAGTATATTAATTTATTAATGTATTATTTATTTGATTATTATACACCAAACAGCATTAGCTCACTTACAATTTCATTGCCGTAATTTTTTGACGGGCAATTCGCTAGTATCACATAGTATGCTGTGTATATCACATAATGTGCTGTATATATCACATGGTGTGCTTTGTATATTACATAGTGTGCTGTGTATAGCATGATGTGCTGTGCATATTACATGGCGTAATATACCCCCTTGACTTTTTACTTATTGTGTTACATTACAGCCTTAAATTCAATGTTTTGTTAATCTGAATCTTATGTGATGGCTCAGAACACAATAGTCTAAGTTGGTGAAGTGAAATGAGATAAATATATACATAAAACTATTTTTTAGAAATAGAAAACAGAAAATTGGCATGTGCGTATGTATTCACTCGCTTTGTTATGAAGCCCATAAAAAGCTCTAGTGCAACCAATTACCTTCAGAAGTCACATAATTAGTAAAATGATTTCCACCTGTGTGCAATCTAAGTGTCACATGATCTGTCATTACATATACACACCTTTTTTGAAAGGCCCCAGAGGCTGCAACATCTAAGCAAGAGACACCACTTACCAAACACTGCCATGAAGACCAGGGAACTCTCCAAACAAGTAAGGGACAATGTTGTTGAGAAGTACAAGTCACAGACTGGACAAAGAGGGCATTAATCAGAGAGGCAGCACAAAGACCTAAGGTAACCCTGGAGCAGCTGCAGAGTTCCACAGCAGAGACTGGAGTATCTGTACATAGGACGACAATAAGCCGTATGCTCCATAGAGTTGGGCTTTATGGCAGAGTGGCCAAAATAAAGCCATTACTTTCAGGAAAAAAAACAAAATGGCACGTTTTGAGTTTGTGAAAAAGCATGTGGGAGACTCCCAAAATGTATGGAGGAAGGTGCTCTGGTCTGATGAGACTAAAATTGAACTTTTCGACCATCAAAGTAAACGCTTTAACTGGCACAAACCCAACACATCACCCAAAGAACACCATCCCCACAGTGAAACATGGTGGTGGCAGCATCATGCTGTGGAATGTGTTTCAGTAGCCGGGACTGGGAAACTGGTCAGAGTTGAGGGAAAGATGGATAATGCTAAATACAGGGATATTCTTTTTAAATTTCAATCTTTTTTTATTTATACATCATCTCCAAACGTATCAAGGTAAATATCAAAAAGTAAAATGAAACAAAACAAAAAAAACATAACCAATACATACAATATATAAACAAAAATACATTAACATATACTTTAAAAACATTCATTCCACCATTCCAACCAATATTAATAATTAATCTATTTTAAGTATCTCGGAGAGAGCCAAAAAAAGAAAGAAGAGAATTTAATATAGAGCAACCCTCTATATATATATATATATATATATATATATATAATAAGGGGGAGAAAAACCAAGAAACAAAAAAAAGAATGAGGAACATTCGTACCCTTTTCTAACAATGATCGGAGAGGTGATTGAAAGGGAGGAAGCAGGGAAGGGTTATTAGATATTGTTTTCATCCCATTTTAGCCATTTTTTGACCATACTTTCTTACTATAATGTTTAAGTCCCTTTTCCAACTCCCTATCCTGATCAACTATCCTTTCAATGTCAGACCATTTTGGCATTTCCTTGGATTTCCACAGTTTAACTATACGCCATTTACTCACTAATACAATATGGGAAATTAACCACCTCTGACGGTGCAAACTTTGGTTCTCAAAGATATGAAATAACATTGGTGCTGGGCTCAGGGGTATCCTTATGCTTGTTATTACTTCAATCTGGTCTATACAAATCTTCCAATAGTGCTGTATGTGTGGACAGTCCACCAAATATGTGAATGGGCCCCCCTGCCCCCACAGCCACGCCAGCACTTTTCTGAATTAGTTTTACTGATTATTTTAATATGCATGGGTACCATATACCACCTCTGTATTAATTTGACATAAAGCTCTCTATATGAAGTACATAGTGTAGTCTCTTTTACTAAAGAGCATGCTCTAAACCAATTTTCTCTTGTCAACACACAATCCAATTCTTCCCATTTAATCATTCTGTTTGTTTTTCTTCTTTAGTTCTTTATATTTTATTACATTTAGAGATAGTATGAGTTTTTTGACCCCTAACTATAATAAATTCTATTGGTGAATAATCTCTAAACTTGTTCAAAAGAATACCCTGGCATCTCAATTCCTTTGTGATGTCATATACTCCAGCCAATTAATATCTATAGTCTGATATTTTTGTAATAGTCTCAAATGAGATAAACATACATTGTTTTCAAATAGATCTCCCAATTTAGTTACTCCGACTGTTTTTAATTTCTGGAGAGTTATATTTTTATTGTTATAGTGGAGAAGACTAATTGGGGCAGCTGGTGAGGGAAACTTAGCTAAGTCCCATACATTTCTATTTTTATACAAAAAATTTAATAAAGAATGAATCCCCTTAAATAGAGGCATTAGATCTCTGGGATGTAGCTTAGGGAGCCATAAGAGTAGTTCTAGAGGAAAGTCTCCCATAAGATCCTCTTCTAATTTAAGCCATTTTGACTTTTTAGACGCTAAATTCCATCCAAGTAGATGGTTTGTCATAATGGCATTATGAATGTCTAACAGAGAGGGGATGGTTAATCCTCCCTTTTCAACAGATCTCTTTGTGATGTTTAATTTCAACCGTGGTTTCTTATTATTATTAACATATTTATTCAGAAAGCTTTGCATATTATTAATTGAGTAAATGGATGCCACTTGGGGAATAAATCTCCAAATATATTTTATTTTGGGGGCAATCAACATTTTTATCAAAGCAGTCCTACCGGACCAAGACAATTTTTCAGGTTTCCATTCTAGGATGTCCTGTCTGATCTGTCTAAATACTTTATCCATATTATTTTTCAGGATAGACCTGATTGGACGTGTAGTGTATCCCCAAGTGGCAAATACCCTGACTGTGCCAATTAAGTTTAAAATGATTTATTAAATAATCAATTTCTTCCCTTCTAAGTCCAAAAATCAATGTATCAGATTTCAACTCATTAATCTTAAGGTAGGAAACACTACAAAATGTTCCTATCTGATCCCATACCGCTGGTAGAGACCTAACTGGGTCTGTCAAAGTAAGTATCATGTCATCAGCGAACATTAGAACCTTATGTCAATTTTTCACAATTTTTCAAAACTAAAATTAACAGGGACAGGGGACAACCCTGTCTTGTCCCATTATGTATATAGAATTTCTCGGTTTCATTGTCAATGACCGTCACCTTCGCTCTGGAGTTTTTATAGAGTGACATAATTGCCAAATTCCTCTAATCCAATTTTATCTAAGACCGCCTCGATATAAATAGCCAATTTACCCTATTGAACGCCTTTTCGGCATCCAATGAGATAGTTCATAGAGGTATATCCCTAACTTTGGCGTGCCATAGTAGATTAAGCAATCTTCTTGTATTCTCCGGAACTTGTCTCTTCGGTATGAATCCAACTTGGTCATAATTGACCAGGCTGGAAACACACCTTTTGAGCCTATTAGCTAAAATCTTGGCATACATTTTCGTATTAATGTTTATTAGGGAAATCGGTCTATAATTGTTATATATTTCTGGATCTTTCCCTGGTTTAAGGATGTTAACAATGTTGGCTTCTGTCATTTCAGATGGAATCTGGCCTGATTTTTTAATTTCATTAAACATATTACAGAGGATAGGGCTCAGTTTCTTTATAAATGTTTTATAATATATCCCAATAAATCCATCTAAACCAGGAGCTTTGTTAACTTTTTAAATCTGTAATAGTTTGTTCTACTTCCTTTAACAAAATCTCTTTATTCAGTTCTAATAGTTCTTCCTTAGTTATTCTAGGTAATCTTATTTGCTCTAAGAATTCTTCTATCCCCTTTTTAGAGGGTTTTGAAAAGTTCTCACTTGATTTAAGATTATATAGGGATTGGTAGTACGACTGAAAGACCTTACCGATTTCCGTTGGATGATTATGTTTCCCGTTATTTATATTCCTAATACTTAATATTCTTTGTTTGACCCGCTGTTTTCTAATTTTATTCAGAAGAAGCTTTCCTGCCTTATTACCCAAGATATAATGGTCTTCTTGAAACCTGAGAATTGCTTTACCTGTTTGTTCCTGCAGGATTTTCTGTATTTGTTTTTTAACTTCCTTAATTTGTAGTATAGTATTAGTCTAGACATTTTTTGTTCTTATTTTGCAAAACGTTCACTTCCATATATAGTTCTCTCAGTGTTCTTCCTCTATTCTTATAAAGATATGCCCTTCTAGCAATACATAACACTCTAACAAAGGCCTTGTGTGTACACCATATAGTTGTAACTAAGGGGACAGATGTTTCATTTAATTCAAAGAAGCCACTAATTTGCTTTTTTAATTTGTTCACAAATTCTTCTGATTTCAACTGAATACCATCCATTTTACATTGCTTGGGTTTATGTACATCTTGAGAATCTTCCAATGTCAAGCTTTTCACTCCGTGGTCTGACCACAAGATGTCTCCTATTTTGATGGACTTAACCTTTTCCAGTGTTTTATTATCTGTCAGAAAATGGTCTATCCGAGTGTAACATTGATATCTTCTGGAGAAATAAGTACAATCTTTTACGTCCGGGTTATGAGATCTCCATACATCGTATAGACCATTTTTGAAGATTTCCGAAGAAAGTTGTTTTGCGGTTTTCATTAGGATATCTGGAATTCTTTTTCCCTTGTTTAGGGCTATTCTATCTATTGTTGGATCAAATAACATATTAAAGTCCCCTCCTATAATCAACCTACCCCTTTTAATCTGATTTATTTGTTTGAGGGTTTTCCTCAAAAATGTCATCTGGTTAAAGTTAGGAAGATATAGGTTTGCTATAGTGTATATTTCTTCATTTACTTTTCTCTGCGAAATAATAGTTCTGCCCTCTTTGTCTGGGACTCTATGATGTTCACATATAATCATTTTTTTACTGAATAGGGTAGCTACTCCCCTGGATTTAGATTTATAGGATGATGTAATTAGTTTGTCAAAGTGTCTACTAAAAAACGCATGTGGTTTACCTTCCCTCCAATGTGTCTCTTGAAGGCGTACAATATCTGCTTTCTCAGTGATAAAACTTGCAAAGGCAATCCTTCTTTTATGGGGTGTATTAAGACCACTAGAATTTTGAGATATCACCTTAATTCCCATCTCTTTATTTAATTATTCTGTCTCCACTGTCTACTATTTGGAATTTCCTATAAAGAATCATTCATCCTAGTATATACCGATTCCATTTTTATCATCTAAGTTATATCTTCCAAGATGTCCTCTATTATTCAAGCCACTCCTATGTTTTAACCTTTTACACTTTCTCTTCAATCTAAAAATTTGGTTGTCAACTTTCATACTTACATTAAATTTCCTTATTGCATTAGATCTCCTATGGAATTTCATCTTACAGGGCTATTACGCCAATGTACAAAAACGAGGGGGTAACTAAAAGGGAGCGCCATAGTACATTTCTTTCTACTTGTCTCATATCTTTAATGTACATTACCTATGTATTATCTATAAGATAATATATATCAATTGCTTTTTGCTATTATTTCTTATAATGTGTTTGTTAGAAAGTGAAAGAGAGAGAGAGAAAAAAAAAATATTTGTGGTAGCAAAATACTGCCTTGTGTTGCCCTGCTATACTATCAACTAGGTGCATTCTACTAGTGCTTTTTATTACTATTATACTAACCTAATAATAGTAAGTGAATGTCAATTATTTATAATTTTGACATATAGTATTCTTTAATATAAATAATTAAGTGAGTGTTTTTAATTTCCACCAATCCTTTTCATTTTATAATAAAACTATATGTGTCTAAATATTAATATATTATTTAGCCTAATTTCATTTAATAAGGGCTAATTAATTATTTTGTTCGTCACTCTTTTATCTTACTGTTCCCCAATGTGTTGTGTACTTCAAAAAAAGAATAAAATAACCCCATATTTAATTTAAGTCATTATATAAGTGTTTTGTTAATATCCCTTATACCTCATCCTATTATAAAACAACTATTTTCACTTCCTTTCAACTTGTAGTGTTTATCTATACTAAATAAGTATACATTCTTCTACAGTGTTTCCGGATTGCCAGTAGTGAATCTTGACACCCTGAATCCTTTGATAACACCGGCATTACTCTAAAGAAAATAATTATTGAGCTCATTGTTCCGTTAATTACAGTCAGCCTTTTCTTTCAAATTCAGTTTTGCATCAGGTTATTTAACCATTTGCCACTCAGGGGTTTTAATACTAGGTCCATCTTTATCTCTGCCTCCTGGGTTTTCTCTATTGCTATATCCCATTTGCTTAGTAGATTTTCTCCTTCCTCTACTGTCGATATTTTGTGCCACAATGAGTCTTTAAATATCAGAAGGCCTTCCGGGAATCTCCATTTATAACTTATTCCTAGCCTTTTCAAGGCTTGTGTGATGTTACTGTATGTTTTCCTCTTTATTAATGTGGCTGGTGCTATATCTGAGAATATTTTAATGTCCTTATAAGGAGCCAAAAAGGTTCTTTGTTTGAAGCTTATTTTCATGATGTCTTCTTCATCTGTAATACTGTGAAATCTAACCTTATATCTCTTGGCTGAGACCTTGTTAACCTGTAAAGTAATGGAATCCTATGGATTGTGTCCAAGACGTTTATTGAGTGAGCCTTGGGACTAAAGTAGAAAAGAAGTCCATAATATACTTTTTTCAAATCTTGTGCAGGAACAGAATCAGGGATTCCCCATAATCTCATATTTTTCCTTCTGGATCTATTTTCTATATTTGTTATTTTATGTTCGAGGTCAGTCACTTTACTCTCTAAAGCGGTTGTATATGTTATAACTGTAATATGATCTTTAATAAGCTTTTCCAGCTTGATCTCCAACTCCTCAATTCTTGAGTGTGTCTCCTTAATGGCTTTATAATTCTCTCCTATTTGTTCTTTTAAATCTGTTGACATTTTAAATGGGAATTCTGTCATAATTTCTCTAATTTTTGCTGGTGACAGCAAATCCTCTCCCATTATATTTGAATCATTAAAATCCGAGGATTCTGTATTACTCCCTCTACTTTGATTGTTGTCTTTCATATTTATTTGAGATTCGTTTTGCGATTTATTTCCCGAACTGGTTTTTGGGTAGAAAATAGGTGGGATTTTCTGTAATGTCTGTTTTTTCTTCTTAGATTTAGTTTTACTTGACATCTTGATTTCTTGTCTCTAAGAAGATTCTCTGTATGTTATCCTCTGGAGGAGCTAACTCTATTCCACACCTCTACCAGCAACCGTCTAGACCATCCAAATTCTGGCTCTCACAATATATAAGGAGCCTTTTAACCTCGATTTCTCAGTCCAACAACATGAATATAGTATACACCACTGTTATAGATCCATATTATTTATGCCTCTGGATACTGGACGCAATAAAGCTCCAAAAAACTTGATGGAATAAGTATCCGTGAGATTTATGTCTTATTAATATTAGTATCATCAAACTATCTCTTATGCGAGAGCAACACAGTCCAGAGCCACTAAAATACCTCCAAACCATCTGTTAAATTCAACATGTCCTCAGACCCAAGTCTAATAATTAACGGATGCTCCACTGGAGCTCTCACCTCCGGGTATATGCCATATACTTCGCCTGTTCCCGTGTGTGCGATTCCTCCATTTTAATTGTCCACAGAGCTAATGGTCCGCTAGTTGTCTCTCCTTCCCTTCCTCCGCCTTGACAGCTATAACTCCGCCAGGGTTCTCACTGCACAGCCGTCAGCTGGCTATCCCACTCTCTGCTTCAGCGACCTAGGGCCTCTATGGCGTCCCACGTGAGAAAAGCCACCACTCATATACAGCTCTCACTCCCGCGTCTCACCCTTGGAGCTCACACCCCCGTGTTGCAGGTCTGCTCCTAGCTGCTGTATCGGTCAGATTTCCCACGGGTGGGAGGTCAGTGCCTTAAGCTCCATCCGGCTATTAGCTTGTGTTTGCTGCCTTGTAATTTTTCGTGCAGAGTTTCACTGAGCATACTGTTCTTCAGCTGGCTCTCCCTCTCACCCCACAGACGTCTCACTCGTCTGCACTACTCCTTTCCGGTCACGCCCACTTCTTTACCAAATACAGGGATATTATTGAGCAAAACCTGTACCACTCTGTGCGTGATTTGAGGCAAGGACGGAGGTTCACCTTCCAGCAGGACAATGCCCCCAAACACACTGCTAAAGCAACACTTGAGTGGTTTAAGGGGAAACATGTAAATGTGTTGGAATAGCCTTGTCATAACCCAGACTTCAATCCAATAGAAAATCTGTGTTTAAACTTTAAGATTGCTGTTCACAAGCGCAAACCATCCAACTTGAAGGAGCTGGAGCAGTTTTGCAAGGAGGAATGGGAAAAAATCCCAGTGGTAAGATGTGGCAAGCTCATAGAGACTTATTCAAAGTGACTTGGAGCTGTGATTGCCGCAAATGGTGGCTCTACAAAGTATTGATTTTAGGGGGGTGAATAGTTATGCACATTGATTTTTTCTGTTATTTTGGCCTATTTGTTGTCTGCTTCACAATAAATAAAAAAAACATCTTCAAAGTTGTGGGCATGTTCTGTAAATGAAATGATGCAAATCCTCAAACAATCCATGTTAATTCCAGGTTGTGATGCAACAAAACACGAAAAATGCCGGGTGGGTGGGTGGGGGGGGCATTAATACTTTTGCAAGGCATTGTATATGGGGTTTGCTGATTCTCCTGTTCAGGGTAGAATTGCCTGGTATTTCGGGGCTGGGTCACTCTTTTGAGTGGGACCAGACTGATATACTGTTTATGCAAATTACCCTTAGGGTTTAGTCTCCCTAAGGGTAATATGGGACTCCAGACATGGACCCCTTGCTCACTGTGCCTTAGGGAGTTCAGCTGCACCTCACTGATGAGGCCCATAAAGGCCGAAACGCGTCTGGGTTTGCTGATTCTCCTGTTCAGGGTAGAATTGCCTGGTATTTCGGGGGTGGGTCACTCTTTTGAGTTGGACCACAATGATATACTACAGGATATTTCTCCCTGTGAAGGGCACAAGTGAGCAAAAAGAGGTTGCTATCAGAGTGGCTTATCATGGCCATAGAACTAATCTATTAGGGTTGGTTCGTTCTCTGATGAGCACCTCTGACTTAGTTTTTCTGTTAAGGCACTGTATATCACATACATGGGCTGTGTATATCATGGTGTGCTGGGTATATCATGGTGTGCTAGGTATATCACATGGTGTGCTGTATATATCATAGTATGCTGTGTATTTCATGGTGTGCTGTGTATATCACATGTTGTGTTGTGTATATCATGGTGTATGACTTGTATTGGGAAATATAATAATAATACAATTGTAAAATTTCCTGATATTTTATATAATTCACCTCAGTCCTGTATTTACACATTTAAACCAAATTGAATAATGCTTAAATAGACTCTTTCACCCCAACAGCTAGTAGAATTCATTTTAAAAATCATTAAAAAAAACTGGCTATACATTGTACTAGCAGTTTTTTTTTCTACAGCAAATCAATTCTGAAATATTCAGTTTTGTGCCTCCTGTATTCGAATGTGTGGGTCAGTATGCTGCAATGTTAGATTCAGTGAACTTATACTGGTGGAAGATAACATTCAGGGTATTTATTTTGGCCACTACAGAGACAGACAAACAGTCCATAATCCTAATTAACACTTCAAAGCCCCTATTTATTATGTGTGAGCTGCTTATTTGCATATAAATACAACATCAACAATATGGAATTTCCAAAGATTGATTCATTTGAAAAAATGGATAACATAACATATAGAAAGTTTTGGTCCTATCCTGTTTTATGTGCGCCGCTGTTTGCGATCTGTCGAGTTGCGCCACTTCGGAGAGAATAGTTTTTTTCTATACTGCGGCAACGCTCTTGAACAGCGCCGCACATAAAACCGGATAGATCTGAAAGTTTTTATGTTCTTTAAGAATACCCTGGGGTAACAGTGTCATTTTTAATTGTAAAGCATATCTTACACAGAACATATATAAAACAAATTAAAGTAAACTTACTGTATTTATAGGTCTATTCAATTATTTGTGGCTCAGATGTTGCATATGTTGTAACTGATATTTTCTTCCTTATCTTTAGAAATGCATGTCTAGTCTTTTGTGCTCACATTGAATTAGTGTAAGTATAAAAATGTGTTTTGAAGTTGAAGATGTGTAACTCAAGGACTATATAAATAATAAAAAAATAAAAAAAAATATATATATATATATATATATATATATATATATATATTGTGACAGTTTGCCCCCTAGAGGATGGTGTCAAGTAAAGTAGTGTAAAGAGTTTTTGACAGGAGTGACAGAGTTAAACTCCTGAAGAACTCATAATTGGTCCAGGTGCAGCTTCACTTTAAAGCCTGGAAAGCAGACATGGGGAGGGTGTGGGTGATGTAGGCTCTGGGCTAAGGGCTGTGAGCAGAGTGTGAAGCTGCAGTGTGTTTGGAGAAGCTGGGAGAGAAAACCTTAGACAGCTCAGCTGCTGTTGGATCCTGAGATCTGGGATAAGCGCTGAAGTAAGGCAGTAAAGAAGACTGTTTGAAATACTGCTTGAACTACAGTGAGACACTGATACGTGAGGATTGCCTGCAGTGTACAGCCAGCATCAGAATAAGAGACACTGAGGATTTCAGCTTGATCTGGGAGGAGAAAGAGACAGAGCTCATGAACAGGACCTGGTGGGACTTACAGAGTGGGTGCCAGAGCAGCACAGAAAGCTGCACTTAAGAGGATCAGTCTGTGTGACTGCAACCAGATTTACTAGAGAGACTGTTTGCTCTAAGGAGGAAAGGACCTGCAGCGGATATATTGCAGCTGAGAGAGAGACCGGACTAAAAGGTACCACCCCTCTCTGTAAAAAGTTATTGTTTTACCTGCAGACCGAGAAGCGGGCTCCGGGCTAGTCAGGTTGTTCCTGAAAATAAGCAAGTCCATTTGTGTAGATGTTTCTTTTATGCTGAAGTTAAGCTATTGTTTGTTTTGTAAGACTTTATTAAAGCAAAGATAAAAGTATATCGGACTCAGTGGTAAATGGAAAAATCACAGGAGCAACCGGTAGCCAAAGGCTGGCCCTGTCACACTGGTGTTAGAAGTGGGGTTCAAAGTGTCTGAGTTAAAAGGACAGCCCGCGCCTTTGGAGATGGAGGAGGCCGTTAAAGCCTTATTAGACGCCGCTGCAGCAATGTGAGTAATGAACATGCAACAGGCAGAAATGAACACATGAGTCCTGGCTGCTAAGTTTGGTCAGGGCCAGTCCTAGAAGAAAGAAATGATTGCAGAGGACAGCGTCCAAGCCGCAAAAGAGGAAGATAAAGGTTTTGGAGAGGCTGCTGCAAGATTAAGAGAGGCCACAGACAAATGGCAGAGACAAATGGAAGTGGACAGAGTCCAGCTGAGAGAAATACAGAAAGTACAGCCATTGATTGCTGAAAGTAACACTGTGGCTTCAGTCTCAAGGTGAAGCATTAATTCAGATTGCTTCTTAAAGAAAATGAACCAGGCATGGGCTGTTGAAGTTGCTCTGAAAGAGGCTGATGCATGTCTGAAAGAGGCTGTAGTTGCTCAACAAGAGAGCAACAGAAAAGAGGCTATCCAATTAGCTCAGAAACAAGCTACCCTGGAGAAACAAATGGAAGATGCAGCAAGAGTTAGAGCTGATGAACTTCTAAAACTGACTCATGATGATGATGTGTTAATATACATCACCATTTTTGAAAGGACGGCCATAAGGGAGGCGTGGCACAAAAGGGACTGGTTGAGACTCCTTGCCTTGTATTTGACAGGTGAAACTCAGAAAGCTTACCTACACATGGTTGAAGAAAAGGCGATGAACTATGATGACTTGAAAGCGGAAATCCTTGGCCGCGTTGGAGTTAACCGTGGTGTCCAGGTACAGAGCGTGCACCCCTGGGATTTTTTCGACAAATAGGGGTATCACTACCCAAGAGACATACTTGTCTATCCAAGTCTAAAATACAGTTTCCCTGTTAAGGGAAGGCAAGCAAAACATGACCTAGAAGGAAACCAGGAGAAAGAGACCAGGTGGATGGGCGAGAGAGTGGAAAAAGCAAACAAGTTCAGTGCCAGGAAAGAGACGGCAGAGAGCGACGCAGAGAGTTCCCGCAGAGAGCGCCACAGAGATGGCAGAGAAAGCAAGTGATCCGGCAGGAGCCGCAAATTAAATGGCAGAGAAACCAAAAGTGACTGCTGAGATGGCGCACAAGACTAGTGAGATAAATGGAGCTACAGACATGAGCAAAGGTCAAGGCAAAAAGGACAAAGTGACTGAGTGCAAAACCGGCCTCAGTAAGAAACCTGCTGATCAGGTCATTGGTGGTGATCTTAATCAAACCCCATGTCACAACCTTATGGGTAAGAGCAATGTAGAGGCCTCCATAAGAAACCTAAACAGATACAGTTGCCTGTGCTTGGGGAAAGCTCCTGAGGTGGAGAGTACTAGAGAAAGAAAGATCTCTGACCCATAGAAAGGAAAGATCAAATGGATGAATATAGCCAGTGTTCTTACTAAGGAAGAGTGTTCTGAAAATGGAAACCTTATCAAAGGGAAAGATAAGGACAAAAAGAGTCTGAAGATTCAGAGGATGAAAGACAAACTCCCATCCCTGAGAGGACCTGAGAAGCAGTGTATGGAGATAGATCCTAAAAGAAATGTAAAGTATCCCGGAAGCACTTTGTCTCAGGTGGCAGTAAAACAAAGTGCTATAAACAAGGAGAGCCAAGACGAGAAACCTATAAAGCAAGACGTACAGATGAACCCTATCCAAGGGGGACTGGAAAAGCCTACAATGGAAGGCCGGCAAGTTGCTATGAAAATGAAGGGTATCAGGATGATACTGGATTATATTCCTGAATGGAGAAGGATGACCGCACTTGAGGACAACAGAGTGTCCTATCGGAAGAAGACCCACGTGTCTAGTTGGGAGCAGTAGAAGAGTCCTACCATGCATAAACTGAAAGAGGAATATATGCAGAAGCTGCAGCAAAAGGACATACAGGCGAAGCAAGATCTCCTCACTATCCGTGCAGCTCAGAATATGAGCGATCGCTCTAATAGGGAGGCACAAGAGAAGGCGAAGGGGCGTCTCAATTGGGAGCCGAATAAACAAACTTGGCACAGCCAAGTAAAAGATCTATGCTCCCAACTACAAGAGCAGAGGATGAACGATCCGTCTGATTAGGAGATACTGTTGGAACAGGATGATGCATGTCCAGAAGAGACTAACCCTGATCTTCAGGAACCGTATACACAAGATGCTGTGTTGAACACAGAGCTATGTCCAAAGAAAACTCATATGCGTGACATAGTGAAGGAACTTGTACTTGAGAGACAGAAGGATGAAGAAAGGGTGGCAGAGCTGCCAAAGATATCCTGGAGGACTTGAGCAAACAGAGAGAGGAACTTCTTCATTCACAGTCAGAGATCCAGTGTCAGCAGAGTGAACCGGATTTACAAGCTAATGAAGAAAAAATACAGCTGAAGCGAGTAACGAATTAGACAAAGCAAGCAGAAAAACAGAGAAAAGCTGAAGAGCAACAATTAAAAGCATATTTATTATGGGTGAAAGCTGAGGATGCTGAAACTACCAGCTTTTCTAAGAAACCGATTATTCTAAAGGCTTCTATAAAGTGTACTAGCCTATGGGTTGAGTGCAAACCTGAAGTTACTGTACCGCTAGAGATGTTCCAGCAAGATCAGAAATTTGAGACATGTCCTGGCAGAGTTAGAGAGATGCAGACTTTATACAATTGGAGGCACCATGATATCGAGGATGCCCAGTTCGAACCATGAGACGGTTGAGGTGCAGATCCAAGAGGTGGACGCAACCCTAGGAAGGGATATGCTGGTGGAGTCTAATAAGGAAACCAGAACAGAACCGAAACAATATGGCGATTAGGAAGCTGATCGAGTCTGGTGAGAATTTCCAGGCAGTCAATGGGACCACCTGGAACGGGAAGAGTCAGATTATCTCTACGCCTAAATCCTGGGCACCAGACAGCTTGCCGAACTGCAAAATTAATTGGAAGGAAAAGCTGGAAGCGAAACAGCCTGAACAGTTGCCATCTCATAACAACTATAAGTATGAAGATGGGGAACCTAATAAGAGAGAGTTGGAGACTCTACCTGAAAAACTGAGGAAAGGAGCCCATCCAGCTCAATGTCACAGAGCTTGTCCAAGGGGTACACAGACTGGAACTAGAGAGTCCGTTGTTACCTGAGCCAGACACCAACCCCCCTCTCGAGACATTAGAGGAACCACAGAGTACTGTGGAAGAGTTGGAGAGAGAAAAATAAGTCAAACCCCATACATTATCCAAGCTAAAAGCACAGAACGAGAAAGATGTCCGTAGGCAAGATGAGGCACAGAAGTTTTACAGTTCTATAGTGAATAAAGAAGTCCTGATCCTTAGTGTAAAACAAAACGCTCTAGTCCAAAGCTTCAAATAGACTCAGAGAGTCTGGAGTTGCCCAGAAGTGGTTTGTGAGATGATCTTGGGACTGGCAGAAGTGGAGAACTCTGAGTTCTTGGGGAGCTCAGAGACACCAGCACCTGATAGGGTGATAGGGAGACACCAAAAGAGACCAGTCCAGGCCGTGCCAGGACCTCAGGCTCAGCTTCCAAATCAGATGACCTCTCCACAACAATGTTGAAATGGAAGAACCATCCCAATTGGTTCATTGTAGATGACGCTATCAATGAGAATAACAGCATAGTTTTGCTGTCTCGGGTAAAGATGGCTGAGCTTCAATTGTTCCAAGCAGACACGGTTCTTCTGAAAGGGAAAAGGAGACATGAAGCTCTATGTACCTGCTCAAATGAGAAGATCTGGAAGAACAGAGTTGTAGGAATCAACCTGAGAGCGCAACTTGGAAATATTATCAGTATCCAGCTATGTCCTGATGTGAAGGATGGCAAACAAGTCCAGGGGCTACCCATAGAAGACACCCTGGAAGAAATCACTGGGAATCGATTTGAGGAGTATCTCAAGCCTCGCTTCTTGAAAGCCTACGGTCCAAACAAAACAGGGGACTTCTTCATTGTTCAGGATGAGATGCGTGCCATGGTGTTCCAGGCGGTAGTGACAGACCTTGTTAGCTGCTGTGTAGTAGAATGTGAGGATAGAGAGAAGATAGATTTACAAGTGGCCACTCAATCGCAGACTCATACCTCAATGCAGACGTCACAGAGGAGGAATGTTTTGCAGGGCAAAGAGTTCTTGAGTAGTGAGTGGCTCTACAGGATACCGGGGTTACTGCACGAGAGATGGCAGTGTGTTGACCTGGAACTACAGTGCCTTCTATACCATGTTATTGCAGCGTACAGAATTTTTGGCCTCTCCGCATGTCGCTCAACATTATGTTGCTGAGCTAAGGGGAAGGGTGTGTGATTGTTTGCCCCCTAGAGGATGGTGTCAAGTAAAGTAGTGTAAAAAGTTCTTGACAGGAGTGACAGAGTTAACCTCCTGAAGAACTCCTAATTTGTCCAGGTGCAGCTTCACTTTAAAGCCTGAAAAGCAGACATGGGGAGGGTGTGGGTGATTAGGCTCTGACCTAAGGGCTGTGAGCAGAGTGTGGAGCTGCAGTGTGTTTGGAGAAGCTGGGAGAGAAAACCTTAGACAGCTTAGCTGCTGTTGGATCCTGAGATCTGGGATAAGCGCTGAAGTAAGGCATTAAAGAAGACTGTTTGAAATACTGCTTGAACTACAGAGAGACACTGACATGTGAATCAGGAATGCCTGCAGTGTACAGCCAGCATCAGAATAAGAGACACTGAGGATTTCAGCTTGATCTGGGAGGAGAAAGAGACAGAGCTCATGAACAGGACCTGGTGGGACTTACAGAGTGGGTGCCAGAGCAGCACAGGAAGCTGCCCTTAAGAGGATCAGTCTGTGTGACTGCAACCAGATTTACTAGAGAGGACCTGCAGCAGATCCATTGCAGCTGAGAGAGAGACTGGACTAAAAGGTACCACCCCTCTGTGTAAAAAGTTATTGGTTTACCTGCAGACCGAGAAGCGGTCTCAGGGGTTGTCAGGGTGTTCCTGAAAATAAGCAAGCCCGTTTGTGTAGATGTTTCTTTTATGCTGAAGTTAAGCTATTGTTTGTTTTGTAAGACTTTATTAAAACAAAGATAAAAGTATATCGGACTCAGTGGTTTATGGAAAAATCACAGGAGCAACCGGTAGCCAAAGGCCGGCCCGTCACAATATATATATATATATATATATATATATATATATATATATATATATATATATATATTCGGTAAAACTTTTAGGCAGATAAGGAGAAGAATATTGGAACATGTGTCTTCCATAATCAAAGGGCTGTTTCCGGTTTCCAGACATGTTAGACTATATCATCAAGGTGACGTAAAATGCCTAGAATTCCATATCATAAATGATGTGAAAGTCAACATAGGAGGAGGAAACATAGATCAAAAACTGATGCAGGAAGAATGTAAATGGATATATCTGATGGGAGCCCAGGGCTCATGGGGTCTGAATGAAGGCTTTACTTTAAGTCCATTTGTTTAATTCTCTATCTACAGCGTCTATAATATAAAACTTAATAAATTAAGAATTGAGTTAAAAGAAATGATATACTTTATTAGTTTGTAAATGTTAGGGTACAGCTCTATCTAAAGATATGCCTCATAAATATATAAAGATCAATAATAGAATTAGAGTTTAGATCCATATCTTACTCACTTGTTGCCTAAAAGGAATTAACAAATTGGAGTCAATAAGGTTAGTTGGGAGAAAAAAAGAAAACTATAGACATGCTAGCCTTTTGCGGCACTTCCGCCAATACCAGGATAGAGCCGCATTGCCAGTAAGTTAAATCACAACGTAAAACGCGCCCATGTCATTAGATAGATGTAATAATGGCATATACATGGCTACCCAGAAATAAGAGAGCGATACAGAGCTCCGAGAGTAAAGAAACGCCCCAATAGGCAAGGACTGAGTCCTATAAAAAGACCCGCAAAAAAAGCATAGCCCCATACACCAAAAGAGCCTTGAAAAAGATAGTAATATATCTATCTAAACCGGTCGGCATTCTGTTCTTATTTAATTTTTTATGACTTTCTAGACAAAAGGTACATCTCCTTTCCACTTTTCGTGTACTGGATCTGGAAGAAAAGGTAAGAGCCTCACAACCATGAAACACTCCTTCTATGAATTAGCTAACGCATCCAGTGCAATGCTGTAATGAACTGTTCACCATTCGTCAGACTCTTACATACTTCCCTATAGTACACTGGAGTTGTTCATTGCCTATTGATTATTTTTGGGATAAATATATAGTCTATTATACATAGTTGTTCTTTTTTGCTATACATAGCATACTCCCCCCCCCCCCCCCCTTTTCTCTTTTTTCTCATTCTCAAGGAACAGAGTTGGTTATGGTGTTTCTTCAGGCCCCCAATGTTTGAATGCATAGAAATAAAATCGAAAAATTGTCTTTTTATATAGTAAACTAGCACTGTATCTGTTGTTAATGAGAAAACAATTATTATTACCACCTGGTGCATTTTTTTTAGGGTATCTGAGCATACCAAGTCTTTTTTGTTTTGCATACGACTTTCACTGGGGTTATATGTTATCACATATATAGTTGTGAGCAATACGGGTTGTTGCTAACGCAAAGCGAGGGCGGATGGAAAATGGCTGCCGGAAAAAAACGAAAACGAGGCTACATGACCCCTAAACACGCAAAACACCGCCAAGCACATAAGACTTTCAAACAAGCACGTACGAGGTAGAAAATACACTATTAGGGACAATGGAAAATCTCCACACCCACGTAATGCATAGACAACCACCGCCATTTTACAACACTAACTTACAGCTAATAACACTACCATTACAAAATTCCCAATTACACAGCTAAACAAATGGTTTGCCATCGCGCACGCAGCCTATTTACACTAAACACTTCACACAGGTCAGCAACAGTGCAAGTGTACATTGTATGCTGTAGGAAAAAACAGATTGTTAGCTCTTCAGGATATTGATTGCTGTATATATTAATTACAGATAAGTAAGTATATTAATTTATTATTTTATTAATTAGCATACATTTTTATATATATATATATATATATATATATATATAAAGGACCAGGGGAGAGGATCGCAATGAGCCACAAAGGCGTTCAGCGCCGAGGGTGCTCAGAGGAGCATAAGTACACGAGAGGAGAGGCTCCCAATGAGCGACAAAGCCAATCAGCGCGCCCCTTGCAATGACTGACAAAGGTGCGCAGACCACCAAAACAACACGAGCCGAGAGTCTCGCAATGAGCTCCGAAAGTGTTCATTGCGAGTCAGGCAATGATCGCCAAAGGTAGAGCAGAGGAGAGGATCGCAATGAGCGGCAAAAGTGTTCAGCACGGGGCTCACAATGAGTGCTGAGAGTGCTTACAGGAGTAAAAGTACACAAGGGCAGAGGCTCACAATGAGCGCCAACGGCGATCAGCGCGGCACTTGCAATGAGCGCCAATGGTGCTTACGCCGCCAAATTTACACAAGCGGAGAGGCTCGCAATGAGCGTCGAAAGGTGCTCAGAGGAGCAAACGTACACCAAGGGAGAGATCCTTAATGAGAGCCAAAGGAGCTCAGCGCAGGGCTTGCAATGAGCGCCGAAGATGCTCAGACGACAAAAATCTTACATTGTGTGCCAAACAGCATTCCCAGCATTACAATTTTATAGACCGTATTTTTTTGACGGTCAAGTCGCTAGTTACCTATAATTTAAAATTATAGTATATTTGGAAAGTTTGTTGTATTACTTTAATATATTACTAGCTACTTGCCCGTCAAAAATGACAGGAATACGTTTTCCCCACCTCTTCCTCCCCTGTGTCTCCTCCCCCCTCCCCGGTGTCTTCTTCCCGAACCCTCTCTCCCCTGTGTCTCCTTTTCCCCTCTACCTCACCTGTGCCTTCTTTCCCCCTCTCCCTTTCCCCCTATACCTCCCGGGTGTCTCCTTCCCCCCTCTCTCTCCCCTGTATCTCATTTTTCCCTCTCCTTTCCCCCATCTCTCTCCCCTGTGTCTCCATTCCCCTCTCACTCCCTCTCCTGTTTCTCCTTTCCCCCTCTCCCTCCCCTGTGTCTCCTTATCCCCCTCTCCCTGCCTTGTGTCCTCTCCCTCTCTCTTGTCCCCTTTCCCCTCCCCTCTCTCTCCCTTGCCTTTTTTCCCCCCTCCTCTTCCTTTCTCGTGTCCTCCTCCCCTTTCCCTCCCATGTCTCCCCTTCCCCCCTTTTCGCTCCATATTGAAATACTACATTTCACATGAATTGTCTGAAGGAGTTTGTGTGCCTTATTGCAGCTTATTCTTATTTACTGTGGACAAGAGACTGTGGAATATGTGTTTGCAAGTTTCACCTAGGTATACTTTTTTCCAAGATAAGCAAACCTATACAGATTGTCTACTTTGTTAAGTGTTTTATATTATGCATTACAGTAAGTTATAAACAACAGAAAAGTAAACTTTTTGTTTAGTAGTAGTCCCTACAGCTGCAAAGGCAAATAAAATATTAGCATGTATTAAGAAGGGTATAGAAGCAAGGGTAGCAAATATAATTCTGCCACTATACAAATCTCTAGTACGCCCTCATTTGGAATATGGAGTACAATTTTGGGCACCACTCCATAAAAAAGACATTTTAGAGCTGGAAAAGGTACAGAGGAGGGCAACAAAAATAATAAGGGGAATGGAGGGGCTAAGTTATGAAGGAAGACTAACCAAATTAAACTTATTTTCTCTAGAAAAAAGACATCTAAGAGGAGATATGATTACCTTATATAAATACATCCAGGGTCAGTATAAAGATTTGTCAAGGGAGCTTTTTGTGCCAAGAGGTTTTCAACTGAAAAGAGGACATCCCTTGTGGTTAGAAGTAAAAAGATTCCACCTTAAAGAAAGAAAAGGGTTCTTCACAGTAAAGGTGGTTAATCTGTGGAATTCTCTACCAGAGGAGCTGGTGACAGCGGATTCGATAGATAACTTTAAAAGGGGACTGGATTTATTTCTAATTAAAAAGGGAATTCAGGGTTATCATGGATAATTAGAGAGGCAGTATTGATCCAGGGAGAAGTCCAGTCACCGGTGTCTGGGATCAGGAGGGAATTGATTTTTTTTTTATATATATACAACTAATTAACTAATAGTTAATCCGCATATTGCAGATCAGAGGAGATCTTAAAAGTTTGAACTTGATGGACTGAAAGTCTTTTTTCAACCTTAAATACTATGGGCCTCATTCAATTGCGATTTGGCCAATTGAATAGGGCTCTAAATAAGCAGATAGCATATATTTTTTAAAGAAGTTTTTAGTTAGTGAAGACACTGCTTTTGGATAGATGTATACTAACTAAAAAACTTCTTAAAAAAAATATGTTATGTGCTTATTTAGAGCCCTATTCAAATGGCCAAATTGCAATTGAATGAGGGCCTATGTAACTATGTGAGCAATTTGGAGGGCAACAATAAAGTGTGCATGAGGTTGAACCTGACCTAAGTCAATCTCCAGCTTGTAAGAATTGAATATCTATGCATTATAAGTAGATACAGTATACAAATATAACAAAATAGTAATTGCTAACCTTAGTAATTGTAAACCTAAGGAGTTCATTCTGAAGATTTCTTAGTTCAGTGCTTTTACGTCAAGGCATTTTGCAAAGTTGATTCTTAATAGAAACAAGAATGCAATTAAACAGAATGTGCATATTTGAGTAGAGATAAAACATTTGAGTATTGCGTCAAAGGTGAAAATGTGTTTGTATTACAAGAGGAAAGGAGTTTACTGAATAACCAATATTGTTTGCAAAACCTTGTAATAATACCCTGCTCTCACAAGGAGGAGTTTACTGCACTTGCTCATTGCACCAGGGCGCGCATGCGCAATGAGACGGCATGCGCTCCAGGGAATGGAGGGAGAAAGGAGCCACAGGTTAGGGGGAGGGAGAAAGGAGCCACAGGGTAGGGGGAGGGAGAAAGGAGACACATGGAAGGGAGAAAGGAGACACAGGGGAGGGAGGGGGAAAGAGTGGGGGGGACACAGGTGAGAGAGGGGGGAAAGAGTGGGGGGGGAACAGGGGAGGGAGGGGCTGAAGGGGATGAAAGGAGACACAGGGGAGGGAGATGAGGGAAAGGAGACACAGGGGAGGGAGATGGGGAAAGGAGACACAAGGGAGGGAGATGGGGAAAGGAGAGACAGAGGAGGGAGATGGGTGAAGGAGAAATGGGAGGGAGATGGGGAGGAAGGAGACACAGAGGAGGGAGAGGGGGAGAAATACAGGGGAAGAGACACATGGGAGGGAGAGAGGGGGAAAGAAGACACAGGGGAGGGAGATGTAGAGGAAGGAGACACAGGGGAGGGAGATGTGGAGCAAGGAGACACAGGGGAGGGAGATGGGGAAAGGAGAACAGAGAAGGGAGAGAAAGAACACACAGGGGAGGGAGAGAGGAGGAAGGAGACACAGAGGATGGAGAGAAAGAAGACACAGAGGAGGGAGATGAGGGAGAAACATGGGAGGAGAGACACATGGGAGGGAGAGAGGGTGAAAGAAGACACAGGGGAGGGAGATGTGGAGGAAGGAGACACAGGGGAAGGAGATGGGGAAAGGAGACACAGAGGAGGGTGAGAAAGAAGACAGGGGGGAGAGAAACAGGGGAGGGAGATGGGTGAAGGAGACACAGGGGAGGGAGATGGGAGGAAGGAGACACAGGTGAGGGAGGGGGGAAAGGAGACACAGAGGAGGGAGAGGGGGAAGAAATACAGGGGGGAAGAGACACATGGAAGGGAGAGAGGGGGAAAAGAGACACAGAGGAGGGAGATGTGGAGGAAGGAGACACAGGGGAGGGAGATGGGGAGGTAGGAGACACAGGTGAGGGAGGGAGAAAGAAGACACAGGGGAGGGGAGAAAGGAGACACAGGGGAGGGAGGGGGAGAAAGGAGACACAGGGGAGGGAGGGAAGGGGAAGAAAGGAGACACAGGGGAAGGAGAGGGGAAAGAAACACAGGGGAGGGAGAAGGGGGAGAAGCACAGGGTAGAAAAGACACAGGTGAGGGAAATGAGAAACAAGGGAGGGAGATGGGGGAAGAAGACACAGGGGAGGGAGAGAGGAGGAAGGAGACACAGAGGAGGGAGAGAAAGAAGACACAGGGGAGGGAGAGGGGGGAGAAACACAGGGGGAAGAGACACATGGGAGGGAGAGAGGGGGAAAGGAGACACAGGGGAGGGAGAGAGGGGGAGGAGACACAGGGGAAGAAAATGGGGAAGGAGACACAGGGGAGGGAGAGGGGGAAGGAGAGACAGGGGAGGGGGCTGGACCCAGGGGGGGAAGACACATGGGGGGGTAGAGGCTCGCAATTAACCCCCGAAGGCGTTTTATCGCAAGGCCCTCCATGAGTGACTTGCTCATGCGCACAGCGCATGCAGCGGACTGCAATGAGTGAGGACCGTAAAGTAGAGGGTGGAGAGCCTCGCAATGTGAGGCAAACAGCATTGCCAGGCTTCAAATTTTATTGTCGTCATTTTTGACGGGCAAGTCGCTAGTTTATTAATAAATGTTTTATCTAGATTAAATTCCTATTTGTTTTAAATATTATTGAGGTGTTCAATAAACAGAAAAGGTGGAGGGTTTTCCTTCAATATAATGCAAAATACAGATGGTCATAGACAGGAATGAGTTGTTGTCAGTGGTTACAGGACAAATCTAATTTCTAGCTTTGTCTCTGAATATACCAGATACAAGAAATGTGATAAACAATATTTTTAACGTTGGATACAATATTATAGTGCATTAATTTGCATAACAATCTTATCACACAATGTTCATGAATTTTTGTGTCAAGTAAAAAATACATGTAAGAAAACACTATCATTTAAATTAATACATGATATAATCCTTCCTAGAAGCAAATCCCCAACACAAATCTTCTGAAAAACAAATGTGTATGTCAATGTCCAAAAACGATGCTCCTTCAAGACTTCATCTTGCTTCATACGTATATAACTAAGAATTGTTTCTAAAATCTTTTGGGATGATATGTGTCACTTACCTACTACGATATACCTCTATTAATTGTAAGTGTTGCTTTGCCGGAAAGTTGGGAAGCAAATCCTTTACACCGCTGACCCTCCTGATTACTGTGATTTGATCTACCTCTTTAAAGTTTTTGTTTTTGTTTTTTGCAGGCTTGTTTTGTTGACCAGGTTATTTTTTATTTTGAGCTGTAATTTGTTATGCCTCATGTTACTGTTTTGGGTGCCATATTTTTGTTTTCCCTTACTGGTTAAATGTTGTCAAAATGTAATACCTACTCTTCAAGGTTCATCCCCAGCTCAGATGATGGCCATGGTGCAAATTGATAAACAATTAGTAAAACCTTTTCAAGGTATTTCTAGGTTTCCAAGAAAGGAATATTATTATTATTATTGACCTTTATTTGTGATGCGCCGACATGTTAATTAACACTAAACAGGGTGGATACTAGTCAAAAACAATTTTAACAAATTACAAACGAATGGAAGGCCTGTTATTGAGTTTAAAATCAAGCATAAAAAGAACTTTCTCTAATGCACCCAATACGATTGAAAACTCATAAACTGACCATCTAGAGTATATAGGTAAGTTAAAGAAAGGTGAGGTACAATATATATTGTGCATATTTAGGTTGAAGGTAATAAGCTTCTTTAAAGTCTGGTTGAGCGAGGCAAGGAGTTTCAAAGAATATGAGCAGCATGAGAAAAATCTTGGATGAGTGAGAGGATGAGGATGAGTGAGAGGAGATGATTAGAGAGGAGGAAAGAAGAAGGTCATTAGCAGAGTGGATATGACAGTTGGAAGAGTGTTTAGAGACAGAGAGGGTGCATTATTATTGAGGGCTTTATACATTAGGGTCAAGACTTTAAATGTTATTCTGGAGGCAACAGAAAGCAAGTGGAGTGACTGACAGAGAGGAGCTGCAGACACGTGATGTGATGAGTATGGTAGATGAGTTTAGTGGAGGGGTCATTATGGACTGAAGTGGAGACAGACAGGTGATGGGGAGGCCAGCAAGGAGAGAGTTGCAGTAGTCGAGGCGAGATATGATAAGAAAGTGGATTATAATTTTGTTTGTGTCTTGTGAGAGAAGGTGACATATTCTGGAAATATTTTTTTAGGTGGAAGTGACAAGATTTAGTGATGGATTGTATGTGAGGAATGAAAGAGAGGACAGGATCCAGTAGAACCCCAAGACATTAGGCCTGAGAGATGGGAGTAATGATGGCATTGTCAGCAGTGAGAGATATGTGAGGAGTGGAAGCTGTAGAAGAGGGTGGAAAGATAAGAAGTTCCATCTTTGACATATTGAGTTTGCGTTGACAGGCGGACATCCAGGAGGATATGCTAGAGAGGCAGTTGGCAACATGAGCTAGAAGAGAGGGGCATACTTCTGGCACAGAGAGTTAGATTTTCGTGTCATCCGCATATGGATGATATTGAAATACAAAATAATGTATTAGGGTACCAAGCCAGGATGTACAGATGGAGAAAAGGAAGAGACTTAGGACAGAACCTTGAGGCAAGCCAATAGTCAAAGGGTGAGGGAATGAAGAGAAGCCAGAGAAGGACACAGTAAATGTTCAATTTTCTATATAGGATGTGAACCTAGAGAGATCAGTGTCATAGATGCAAAATATGATGGGAAATGGAGTAACTTATTAATTGAAATTTTAGAGGTTTATTAGTATAAATGTAACATTACTAAAATAATTGGTAGTTTATTCTCCAACATATATCATGACAAAATTAATCAAATATTGATCTAGTCACTTTAAGAGACATACTAGAAACATAATATAGTAGTATTGAAACTACTTAAAGACATTCTTGCTGCTTTATCAGAGTAGAAAATGTATGCATTTTACATATCCATATATTGTACTAGCCCATGCATAATTTACATTATTGAATTGATTGATTCTGATTTATATACCATCCATAAGTGATGCATATGCAATTTCTGATTTATATACCATCCATAAGTGCTGCATATGCAAAATGTCTTATGTAATTAGGGAGGAGTCTAGAATAGGTGTGTATTATGAGAGGATGTATGTTTGAAAGATGTATGCATTTTTTTCCTTTTTATTTATTTCACACTTGCCTATGTCCAGAAGAAGACCATGAGTGCCTATAAATAGGAAGGGAAAAAACAAAGTAACAACTATGTCACAAGCTTGCCCTTATTAATGATGAGATAACGTATCTACCAAGTTCCTATCCTGATTACAAAGATAATTACAGATAAAAGAGCAAATACAGAGTTTGTTGACTAAAAGACATAACCCAGACAGAAGTCTTACTATGATTCTGGACCCAAGAAAGGGGATGGTCCAAACTCTTGTGTATGGACCTGGAAATGTGAAGATGCATGTATCTGCTGGCATGAAAAAAAAATGGAAATATAAATGAGAAAGTCACATACTCCTTGTTCTGTGCCTACAAATCTGCACATGATGGACTTTTGCTTGACCAGAGGATCTCATATCCAGAAGCAATCTGCTTGTTTTTTTTTTTTTAAGAATATGACCTCAGGGGGGCCTGGCTTTTGTATGATGCGTGAGACTGGGTTTGTATGAAGACTGTTTGCGTCTATGTTCTCATTGTTTTGTCATTTTTCACTTTTGCCATTCATTTTTAGCCTTGTCTTCCTTTTGTACTGTCTTTACCTTCTCACACTTCTGCACCTTGTTGTCAACTTGATAGGATATAGAATGTACTAAAATCTGTGAAAGGAGAGTTACTAGGGAGAGATGGGCTCAATGGGCACAATAATACCCACCATACCTGCTCCCCAGTGAGCTGTATCCTTTAGGGACAAGAGTCTTTTTAGGAGCCAGTATGAAGAAGATGCCTTCCTTTTCCTATTATATTTGTTGCATTTTTATATATATTTATAAGTTGCAATGTTCTTAATGTCCATTAAGAATTCACCCAAGGTTAATACTGTTGTATTGTTCTAGTGTTTGTTTTTGACTACACTTTGTAGTGTCGTGGGAATGTAAGAGTTGAATATCTATGCATTATAAGTAGATATAAGAGTATAAGAAATTAGTAATTGCTAACCTTAGTAATCGTAAACCTAAGGAGTTAAAGTTGTTTCTTAGAAGAAAAAAGAATGCAATTAAATAGCAATTGTATATTTGAGTAGCGATAAAACATTGTATTGGGTCAGGTGAAAATGTGTAGGGTCTTGTGTTTGTATTACAAGAAGGTTTTTACTGAATAACCAATATTGTTTGCAAAACCTTGTAATAATACCCTGCTGAATCTCACAAGAAGGAGTTTACTGATTAGCAAAATATTGCTTAAAAAAACATTGAATGTGGAAGGGTTCTTCAGATGAACTACAGACTTGCTGTTACTCTCTGCATTCACTTCCAAGCTTGTATTAAACCAAAAATACAGAGTTTTTGTGTCCTATCTTACAATAAAACATATAAAATGCATACAGGGTGATACAATTATACAGTAGTATCCCGGTTATCCGGCACCCAACTAACCGGGACTCTCAAACAACCGGCACCAGCATCAATTCCCCATTTTAAAAAGACTCCCACTAAATCGGCATAACCGGCACTTTCTGGCACTATTCGGCAGTTTGAGACTGCAAAAAAAAAAATACTAACTTTTTTCTAGTTGTTTTTTTGTGGGCCTAAAAGGCCCAGTTTAGGTACTAACACCCTTTTTTTGTAATAAAATGTTTTATAACAAAAAAAGTGGGCAATAGTAAAATGTAAACTTTATTGGTTGGAAAAACCGACGATTAAAACTTTAAAAAGGGAACGAATAAAAACTGTACAAATACCTTTGAACAGAAAAACTGCAAACCTAATGACCACTGGACAACTGTCACTCATTAAGTGGGGTTTGAGCAGTATTATAAATGAGACACAGAGAGTGTCTATGTATAAGCTTGTAGTACTATGCAACAAAAAGGTGTAAATCATTAGAATAGTGGGCCAAACCTTCCTAAATTACCTTGTGCTATAACTATATATCTATCCCCAGTAACGGTTGTGAAACCTAGTATAACAACATAAGGAAGATATAGGTAGCTTGGTAGTATGCTTCTAAACAACAGATTTCTTTGCATACAAAAAATCCTCAGTTTGGCTCTTAGATCACCAGGTACTCCTTAATCCTTTGAAAAAGACGTTGAACACGTAGAAACATGTTAGGATGTAGGCTAGCGTAACGTGAGGTTATTACGCAAGACGCAACTAGGCAGCGCGAATCTCCCCAGCACAGGGAGACGCTGTTATACTATATGCGAGTATACAGAGAGTGAGCTTGTTCAGAATGGCCCAAATTATGCTTACACCACCAAAATAGGTGTGGTGTGATACTCTAACAAGAGGTAATGCAATATCTGGAGATTTAAGAGCCATATTGTTTGAATGGTTGATTTATACCTATATCATTCAAATAATAGGGGCATTGTACCCTAATAAGAGGCAAAGAAGTACCTGGTGATCTAAGAGCCAAACTGAGGATTTTTTGTATGCAAAGAAATCTGTTGTTTCAGGAACCCAAATTAGTGTGTCCCAGCTGTGTTGTTGCATTTGCTGTTGTTCCAAGAAGGCCCAGCTCGGCTGATGTCTAACTGAATGTATTTGTGGTAGTTGGGATAGTCTGGCCGCTTTAAAAATTTTTGTTGTTCCATATGTATCTAAAGATGTTGGACTGGAACCGGTCCAATTCCTTTAAAGAGATTGATATAGGGAGCGTACGGAAGAGATATAGAATCCTTGGAAAGATGTTCATTTTAACTGCCGCTATTCGGCCGGTCCAGGAGAGAGGGCAAGTCCTCCATCTGAACAAATCTTTGTTTAGTTTTTTGTACATGGGGGGGGTAATTGGCCTTATATAACTCGGAAATTTTAGGTGTGATGTTGACCCCCGAGTATTTTATGTGCTTGGTGGGCCACGCAAAGGAAAATAGGGATTTCAAATGATCTATGTCGCCCTGTGCCATGTCTAAGCTCAGAGCTTCCGATTTCCCTAAGTTCAGCCTAAGCCCTGACACCTTACCGAACTTGTCAAGAGTTGACATCAGTGCCGGAATAGAGGACCTGGGATTTGTTAGGGTGCATAGGATATCGTCTGCAAAGAATGAGCATTTGTAGTGCTGCAGCCCCACCTGAAGCCCTTGGATTTCCCTATCCGCTCTAATGAGTTGCGCTAGGGGTTCCATGACTATGGCGAACAGTAGGGGTGAGAGTGGGCATCCCTGTCTCGTTCCTCTCTGTATGTTAATTTGGGCTCTGTGCTCGCCTGGCAACCTCAAGAAGGCTGTTGGGGCTTTGTAATATGTGCGGAGTAGGGTGATGAACCGGCCCCTGAATCCAAATTTGTCCAGGGTTTTAAACAGAAACGGCCATTCAACCGTGTCGAAGGCTTTCTCTATATCTAGAGCTAGCAGGCACATTGGAGAGTTGTTTTTCCGCGCTAGGTATTGGATGTTAAGGATACGTCTGACATTGTCCCCTGCCTGTCTATGGGGTATAAACCCCGCCTGATCTTTATGGATAATTTCTGGCAGGAACTTGGAGATTCGAGTTGCCATTATTTTGGCCATTAGCTTGACATACCCATTCAGTAAGGATGTGGGCCGGTAGTTCTTCACCTCCAAGCTATCCCTACCTTCTTTCGCTAAGACTACCAGTTCCGCTTGATTTAGCTCCGGGGGCATTTTTTCCCCTCTCATGATAGCGTTAAATAGGGATGTCAGATAGGGGTTTAATAGGATTTCAAATTTCTTATAGTATTGATTGGAATAGCCATCCGGTCCTGGGGATTTACCTATCTTAAGGCTATGGATTGCTGTTCTCACCTCCTCTTGTGAGATATCTAGGTTAAGGCTATTTACTTGTTGTTCACTTAAAGAGGGGAGGTCGATGGTACTTAGAAAGGAGTCAAGGTCCAACCCCTCTGCCAGTTTCCCTGACGAGTAGATCTGCTGGTAAAAGGTTTGGAACTGCTTCTGTATATCCCTAGGGCTGCAAGAGATTATGCCATCTGGCTTCCTAATTTGGGTCACTCTAGACTGGATCTCTTTAGCTTTCAGCCTCCTAGCCAGCATTCTGTCTGGTTTGTTAGCTTTCCAATAATATAGGTGCCTAGTCCTCCTCATAGCCTTCTCTGTATGGGCAGAGAGTACTCCATCTAGTTCTATCCTGACCTTGTTGATTTGGTCACGGAGCTTTGTGGAGGGACAGTTTTGGTTGAGTTTTTCTAGGTTGTTGAGGGTGGATGTTAAATCCTCCTCTTTCCGTCTGAGTGCCTTACGGTGCTGTGCTGTTAGTTTAATGCAGCAGCCCCTTATATAAGCCTTATGGGCTACCCAAATCCAGCCTACCCCTGTATCAGGAGAATCATTCAGCTCGAAGTACTGCCTAATGTCTCCCGCTAGGGATGCTAAGCTGCTGGGGTCTGACAGAAGGTGTTCGTCGATCCTCCAGCTCCTAAATGGGGATAGGTTAGGGCCTAACGTTAATTTAATAGCTACTATTGCGTGATCAGACCAGGGGCAGGGAACAATGTCAGATTCTCGGATATTATCAAAAAGTAGTGAGCTTGTTAGGAATGTGTCAATCCTCGAGTAGGTGCCGTGCGTGGGCGAGTAATATGTGTATTCCTTATTATCCGAGTGTAAGCCTCTCCAGGCATCCACTAAGCCCATTTTGGCCATTAGCTGCTTAATTTGACTCCGTTTTTTTGAGAAGCTAGAGTCCTGGGCGTGTCCTGATCTGTCTATTGCTGGATCTAGGGTCAGATTAAAATCCCCCCCAATCACCAGTTTGCCTAGATCTAGTGTGTCTAACTCTCTTAGTGTGTTAATCAGGGTTTGGTGGGGTGAGTTTGTGGGGGAGTATAGGGAAAGTAGGGAGAGTCTTTGGCCTGAGACTAAGCCGGTGACCAAAACATAATTCCTCTCTTTGTCTATTCTAGTATGTTCCGGGGTGAATGGGAAGTGTTTATGTATCAGGATAGCTGCCCCTGCCCTCTTCGTAGACTGAGTGGCCATGTACACTGTCGGGTATTCTCCATGCAGATATTTTGGTTTACACTCGTGTGTGAAATGAGTCTCCTGCATGAAGATAACCGAGGGCCTCAACCTTTTGTATTGCCTAAAGGCTTTTCTCCTCTTAAAGGGGGAGTTAAAACCCTTAACATTGTGAGTTATAAATATGTACTCTGAGCTACTCATTGTGTTTTGGTGGATAGGAGTGCATGGTCTGCCTGGCTACCTTTTATTCCTTGTCCGACGTCCATTCCTTGGTGGCCGGGGACGGGTGGAGGCTTGGAGGGGGGATTCTGGTGCTGGAGACTCCGTCTGCTGTTAGGCCAGAGGGAAGCAGAAAGACACAACATTAGATTTACAATTGGCCAAGTTCCTTCAGTCCCACAGGCTCCTCTAATCTCCTGAAAGCTAGTCCCCTGAGTTAGACTTTGTTGACTGCATAAACCTCGACTACTGTCGGCTGGGAATTTATAGTTCTCCGCATACATTTTTATCAGCGGTGATCTTTCTGGACTTAGAGATAATTTGCTAATTGCTCCCTGGGAGCTTACTCGCTTCTCTATCAAGTCTAGTGGTATCCTCTCTCCAAAAATAATAACTATTAACCTCAACAACATTTCAACTAACTGAAGTAAACTAGGATGCCTTCCGTCTATTTCCGGCATCTGACTTTAACAGGCCCTTCATTAGAGGCCTCGACTAACATCTGACCCAACTAAAGTCATCAGTGCCTATTCTACTCTCACTAAAGCAGGTCAGAGAAGTCCCATAAATGAATGAGAAACTAAAGACTTTAAAACAACTTCCTGTTGGTGGGTTGCCTTCACTCCGATCGCGATGGTATCAAGCCTTCTGAAGTCGGGCCCGGGCCTCCTCTGTGCTGAGTACTCAGCCCGCCTTGGCTCCTGCGGGGCAGGTTTTTGTCTCTGGGACTCCTGGGGGGAGGCGGGTCTTCTTTCGGTCGCTGTGACCCTACCACAGTCCACTGTTTTTTCGGGATGGAAGGAGGAGGGGGGAAGTTGTGTTCCTCTGCCGGGAGGTCCGTTGGGCAGAGACGAATCTGGCGCAGCACTGCGAGGCAGTCTTCCAAGTTGCGGGTGGTGTATGAGGTACCTTGGTAGCTGAAGGTGAGGGCAAAGGGGAAGTTCCACCGGTATTGGAGCTTGTTCTGTTGCAGAATCGCCAGTTCAGGTTTCATCTGTCTCCTTCTGTCTAGTGTGTTGGGGGACAGGTCTGGATACACTTGTAGGTTGGAGTTATCTGGTCCTTTGACTGTCTGCTTCTTCCTTGTTTCTGCTAAGAGTAGGTCTCTGGCTTGTTGTCTCAAGAATCTTACCAAAACATCCTTGGGGATCTCTGGGTTTCTCGCCCCTCCTAGCGCTCTGTGGGCTCGTTCAATTTCGAGGACGTCCTCTGGGTGATCGGGTAGTATTGAAGTGAAGGTTTCTTTTTAAATACCCTGTCAGGTCTTGTGTAGTCCTTGGGATCCCCCGTATCCTGACGTTATGGCGGCGGGATCGATTCTCTAGATCTTCAATCTTATCATTCAGCTCCATGATGTTATACGAGTTCTGGTCTATGGAAGACCTGTCATGTTGCTGCACTTCTCCCATCTGATCCACCATCTCCTCCAGAAGTTGGGTCCTCTGCCCCAGTTCTTTCAGGTCATTTCTTAAGGGTTCTAGTGCGGGCTTTACCTCTCCCCCTTCTTCTTTGCCTTGATGGCCGCTATGTGGCCCTGCCTTCTCTCTCAGGTTTTTTTTAGGGTGTGTGGGATCCCCCTGCTGACCCTCGGATGTCTGGGTGGTATGTGCCCCCGGGATCTGTAGAGGGAGTTCTCCCTCCGGCCAGGCCTGCTTTGGCCTCCCAAGAGGGCGGCCCAGTGTTTATAGGGGCTCCTGGCCTCTCCCCGCAGCCCCCGGTAGTTTCAGCCTACCTTGTCCTCCTGGTGTGCCTCCGTGCTGCCTCTGGCCGGTCTGAGTCTCCTCCTGATATATTGTCCTGGGAGAGCAGGCAGAGCAGGCACGCAGGGCACACCGCTGCTATGCGGCAGCTGCTGAGCTCAGAGTGCTCCAGCACTCTTCCGGAGCCTCGTTCCGGTAGTCGGGGCGACTCTCTGGGGGTCCGACGGCTTCCCCTGGTGCCCCTTGATGTTATTGGGGATGTCACAGGGGGTTTACAGGGCAATATTGGCCAAAAGTCAGGCGACTCTGACGGAGCTCTCCCCTCACGCGTCCTGCTGTTAAGGACGCTGGCTCCGCCCTCTGCTAACACCCTTTTAAAGGCATTTTGAGGGTTTTGGGGGAGTTTAAGGGTTATTTAGACCCTTGAATTCGGGGACTCCCGAATAACCGGCAGCTACACTTATCCGGCAATAGGCAGTCCCTGTGGGTGCTGGAAAAGGGGGAGTTTACTGTATATAGTATAGTGAATAACAATAATCAGATCACAAAAAAGAAGTGGACAGAAGATCACAAATATCTTTAAAATAGACGCATTGTATATGTCTAGTGAAAGAGGACTTACAGTGTCCTTTTTATGAATAGCTGTTACACATAAATTAATGTATTTGTCTTTTGGCTTCTACTGGATCCTGTCCTCTCTTTCATTCCTCACATACAATCCATTACAAAATCTTGTCTTTTTCATCTAAAAAACATATCCAAATACATCACTATCTTTCACAAGACACTACTAAAAATTGAATTAACTCTCTTATCATATCTCGCCTGAACTACTGCAATTCTCACCTTGCAGGCTTGCCCCTCACCCGTTTCTCTCCACTCCAATCCATAATGAACGCCTTTGCTAGACTAATCCACCATACTCAACACTTACTGTTTGTAGCACCTCTCTGTCGGTCACTCCACTGGCTTCCCATAGCCTCCAGAATAAAATGTAAAATTCTGACCCTATCGTATAAATCTTTCAACAATAGCTCAACCTCTTACATCTCTGCTCTCTTCTAAATATACTCCCCCAACTACTCCCTTTGCTCTGCTAATGACCTTATTATTTCCTCCTCTCTTATCACCTCCTCTCACTCCTGCCTTCAGGACATTCCTTGTGCTGCCCTATTCTTTTCCTCACTCCACTAGACTATCTTCCTGCCTCAAAACCTCACTGAAAACTGTTTAAATATTCTTATCACCTTCAGCCTTAATATGCACAACACATATATCCTCCTCCTGTTCCCAAACCCTTCAGACTGTAAGTTTGCAAATGTTCAATATTGTAAGGTAGTTTAGGGAAAGCACTGTGTATGTTTGATTTTAAGCTCAAAGACAGGACCCTCCATTATTTTGCAGTGTGTTAAAATTGTTTATGCCTTGTACATAACCCCTGTATAGCACTACAGAATAATAATAATGTTATCTCCAGGTGTACTTTTATTTAAATGCCATAATTACAGTATGTTGTAATTCAGCTGAGGTATAACTTTTACCATGGCATTTATTAGCACTTCAAAGTCTTTTTCATTGACACAACATCATTATTTTTTTAATATGCTTCCTAGCATGCTTCATACAATTCATTGTGTTAGTTTTGAGTCCGATTTATTTGAGCAATCGTAAGTTACTGGGGTCCGTAAGTGAGGCCGTAAGTTTATTTGCTATTCAATTGGCGACTTTTTGCAGGCTCCAAACGGTTTACAGGTTATGGGCTTGAAAACTTTGCGATAAATAAACCCAGAACTTACAGCCTCCCGAAGCCTTTGATCTTTCACTTCCGCAAGAGTTACGATCGCTAAAATCGAAAATCTCTATTCAATTGCTCTAATTCCCCAAGGCCGCAAAGGTTTCACACCCGTAAACAGCAAATGTAGGAGAAAATCCTACGAGTGCTAGAGAGGACCCCTGCCCGCAGCACTGTAAATGCAAATAAAAATAAATACTGCATTGTAAATAACGGGAAAAGCGATGAAAGACATTAGAATTAATTTCACAACAGTCTCAAGCTCGCAAATCGGCAATCAAAAACTATTTATTTTTATGTTTCATTTCGGGGTTATATCGATCTCAGGAATCAATGAGTTAATACAAACCAGGCCACACATATGAACTAGAACAGTATTGGCATTCATTTTTATTATTTTGGATTTTGACGGTTTGCGAGTCCCATCGTATATCGGACCCCCTAACCTAATTGATTGACTTGTAAGCTCCATGTTTTACTGCTGTAATGATGGGGGTCTAATTTTCTATTGGCTGTTTTGAAATAGGAGGTTACGGGCTTACTGAATTGAACATGTTCGTAGCAGTTCAGGGCAGGAATGAGTAAATGATTTACGGAGTCGGCTTTGGGCCCTTAACTTGCGGGCTCCTTTAATTGCATAGCACCTGAATTGGAGATGAACGGGAGCCTGCAGCACGTCCGCAGACATACGGCCAGGATCCCGCGAGATGCGGCCTTGCAATTGAATAAGGCTCTTTATGTTTAGTTTGGAGGAGAGAGAGAGGTGATATCTTAAAACCCCTCGCATATATTAAGAGATTTAGTAAAGTTCACAAGCCAAATTATTGAAGACAAAAAAACAAGAAGGCCTTGATTTGCAGATAGAGGGTATACGACATATGAGTATGAAGTGCAAAAACTAATTTACAGAAAGTATGGCAGAAGAATGGAAGCATCTTTCAGTATAAGTGGAAGCAACAAGTCCAATAAAGGATATTCCAATGCGTCTGGCTATGCATGTAGTAGGCCAAAGGTTTTTGTTTTTTTTACAAAATGTTCAGACTAGCTTGACCTATTGGTATTTTTCAGCCTAAAATAGAAATAACATTTGGATTGTGAGTTTTAGGAGCTCCATAGTATGGGTCTGTTAGTAAATCCTAATGGTGAATTTATCCAGTGGGGGGTTTTGAGTAATTGAAATCCAGGATCAGTGTACTGCAAAGTGGATATGGGAAGTCTGTGTTCTTTCCAGTCTATCAAGTTGTTTATAGGAAGAGACTCTGAGTAAATGAGATTGTGCTTGGTGAGATAGGAAAATATGGAAGGATTTGGACTATTAGTTGTACCAAAAAGATGTGCAGTGTTAAACCTGTCAATCTTTAAGTGCAATTAAACTGTTGTTCTAATATTGCTTAATAGAGTTTAATATGGTTTAGAATGAAGCTTGCTCTCATTATTTATGGTCAGTCAACAAGGTTGTGTGTTAAACAACAAATCAAAAAGATCAGTTCAGTGACTTGTGTTCAGTTAAGGCTTCTGTATTTATTATCTTTAAATATTACTGATTGATTGAATACCTTCTAATTCAAGAATGTACTATCAGCAGCCCCTGCAATGCTTCGTGAATCACCCTCGATGTCTCATGATCAATGAATCTACACCTGTTTTTTAAAATAATTGTGATCCTTATTGATGGTACATTTGAATATTTTTAAACATATTAAATTACTTATACAGCAATACCCGGTAAGCTCTCCACATGCATTCCTGCATGCAGGAGCGCTACGTGAAAAGAGCACTAAACAGGGCATTTTATCGCCATAGTGCTCAGACAACGCTATGGTGAATCTGAGAGCATTGAGCAGAGATTTAATGGGCTAAATGTGGTTTGGAAGTCAAAAACTGCACTATTGCAAGGTTTAGCTCTAACCGGGGAATTACAGGAAAAAAACATATAGGGCCCGATTCAATTGCAAGCCCGTTCAATTGCAGGCTCTTGTTCGTCTCTGATTACAATGCTATTCAATTGAGCAAGGGCGCAAGTTAAGGGCCGAAGCCTCATGCCCATAAAGCCTGTTTTCACATGTAACGTTCCGGGTATCTGATCCAATGAAGCACGCCAAAATCAGTCAAGGCTGTTAGTTGCGATCCCTCACAGGTCAACTAACCAATAGAAATCGGAGGACGCCAATCAACGCCGCGGGAACCTGACATACAATAGCACTGTAAGATTTCTGGTTCTGACTACAGATATATGGGGCAGCAATAACCATGTAAATATTATAATCACATATATAGTTCTCAGCAGCGCGGGCTTACCAAAATCTGTTGGTAAAGCAACGTTAAAACTGTGGGCTCGCAAAGCACTAAAGGCGCTCATTGCGCTGGTGGAGATGAGCGCCATGGGCGCTCATCCCTACGACCCGCGGAACTACACATCAGAAATCTCAATTACACCATTCACAATGCGAAACCCATAGCAGTTTTAAAAAAAATGCATGGACAAAGGAAAGTGCCACTTACCAAAAAAATAATATGACCCGAGGTCAAAAAAATATGAAGTTAACGGCCAAACCGCACACATACAAAAACAACAATAACAACACCAAAATTAACAAAAATACAAAAAAAAAACACAGCATGGGGGGACAGGCACGACATTTGGGAGTCAGGTTGCACGACAATTTAACCCCAATTTGCTGAATTTCCACAAACGAAATTGCTTAAGCAAGAAACAAAAGGACGGCCCAAAAAAAAACAAAAGGAGGCTACACGACCCCTAAACACGCATAACACGACAAAGCACATAAATACGTACGAGGTACAAAATACACTATTAAATACACTATTAGGAAGGATGGAAAATGCTCGAGACCCGCGTAACACATACACAATCGCCGCCATTTTACAACCCTAGCTTAAAACTAATAACATTACCATTCTGACATAACGCATTACACAACTAAACAAACGGTTTAGCCTCGCGCACGCAGCCTATTTACACTGCACACTTGCCACATTGCTGACACCTTCTCCTCAGATCACCAACAGTCCAAATGTACATTGTATGCTGCAGAAAAAACAACAGCGATTGTTAGCTCTTCAGCATATTGATTCCTGGATATATTCAGTACAAATAGGTAAAGTATATAAATGTATTATTTAATTAATTAATTAATTATTATAAAAAATATATATTTAAAAAGAAACGAGCACCGGAGACACTCGCTTTGGCATAGATTGGTCAGTCACACAGACTACACAGCAGATTCAGATGAGCATGTGTCCTAATGAACTGCAGATAGCACACCGCACCAGCTATACAGTGCCTTGCAAAAGTATTCACCCCCTTGACTTTTTACCTATTTTGTTACATTACAGCCTTAAGTACAATGTTTTGTTAATCTGAATTTTATGTGATGGATCAGAATAAAATAGTCTAAGTTGGTGCAGTGAAATGAGAAAAATATATACATAAAACTATTTTTTAGAAATAGAAAACAGAAAATTGGCATGTGCGTATGTATTCACCACCTTTGTTATGAAACCCCTAAAAAGCTCTGGTGAAACCAATTACCTTCAGCAGTCACATAATTAGTAAAATGATGTCCACCTGTGTGCAATCTAAGTGTCACATGATCTGTCATTACATATACATAGCTTTTTTGAAAGGTCCCAGAGGCTGCAACACCTAAGCAATAGGCACCACTAACCAAACACTGCCATGAAGACCAAGGAACTCTCCAAACAAGTAAGGGACAATGTTGTTGAGAAGTACAAGTCAGGGTTAGGTTATATTTTCAACAAAAAACAAAATGGAACATTTTGAGTTTGTGAAAAGGCATGTGGGAGACTCCCAAAATGTATGGAGGAAGGTGCTCTGATCTGATGAGACTAAAATTTAACTTTTCGGCCATCAAAGAAAACGCTATGTCTGGCGCAAACCCAGCACATCACATCACCCAAAGAACACCATCCTCACAGTGAAACATGGTGGTCGCAGCATCATGCTGTGGTGATATTTTTCAGCAGCCGGGACTGGGAAACTGATCCGAGTTGAGGGAAAGATGGATGGTGCTAAATACAGAGATATTCTTGAGCAAAACCTGTACCACTCTGTGCGTGATTTGAGGCTAGGATGGAGGTTCACCTTCCAGCAGGCCAATGACCCCAAACACACTGCTAAAGCAACACTTGAGTGATTTAAGGGGAAAAATGTAAATGTGTTGGAATTGCCTAGTCAAAGCCCCGACCTCAATCCAATAGAAAATCTGTGGTCAGACTTAAAGATTGCTGTTCACAAGCGCAAACCATCCAACTTGAAGGAGCTGGAGCAGTTTTGCAAGGAGGAATGGGCAAAAATCCCAGTGGTAAGATGTGGCAAGCTCATAGAGACTTATCCAAAGCGATTTGGAGCTGGGATTGCTGCAAAAGGTGGCTCTACAAAGTATTGACTTTAGGGGGACGAATAGTTAGGACAAAATAATAGAAAAAGTCAATGTGCATATTTGTTGTTTGCTTCACAAAAATAAAACATCTTCAAAGTTGTGGGCATGTTCTGTGAATTAAATGCTGCAAATCCTTAAACAATCCATGTTAATTCCAAGTTGTGGCACAACAAAACACGAAAAATGCCAAGGGGGGTGAATACTATTATATGTTCACTAGCAACTTGCCTGTTAAAAATGACGGCAATAAAATTTGAAGGCTGGCAATGCTGTTTGCCACACAATGCTAGGTTCTCACCCGGCTAAGTTGTGGACCTCTTGATGAGCGTCTTCACCGCTCATTGCAGGCCTCGACCAACCCGCAACTTTAATGCCTAGCATTGAGCACCATTCATGCTTGGCAATGAGCAACTTATGCACTCATCGAGAGTGCCTCAATGAGCGCCTTTGGTGCTCATTGCAAGCCTCTCCTCACTCTCTGACTCCTGTGTCTGTTTCCCCCTTTCCCTTCCATGTGTCCCCCTCTCCCTGCCCTGTGTTTTTCCCTTCTCTGTGTCTCTTTTCCCCCCTCTCTCACCTCTGTGTCTCTTTCTAAGTGTTACAGGCTTCAGCCTCGTTTTGATTCTTTTTTCAAACAGTTATGTCTTTATGCCTCCATTTTTTTTCCTCTCTTAGCCGATTTTCTATGTCTGAAAAAGGCAAATTAAGCCTCAAATTATCTTGCAACCTCACTCACAGACTCGTTGCCTCCCCCCTGTGCTTTGTGTAATTTTGTAAGCAATTTTTTTCAATTAATTGTTTTTTTTTGTGCTTTTTCGAAGTTACGTTTGTGAAAAAGTATCAGCCGTTAAAGTTGTGTCTTGCGTGTCTCGCGATCAGCACCAAAGTACTACGGGCTTCGGCCCTGATTGCAAGCATCGCTCTATGCGCCTGCAATCTGTTTTCATCATCCATTGGTGGAGCGTCCTAGGGAACAGGTGACACATAGTGGGACCCTTAAAGGACACAATTTATTGGACCAAGTTGTGCTGGCTTCGCGATGAGCCTAAGTCCTAACTTTTAACATAGCGTGACCGTCAATTTGTAACGACGGCGACTATTATATGTGTTACTATTTTGACTCTTGCAACCACCCTATTGAAGGGCTAATAGCCAGCTTGTGGGGCACACCCTAGCCCCTCCGATAGGAGGTCTCAAATGAGACGCAGGGAAATTGTGATATAGACTTATTTGGTTTTGTCTGTATTGGAACCTGTGTTCTGTTATTGGACTTATTCATTAACCCTTCCAGCCTTGGGTTTGTTGATACCTCTAATTGAGTTCTACTATTTTTAATGGGTTTATAATAAAGTTCCTGCTTATATTACTCCTTTTTTTCTGACTGTTGATTAAGTGTAAAGCACTTATTTGGTTTTGTCTGTATTTGATCCTATGTATTGTTATTGGACTTATTCATTCACCCTTCCAGCCTTGGGTTTATTGATACTTCTAATTGAGTTAGTTATACTATCTTTAATGAGTTGTAAAGCACTGGAACAGAAGTGAGGCTTCCTTTATTGTGTTAAATATAAATAACTATTAAGACAGATAGGCCATTAGAATGTATGTATGAATATAATATGTCTTAACTCATAGTGCTGTATCCTCCAGATTGGAACTCTTGAGTTCCTGCGGTTTGCTAGTTCGCCTCAGCAGTGCATAGTAGTGACGTCATCAGAGGTGGACAGGTGTATGGACGGTGGCCAGCGTGCATGTTTCGCTGCTACTTCTTCATGGGCCAGGATTCATGGAGTAACAGGTAAGTCCTTATATAGTGTGGTGATGATCATGTATCAACCCCTTCTTGTTTTTTCTTTTTGTTAAATACTTAGGTGATAGAAGATCTTCTGAGGGACATGAGCAGAGGAGAAAAGGAAGAGAATGAACATGTCAATAAATTAGTATGAAAAAAATAAAAATAAAATATACACAATCCAATTATGTATTTATTTATTTACTTGCAGCCATGCATAATTGCAAACAATGATCAAATCACTATGTTTGAAAAGGATATGGTGAATCCTTCCATATATATTCTAAAGATTCACTTATTATCAATCTAATTTAATATTATCATATATTGTAAAGATGAAGCTATTATCAATGTGATTTAATATTATCATATTCAATCACATGTTGATTCTAGCATATTCATCATGATTCAATTCTCATTAATAATATCACCTCTTTTTCAAGGACTACAACATAGCCTTGTCCTTAATGGATTAGGTCAATTTCTATTACTTATTAAAAAAAAAAATCTATATATATCCATTCAATATCCACACTTCCCCAAACTTCAAATAAAGATTAATATACAATATTCTATAATGAACATAGATATCTCTTGTCTCTATGATAAATCTGCAAACATAATTTGTTTTTAATTGGTATACGTGACCAGAATATAATGAGATATCTTAATGATCTGTTTTAATTAATTTACCAACTGCCTTTCATGTTATATGGGTGACCTTTATATTTATTATGATTTGTTGCTTAACTATATGCATCTTTTTAATAATGCATTTCAACTTTGGGATGTACATATTTACCTTGGAAAAGATTATATATCTATTATTATTTTCTTTTGTCATTTCCTACCAATAAAAATTATCATATACCGTGACCATCTGCTCTTCTTATATGGCTTGATAAGGCAAACTAGTGTCAAACCTACCCTGCAGATTCGTTTTTAGTTTGTTTGGAAAATCCCTTCTGTAAGGACAGCAGACCTTGGCTGGACACTCCCTGGTTGGGACAAGATACCACATGCAATTGGACCAAGTTGCAGGAACAGCTGGGCTGTAAATAGGCACTCAGTTGAGCAGAGTAACCCTCAGTATAACAGAAATGTACTCATAAGAATGAAGACACACCATGTGCTTCAAACATATGCATGCGTTACTGATTCCACAACCACATTTTTATACCCAACAGCAGGGGGTCACTCATACAATAGGTATATTGTGTTTGTATGAAAACAAAAAGAAAAAAGACACTCTCAGTCTAATCAGAATTCCCATAGTTTTAAATAGCCTCAAGAAAGGATACATTTAAAAACATAATTTTATTTAACATATTGAAACAATACAATTACGACGTTTAAAATATATGTGGGGGTACCCCTGATGATGTTAATATCCCAAATATAATTAGTAATATTATGATCCAACTAACTATTATCAACTAAATCAATTGGGCAAGAGCGCTCAGAGGGTACCTCTCATATGTCACAATCGTTCAAAAAAAGTGCTAAGTGCTAAAAAAGTATTGTAGTGAAGAAAAAAAAAAAATATATATATATATATATATATATATATATATACAGTATATTAAAAGATCTTTAAGGTGCTTAGTATTATATAGAGGAGGATATAATCCGTTTTAAGAAAGTGACAGGTGCTCGTATTCCTCTAGGAGCTCTAGCTCCAATTTTCTCCTATAAGATTACAGATGAAAGATAATGTATATTCCATTTAATAACTTCAATATGTATTATCAGTATATGACATTGACACAAAGATTTTGCTTAAAAACATTAAGCTTGAATATTATAAGGGCAAAATAGTAGTATCCAAAAAGAAAAGGATTATCATCCCATATTATATCTAAGCCACTAAATAACTCCTCTTATTAATAGGCCCCATAATTATAACAATATAGTACACAATATGTAATACAATATTCAATTTCATATACTATGATATAAAATATAAAGGGATTATTATTCCATGTATTAACTTGCCAAATAGCACATGTCTCTAATGAACAATGTATTGCACAATATAGGATACAGTATCTAATAACAAATGTTTAGTAACATATGCCAGTTGTATCTTAATCACTCTGGCCCTCATTCAATTGCGATTTTGCCAATCCCATCGGGCTCTAAATAAACACATAACATATATTTTTAAAAAAAGTTTTCAGTTAGTGAAAACCTTGCTTTTGTAAGATGCTTAATAACTAAAAACTTCTTTAAAAAAAGTATGTTATGTGCTTATTTAGACCCCTATTCAATTGGCCAAATTGCAATTGAATGAGGGCCTCTATGTGCAACATATAGAAACAGTATTCAGTATACATATCCTGAGTAACAGTATCAATTATCTTTTAAATCATTCCTTAAAAATACATGGTGTTAGCTGCAGCTTCAATAGCTGAGTCAGATCAGCTCCACATCCTCAGTTCGGGGTCCACGGAGAGGCTAGTCAAAGTCTGACGTCATTAGGGGCGCGTTGACTAGATTGGATGCTCCCCTGATGACGTCAGATGCCAACTAGCCTCCCCGTGGACCGTGAACTGAGGATGTCGGGCTGATCTGACTCCACTATTGAAGCTGCAGCTAACGCCATGGACTTTACCACTCCGATGTTTAATCACACAGTTATAAGTCTAGAGGGCTAGGCTCCACCGCAACAATCTTCCATTGTCCCCTGCTACTCGAGATAGCCATACCAGTCGGTTGTGGTCAGTGACCACAGTGAACTCTCGCCCATATCGGTATGGCTGCAGTTTCTTTAAAGCCCACACAACTGCCAGGCATTCTTTCTCAATGGTGGAGTATATCACTTCCCTGGGTAGCAGCTTTCTTCTGAGGTAGGCGACAGGATGCTCTTCTCCCTGCTCATTTACCTGGCTCCATACAGATCCAAGTCCATAGGTGGAAGCATCTGTGTGGACAATAAAAGGTCTCTAGTAGTCAGGGGTGGCCAAGACTGGGGAGGGCATATGGGCTTGTTGGAGGGCACTGAAGGTGGTCTCACAGGCTGGGGTACACACAACTTCTTTTGGTTGTCCCTTCTTGGTGAGGTTTGTCAGGGGCTTTGCCAGGGCACTGTAATTGGGAACACATTTCCTGTAATACCCTGAAGTCCCCAGGAAAGCTTTCACCTGCATTTTAGTTTTGGGTATGAGCCGGGCAGCTATCCCCTCTATCTTAGCTGGCTCGGGTCTAATCTTCCCCTACCCACTCTATGGCCCAGGTACTGTACCTCAGCCCTGGCCCACTGACACTTGTCAGGGAGAATAATAAGTCCTGCCTCCTTAATAGCCCATAGTACCTGTCTGAAGTGGGTCAGGTGTTCCTCCCAGGTATCACTGAATACAGCTATGTTATCTAAGTAAGCCTGAGCATACTATTGGTGACCACTCAGTAACTGATCCACTAGTCTCTGGAAGGTGGGAGGGGAATTCTTCATCCCAAAGGGCATTACCAGTAACTGATATAACACAAAGAGTGTAATGAATGCAGACTTCTCCCTGGCAGGCTCTGCAAGGGGAATCTGCAAGTAGCCCTTTGACAGATTTAGGGTAGTCACATAAGTAGCGGTCCCCAATTGGTCTAGAAACTCATCCATGCGAGAAATAGGGTAAGCATCAGTTTTATTTTTGTTATTGAGCTTACCGTAGTCTACACAGAACCTAGTCATGCCATCTTTCTTGGGGACTAAAACCACAGGAGATGCCCAAGGGCTCTTAGAGGGCTGGATAACTTTGAGCCGCAGCATCTCATCTAACTCCCTGCTGATGCTGGCTCAAACTGACTCTGGGATCCTGTAAGAGGGTTGCTTAAGGGTAGGGCAATCCCCAGTCAGTACCTTGTCGCATGTGAGGGGGGAATGCCCAGGGAGATAAGAAAATAGACCAGGGATGTTATCCAGCTCTGTATTTAGTGTCTCTTGCTGGGCCTGAGTCAAATTAGGGGCAACTTTACAAATTCAGCCTGGAATGCAGGTTGCACTGGTTCCAACAGGTCAGGCAGAAGCATTGATACCCTTTGAGTCTATTGATATGAGCCACCCTAGTAACTCTACCGAGCTCATCAAGGGCTTCCACGTAGGTAATGGGGCTGACCTTACTGGCAATCTTGTAAGGTCCTTCTCAGGATGCCTAGAGCTTATCCTGAGGGTGACCCTCCCCTAGTTCCCTCACCTGGGTTCCTTGGTCACAGAACTTCTTCTGATGCTGTTTGGCCCTCAAATCATTCTCCCTGACCCTTCCCATCAGGTTAGCTATCTGGTCTCTAAAGGCAAGAACATAGGGGACTACTGGCACCGGTTTCTGCCTCTGCTCCCCTTCCCATGCTTCTCTAATGAGGTCCAGTGGCCCTCTCAAAGGACGCCCATACAGGAGTTAAAACGGGAAGTACCCAGTGGACTCCTGGGGGACCTCATGGTAGGCAAAGAGAAGGTATGGTAACAGCTCTTCCAAATCCTTCTCTTGCTCTGCAAAGGTCTTGCACATTCTTTTGAGAGTGCCATTAAAGCGTTCACATAAGCCATTGGTCTGGGGGTGGTAGGGGAGGAAGGGAGGTGCTTAATCCCGCACAGTTTTTGGGTCAGGGCAGACATGAACTGAGTACCCCTATCAGACAAAATTTCCTGAGAGAACACTACCAACAGGGCTCCTGCTACATTACGGGTAGAAATATTCCCTAGGGCTACAGCCTCTGGGTACCTGGTAGCATAGTCTGCTCCAGTGAGGATATACCTCTTCCCATTCTTACTGGGTCTAGCTAGGGGCCCTACAAGGTCAATGGCTACCCAGGGGAAAGGGGTATCTATCACAGGGAAAGGTTGTAAAGGCACCTTGGCAGCCTTCCCGGCATGTCCGCAACGGTGACAAGCGTCACAGGAGTCACAATAGGTGTTAACATCCTTATTCAATCCTGGCCAGTAAAACACCCGGGTTAGCCTCTGCCTGGTCCTTCCACGGCCCATATGGCCTGCTAGGGGCACATCGTGGGCTAGTCCCATCAACTGATCTCTGAAACCTTTGGGGACTATCAGCTGCCTCAGTCCTACACAATGCCCTATCGTCTCATCCCTGGGGGTCACCCTATACAATAACCTATTCTCGCAGGTAAAACTCTCCCCATGAGAGCCTGCCTCTCTCTGAGCTGTCTTCTTCCTAATACCCTCTAAGGTACTATCCTCTGCTAGAGCTACCTTCAACTCCTCTAGCCTGGACCCTGGTAACCCAAAATCCCAAGCAGATAGAGAGCTTACCTCAGGGACCTCGGGGCTGGTCAGTTCCTTGGTTCCTTCAGGGCTTCCAGACCTCAAAGCTGCTGACTGGGACCTGGTAACAATGTTCAAATAGCGACATTACATGGGTCCCAAGTCATCTTTTTGCCCGGCCACAAACTCTACACAGGCAAGGGGAATGTTATATTGCTGCCCTACAGCAACTACCACATCCATATATTTGTCCAGGATGGCAGCGGGGCTTACCCTAGATGGGTGAATAACAGTCATGGCAGCCCCAGTGTCTCTGAACCCATCCACTTGTTGGCCATCCACTAAAACAGGCTGTACATGAGGGATCCTCCGGTCCCCTTTGGCAATATTGATCAGGTGGATGGAGAGGTAGGTGGCAGGCTCCTCCTGGCAATCCTGGAACTCCTCCACCTCCTCCTGCTCATGTCCTCAATGTCCCAAATACATCAAGGGGCGGACAGGAGGCTGCTCTACTGGGCGGGGCTGGCTAGGGCAATCCCTCCTGTAGTGGCTCCGCTGGTGGCAAGTAAAACAAGTGGGTCCTGCATTGCTCTCCTGTCCCTGTGGCCGACCACTGGCCCTTGTTGCGGGTTATGGGGTGCCAAAACCCCTGGGTGAGGAGCCCCTGGCTCCCCCTGGGTAGTATCCAGGCGCCTGTGCAGGGTATATAGGGCTGAGGGGCTCCTGATGCGGCAGGCTAAGATGGGCGGGCAGCAGGGACAGTTTGCCGGCCTCTCACCTCCTCATACAGGTCAGTTAGCTTCCCTGTTTTCTCCACAGTGACAGGTTGCCTGTCCTCCACCCACTCCTGCATGGTCTCTGAGCAAATGTGGAAAAACTGCTCCCTCATAATCACCTGCTTAGCCTCCCCCAGTTTTCTTGGGTGGTCCTTATCCTCCAGACCACCTCCACATTAGTGTCCCCTTTCCTCCGAACCACACTCCTGAACAGGTCTTTGTACTTCCCGGCAGTGAGGGCATACCTGAGGCATAGAGCTAGTCGGACTTTCTCATAGTCATTAGCCAGCGGCCTGGGAATAGCCTTGTATGCTCTTCTAGATTTTGTCCCAGTCCCTAGCTGGCACATCATGTAGCTCACTCTGCCTCTCAAAGTCCTGTAGATACTCATCCAGGTCATCTTGTTCATCTACAAAGGCTTTGATGCTTTTGTAAGCCAGCTTGACGTTAGCTGGCAACCCCTCTTTGGCACTCCCAGAGTGAGAGCGGGATGGAGATGGACAGTGGTCCACTGCATAGCCCTGCTCGGCATGCACCTCCTGGGCAATCATCCTCCTTGTCTCATTCAGCTCAGTGAAGGAAGGTGTAATGGACACAAGGGCACAGGTAAGTGAAAGGCATCTGGTTACCTCGTCTGGCTCTTGGGTCATCTGTGTCAGGTGACCTGGACAATTGGCCACCTTCCCAACTCCTGTGAGTAACCTCCTTCCTTGGCAGCCTGCTCTGCATCATATCTGAGCAGCTCCTCTACCAACCTATCTTGGTCTCAGGTCATAAGAACTTTTATCCCTCGCTCTTTGATCATGGTACAGAGCTGAGGCATGGACAGGTCATGGTAGCTGGCCATGGTAGCTGTCTCTTAGGTTAGTAGAAGGGAAGTTGTGATGGTCTGCTCTTCTTATGGTTCTTGATAAGGCAAACTAGTGCCAAACCTACCCCGCAGATTTGTTTTTGGTTCATTTTCATTGTTGGTATTTGCTTCCATACTTAAAAAATGTCTTGTACCTTCACTTCCCTTTTCATGTTATATGGAGGTGTACAGAGATTCAATATCACAGGTTGCCATTAAAGTGTTGGTGTTTAAAGTGATTCCTTCCACTCTTCTTAAAGCATCCATAATATCCTTCACGTATGAGGGTAATGTAGTTACTATCGATCTTAGTCTAGCATCAATATATTTGCTAGCCTTTACACCAAGACTTTCATTGCCCGATATTATCAGTCTTCCTGGTGGATTTTCTTTATTTTTGTGAATCTTGGGAAGCATATATAGTGAAGCAATTTTGGATTTTGTTACTTTTTCAGAAAGAGTATTCTTTTGATGAGATGAATGTTTTGGATTTTGCATCACATGAGATTCTGTTGTACATTTTTAAATACGCCTCAGTTGGTTCTCCATATAAAGGTTTGTAACAGGATCTGTCATTCAATTGTCTTAGAACTTCTTTTACATAGCCAAATGACCAGACTGCCTCCTTTGTCAGAGGGTTTCAGGATGACATCATCCCATTCCATCATATCCTTCAATGATTCATTTTCATATTTAGTAATATAGAAAGTGCCAGTTTTGGCTAATTTTTCCAGTTCTTCTATTACATAGTTACATAGTAATTAAGGTTGAAAAAAGACTTTCAGTCAAGTTTAACCTTTTAAGATCTCCTCTGATCTGCAGTATGCAAATAAGTGAAACTTAGCCAATTCCTTCCTGACCCCAGATACTGGCGATTGGATTTCTCTGTGGATCAATACTCTCTCTCTAATTATCCAGGATATCCCTGAATTCCCTTTTTAATTAGAAATAAATCCAGTCCCCTTTTAAAGTTATCTATCAAATCCGCTGTCACCACCTCCTCTGGTAGACAATTCCACAGATTAACCACCCTTACTGTGAATAATTATTTTCTTTCTTTAAGGTGGAATCTTTTTACTTCTAACCTCAAGGGATGTCCTCTTGTCAGTTGAAAACCTCTTGGCACAAAAAGCTCCCTTGACACATTTTTATACTGACCCTGGATGTATTTATATAAGGTATTTGTCATGAATCAGCCATTGGCCATATTGTGTTTGGACAAAGTTCATGGCTCATGCTGTGGAAGAAAAGGTTTGGGGCCCACTTGTTATGGATATATTGTTATGTTGTGGTCTAGGGGATATAGTATTATAAGTTTATCCCTTAGCCTATTCCCATACCTCCCATGTTTAAGCTCATTGTAATGAGTATCTTGTGAGGGATCTAATGGGATATATTGGTTATATGTGGGTGAAACATTGTGTGTTATATTTTTAAATATGAATGTATGTTATTATATTAGTATGTTATTATATTGTAGAGGGGAAGCCCGTTGAATAGAGCCAAACCTCCTTTGTTCCCAAAGGCCTGTTAATCCCATTAGCTAAGTGTCCAGCAGAGTACTAACAATGGGGAGCTCACAGCTGGAGAGCAGACAGGCAGGCACCCAGAAACAATGGGATGGCCTGAGGCTTCTCAGCCTTCATAGAATGGGCACAGGAGAGCCAAGGTATGCTTTGCCCTGGAGATTCAGAGCCCAAATTAATTAGTTGGCCTCGCCTAGTGGGCGGACCTGGGAGGGGACTATTGGTTCACACACAGTTCCCCTTCATGATTGGCCAGAGGTCATTTGGGGCTGGCTAAGGGTAGCCACTTCCCCCATCCTTGTGTGATGTGGTTAAATATGCTGTTCTGAAATAAAACATGGTTCATAATTTTCATCAAGACTTTGTGTGCAGGTGTATTATTGACCCAGGGGCATATGCTGGTAGAGGAGATCGTTTCTGACTCACTTCCAGGTTTCCCAGGCACACTACCAAAAGCTGGGACTTATGCTCTTGCATCCGCAAGGACTGTCCATTGGTCTGAGTCACTCAAATCTTAGGTCTAAAACCTACAGGAGATAAGAGGACTAGGATTCTCTAGACTCCATCATCATTGTAGGTTGTGACAGTAATCATATCTCCTCTTAGATGTCTTTTTTTCTAGAGAAAATAAGCTTAATTTGGTTAGTCTTCCTTCATAACTTAGCCCCTCCATTCCCCTTATTAGTTTTGTTGACCTCCTCTGTACATTTTCCAACTCTAAAATGTCCTTTTTATGAAGTGGTGCCTAAAATTGTACTCCATATTCCAAATGAGGGCGTACTAGAGATTCATATACTGGCAGAATTATATTTGCTTCCCTTGCTTCTATACCCTTCTTTATACACGCGAATATTGTATTTGCCTTTGCAGCTGCTGCTTGGCTTTGAACACTGTTACCTAGGTGGTTGTCCACAAGCACTCCCAAATCCCTTTCAACATCTGATACCCCTAGATTTGCTCCATTAAGATGATAAATTGCATGGCTATTTTTCCTTCCCAGATATTAAATCTCATCTGCCATTTAGATGGCTATTGCTCAATTTTATGTAAATCTGTTTGGAGGGAAAGCACATCATTATCTGATTTAATTACCTTGCACAACTTTGTGTCATCAGCGAAAATGGAGACACTACTTTCCAGTCCCACCTCTAAGTCATAAATAAATATAGTAAAAAGGAGAAGACCTAATACTGAACCCTGAGGAACCCCACATACCACATTAGTCCAATCTGAGTATGTTCTAACAACCCTTTGCTTCCTGTCTTTTAGCCAGCTATCAATCCATGATCATATATTTACTGCAATTCCTGTATCCCTTAGTTTGCACAATAGTCTCCCATGTGGCACTGTATCAAAAGCCTTTGCAAAATCCAAAAAGACTACAGTACATCCACTGAGTTGCCTTGATCCAGGTTCCTACTAACCTCCTCATAGAAACTAATTAGATTTGTTTGACATTTCCTATCCCTCATAAATCCATGTTGACTCCTACTTATAATCCTGTTCAAATAGACATATTCTTGTGTATTATCCCTTATTAACCTTTCTAAAAGCTTTCCCACTACAGAAGTGAGGCTCACTGGTCTATAACTCCCTGGATTTGCTCTTGCTCCCTTTTTAAACGTAGGTATCACATCTGCTTTTCTTCAGTCATCTGGTAGAGACCCTGTATTGAGTGAATCTTGAAAAATGTAATATAATGGTTTGGCTATTACAGAACCGAGTTCCCTCAATACCCTTGGATGTATTCCATCAGGCCCCGGGTATTTATTAACATTTATTTTTTCCAACCTCTTTTGGAATACTTCCTGCGTTAACCAATTATTCGGCAAAGGCAGTGTAGCCCCATAATGTTGCAGTGTCCCAACCACTGGTACCTCCCTTGTGTATACCGAAGAAAATATCCTATTTAGCTCATCTGCCTTTTTCTGGTCACTAATTTTCAGACGGCCTGTGTAACATTGTAATGTTCCTATAGCTTCCTTCCTCACCTTCTTCCCATTAATATACTTAAAAAATATTTTAGGGTTAGTCTTACTCTCTTTTGCAATTCATTTTTAATTTTCTATTTTAGCCAGTCTAATAGCCCTTTTGCAAGCCTTGTTGATTTCCTTGTACTCCCGTAAAGCAGTCTCCGTTTCCTCTTGCTTGTATAATTAAAATGCCTGTTTTTTACTCCGTATCTTGATCTGTAAATCATTGTTAAGCCACATTGGATGTGATTTAATCTTTTTACTTTTATTCCCACTTGGTATATGGTAATAAGTATGTATGTTATGTAAGGATTTAAATGTTTTCCATTTATGTTCAGTATTTGTACCTATCAGTTCTCTGTCCCAGTCTATACTTTGTAATGCTGCCCTTAGACCGTTAAAACTTGCCCTTTTAAAATTAAGAATTTTTGTTGGCCCCTTAAAATTTTGTTTTTTTTAATTCAATATCAAATGAGACTGTGTTGTGACCACTATTTCCCCCAAGGTTGCCTTATTTACACATTTGATACTATATCAATATTATTTGTGATGTCTAAATCTAAGAAAGCTTAATTTCTAGTAGGCTCTTGTATAAACTGGGCCAGATAATGATCCCTGAGCATTGGCGGCTGGTGAACTTTCAAGTTGGAGGGGCGCCAGGGCGAAACGTAGCCCCTCCCCTTTTCAAGCCACACCCATTTTATAACCCCTCCCCCTGGCGTCATAATTACCTTTATAAGCCCCGCCCAATGACCTTATACTTGTAAAGCCCATTGAAATACATGATCACCAATGCAGCAATGTCAAGAAGTAAAGTAACAATGTGTTAAATTCATTAGTATACAATATAGATTGAAAAACTCATGTGACAAGACTACAGCAATATCATAATTGCACCTATACGCATTAACAGAAAAATTAAAGCAGTGACACTTACCATTAGTCGGCTCTTCTTCTCAGGGTATTCACGTTCAGTAAGTTGACCAACGAGTACAAACAAATCTGCTGCCACATAGGGTTTGCACCTGGGGTTGAAAGAAAACAAGCAAATCAATCAGACCATTCAAGAACAAAACCATACCTTAAAAACCTTAAAAGACCAGGCGGAACTATATAGGCCCCAAACATACCTTAGAAGACCAAGTGTGACCATATAGGCCCCAAACATACCTTAAAAGACCAATCAGGACTGTATAGGCCCAAACCAGTGGATCTTAGGATTCAAGAAAACAACAACATTTCACTTCTGTTTAGACAACACAATACTCAATGTCAAACAAACACGTTGAATTAGCATATGGATAACCATATGAGCAGTAACGCCACGCCAAGGCTTCAACAATTGTTACTGACCATTCACACACCTTTCATAGCTCCTTCCATATGCACACCCACACACCATTCATACTTTACTTACCACTAGTTATTTTTGGTAGTTCGGTGGTGCCATTTCTGAGAACTTTACTTACCCTTGAAGGTGCCTCCAATTCCTTCAAACCAATGCATTCAACCGCTCCAGGGCCATGGTGCTTCTTAAATACCTTTTTATCCTCTTCAATGTGGAGAAGCATCTTTCTGATTCTGCAGTAGTCTTCGGTGTTGTAAGCAGTGGTGCAGAGCAACAGCACTCGTACAAACATGAAATTCTGGCTTCCCGTACAGAAGTGATTGCTATCCTTGGAAGTGCCTCCAATTCCTTCAAACCACGCCAAGGCTTCAACAATTGTTACTGACCATGCACACACCTTTCATAGCTCCTTCCATATGCACACCCACACACCGTTCATACTTTACTTACCACTAGTTATGTTTGGTAGTGAGGTGGTGCTGCTTAACGCAGTTTATCTTTGCACACCCTGGGGGTATGCATTCTTCTTTGCTTCAATCCCTTGTATTTAAATTTTGCACGGCGATCTTTCAAAGAACAAAACTTCTCAATGGTTTTTTCATTGAAGTCTGGGATCTCGGAAATCAGTTGCTTTTCCATTGAGAGCATCGCCAATGCATTCAAGCGCTCCAGGGACTTGGTGCTTCTTAAAAAGGTTTTTATCCTCTTCAATGTGGAGAAGCATCTTTCTGATTCTGCAGTGGTCATTGGTGTTGTAATCAGGATTCTTAATATTTTCCCTGTCTCTGTGAAATCATTCTGCAGATTCAATTGATGTAAAAGTTTGTGCAGAGCAACAGCACTTGTACAAGCATGAAAATCTGTCTTCCCATACAGAAGTGACAGCTCAGTGCGTAATTGTTCCTTCTTCAGTATTGGATATGCTTGCACGGTGTCTTCCAGAGCTTGGGTTGGAAAGCAAGTGTCATGCGTTGTATACAAGTCACTTTGAACAAGTTTGGCACTGACTAGGTGATTTGAAAATGAAAAACGTTCTTTTGCATGAACCACCACTATGTCACATACCTCTCTTGAAAGTTGTCTCAAGGTTGAGATCTCCGTACTCAGTTTGCGGAATCTTACATCGCTAAGCAAACTTGCTTCTATCTCGTCAACAGAATTACGGATTTTCTGGATGCTGCTGACAAAGTCTTCTGTGACTTTGTGGATATAAACAGTATCTGTGTCTCACTTCTGAAGCTGACTATAGAGGATGTCAACATGTGGCATTATTAAATGAAATAATTTAAGGAAGTAAAGGAACTCCCTGTCTTCCAGCAATCCAACGAAACCTGCGGCTTCACGTATAGATGTTTGATCAAAGTTTAGACATGCTTCAATTGTCTGGAAACACTCAAGTAGCGCTTCTCTGTTCTCGTAGATGACGTTCACGGTCCTAACGTTGAAGGTCCATCGTGTTGGTGCACCTCTTGGAAGTCTTCTACCAACTACCTCATCCAGAACTCCAGTCTTTTTTGGAGAGCGTGAAAAAAAAGATGGTATGCCGCCTATGTTGGAAAAAAAAACTCGAACTCTTCCAATCCTTGAAACTGCTTTCTCCATTATTAGGTTCAGTTGGTGAGCATAGCAATGGAAGTAGTGTGCGTTTGGGTACACGTCTTTTATTTTTCTTTGAACTCCTCCTTGATCTCCACGCATCACACTGGCACCATCGTAGCTTTGAGCTATGAGTTTCATCTTGTCTTCTGGCTCTGGGAGAACAGTATTCAGACTTTCCAGCACAACAGCGGCAATCTAGTCTGCATCCGCTGCTTTCAGTTCCGTGAAGCCATCAAATCTTTCCACCACTTGAAGCTTCTTGTCAATGTAGCGATAGACTACAACGCACTGTGTCCTAGCGGAAATATCGGTTGTTTCATCCGCTTGGATTGCCACAAACTGGGCTTACTTAAGCTGCTGGTGAATCACTTCCTTAATAACTTCCAGCATGCAGTCCAGTAGCTCATTCTGCACGATTTTGGACGTGCCCTTAAACACAGTTGCAGTCTTCAAATGCTGTTCCATTGCACTATCGATACTGCCAACCAAATTCACCAGGCCTCGAAACACTCCTGGATTTAGCGATGTTTCACTCTCGTCGTGTCCTCTTAATGCCAGTTCAAAAGCGGCACAAAAGCAAACACAATCAATTATCTTCGAAAAGATGTACCGGTTCTTAGCCACTTCTTCATTGTGTTTTTGAATACTGACTTGGTATCCTTGGTCCAGTTGAACTGCAATGTTCGCCTGTCCAAGCATCTCAAACTTGATCCTGTTATCCAAGTGAGATTTAGAAGTTTTGTGTTTCGCTATTTTATCTGCTAGATGTTTGACGTCAGTCACTCCAGTTTTGGTCCAAGCAGCGTCACCACCAAATAGGATGCATGGAAAACAATATAAGGACTTCCTAGAAACGCTTCCACAAAGCCAGTTGTTCTTCTTGTACCATTCTATATTGAAAGTACGGATATATTGCTTCCCTCCATCTCTTGCGATTTGCTGCAGATTTATCTCTGGTTGGTCAGGTCCTAACCGTTTTACTTCCACCTTCTCCTCATAGGTTAGGGTGCTGAAAGGCTTCACAAGTAGAGAGTCAATAGTATTCATTTCTGATACCAATAGAAGAAATAGATCACGGTATATTAATTTATATTATGTCACAAAATTACTTTAAAATAACAGTGTGTTGAATTCATTGGTATACATTACAGATTGCAAACCCTCATGTGACAAGACTACATCAACATCAAATTTGCACCTATACGCATGGACAGAAAATTCAAAGCAATGATACTCACCAACAGTTGACTCTCCTTCTCGGGGTATTCACGTTCAGTAAGTCAACCAACGAGTCCAAACAAATCTGCTTCCACAGAGAGTTTGCACCTGGGGGTGATAGAAAACAACAACAAAAATTAGAACGTTCAAGACCCAAACCGTAACTTTTAAAACCTTAAAAGACCAAGTGTGACCATATAGGCCCCAACCGCACCTTAAAATCCTTAAAAGACCAAGTGTGACCATATAGGCCCCAACCGCACCTTAAAAACCTTAAATAACCAAGTGTGACCAAAAAGGCCCCAACCGCACCTTAAAAAACTTAAATCACCAAGTGTGACCAAAAAGGCCCCAACCGCACCTTAAAAACCTTAAATAACCAAGTGTGACCAAAAAGGCCCCAACCGCACCTTAAAACATTAAATAACCAAGTGTGACCATATAGGCCCCAACCGCACCTTAAAAACCTTAAAAGACCAAGTGTGACCATATAGGCCCCAACCGCACCAAAAACCTTAAATAACCAAGTGTGACCAAAAAGGCCCCAACCGCACCTTAAAAACCTTAAATAACCAAGTGTGACCAAATATGCCCCAACCGCACCTTAAAAACCTTAAATAACCAAGTGTGACCATATAGGCCCCAACCGCACCTTAAAAACCTTAAAAGACCAAGTGTGACCATATATCCCCCAACCGCACCTTAAAAACCTTAAAAGACCAAGTGTGACCATATAGGCCCCAACCGCACCTTAAAAACCTTAAAAGACCAAGTGTGACCATATAGGCCCCAACCGCACCTTAAAAACCTTAAAAGACCAAGTGTGACCATATAGGCCCCAACCGCACCTTAAAAACCTTAAAAGACCAAGTGTGACCATATAGGCCCCAACCGCACCTTAAAAACCTTAAATAACCAAGTGTGACCATATAGACCCCAACCGCACCTTAAAAAGCTTAAAAGACCAAGTGTGACCATATAGGCCCCAACCGCACCTTAAAAACCTTAAATAACCAAGTGTGACCAAAAAGGCCCCAACCGCACCTTAAAAACCTTAAATAACCAAGTGTGACCAAATAGGCCCCAACCGCACCTTAAAAACCTTAAATAACCAAGTGTGACCATATAGGCCCCAACCGCACCTTAAAAACCTTAAAAGACCAAGTGTGACCATATATCCCCCAACCGCACCTTAAAAACCTTAAAAGACCAAGTGTGACCATATAGGCCCCAACCGCACCTTAAAAACCTTAAAAGACCAAGTGTGACCATATAGGCCCCAACCGCACCATACTGCTCCATATTTTCCACAAATATAAAGATGGAGAAGGTGGACAACAAGATATACCTAATGCCTAAAAACTCTATGTGCCTTGAAAAAGATAGTGTATGAACTATCGAAACCGGTCGGCTATTTGTTTATTTTTTGGTACTTTTTAGGCATTAGGTATATCTTGTTGTCCACCTTCTCCATCTTTATATTTGTGGAAAATATGGAGCAGTATAATATGTACATTAAGGTATAAGATAAGGTAAGAGTTGAGAATGCTGGTTTTACTGCTTCTATGAGCTAGCAAGCGTATTGCACGCTATGCTTTGGTGCACTGTTCACCTTTTCCTCTTTTTTGCTTACCTGATATACCTGAGCATCTTTTAAGATATCTCTTGCCTATATAATTTTTTATTATTATCATTTTTATATTATAGAGTGTTTTTCGCCATTTATTCTATTTTCCTTTTTTTATATATATTTTTTTCACCTTCTCATTTTCCCTTTTTTTCACTTCCATTTATTAAGTTACAGTCCTATGATTGTCCTAACAGAAGTACAGTCATCACCGGGCTTGGCACGAGGCCACATGGGTAATTGTGTGGCAGGCAGGCATAGTGGGGTACTAGGGTAGCCCTAAGTTTATTAGGGGGACTAGGGGATTAGCCAGGGCAGTTAGGACTTACTGTAGTAGGTTGGGTCAGTCTGAGTAGTTTCAGCCAGGGAGGTCCCAGTATCTGCAGCGGGAGCAGGAAACGAAAAGAGGGCTGAACCTGGCTTATGGTGGTTTATATTAACAGGGGAGCTGTCAATCAAAATTAAACTCGAGGCTCTATTAGCTGGTGGGCGCCCTGGGCTAACGGTCTGGGTGGGCTTAGGTGGTTATCCTGACAACTGTACAACCTTCCATCATTGATTGGTCAATGATGGAAGACTGTCAGTCATTGAAATAGATACATTTTCACTACCCATGCATAGCTTCTCCCTGGTTGGTGGGCGGAATCCATTAACGGTCATGACTCATTCATAGAGTCTAAAGGTTAGTGTAAGTGCAGTAGTGTAATCTGATCACATAGCGTGGCGCGTGCAGGGGAAAGCTACAATAGATAGTGTAGAATTGCACACAGCAGTGACCTGCAATAAAAAAATTTGGGGGGGGGGGGGGGGCGTCCTATGGACGAGCCGCCACTGTCCCTGAGTGTACTCAAGAACCTGTTCCCCTTAGCCGAACCGCTGGTCTCATTTATCCAGTTTATTTCAGGGTAATTAAAATCTCCCATTATTAGAACTTGCCCATGCTTAGCTGCATTTTCAATCTGTAACAATAATTGTATTTCCTCACTTTCAGCTATATTTGGGGGTTTATAGCATACCTCTACTAATATTCTTTTGGAATTTGCTGCTCTGCTATTTAACTCTACCCACAAACATTCAACATTATCACTAGTTCTGCCATGAATATCTTCTCTGACTATAGGCTTACATTCAGGCTTACCATACAGACAAATCCCTCCTCCTCTTTTACCATTGACCCTATCTTTCCTAAATAGATTATAACCCTCGAGATTAACAGTCCAGTCATGAGATTCATCCCACCAAGTTTCGGTAATGCCTATTAAATCCCATTTTTCATTAATTGCTAATAATTCTAACTCTCCCATTTTTCCTGGCAAGCTTCAGGCATTAGCAAGCATACATCTTATGTTATGAGTATGTAGTTTGGTGGTGCCTGCCACTATACTTGAGTTACTTAATAATACCTCCCTATTGACTATACTCCCCCTCCCCCCATCTCCTACCCTATGAGTTGTTAATTCATCCCTTATACCCTCTACACTTTCTACCCCATTACTTATATCTAGTCCCCCCCCCCCCACCAACTAGTTTAAAAACCTCTTCAGCCTTTCTACCTTCCTATCCCCAAGTACAAAATCTCCCTCATCATTTAGGTGCAATCTATCCCTGCTGTAGAGATTGTACCGAAGTGAGAAGTCAGCCCAGTGCTCTAAAAACACAAACCCCTCCTTAGTGCACCACATATATAGCCACGCATTTACCTCCCTAAGCTCCTTCTGCCTCCCTGGGCTAGCACATGGCACTTGTAGTGTCTCAGAAAATACTGTTTTCACATATATTTCTGCTGCTTGGCAGCTTAAATAGGTGGATTAAAACTGGATTTTATGTGTATTTTTTGTAGCCATGTATCTTCTTTAGAACTATGTTCCAAACTGTCATCTTCATATTCAACATCTGCATCTACTCTGTGATAGATGTCTTCATTATTGATCTCATTGAGACTATGTCTTCCATTAATATTATCATTCTTCTTTGGAATATAAATTTGCAACTGATTATCCTCATTGTTGGTTGCACAATCCCCGGTCATACATTTTTTTTGATAATGTATAAATGTACATCCTTGATTGCTTCAAATGAATTGAAGCACCTTATCGGAGACAATGATAATACTTTATTTAGGATAGATAAATGATCTTTACTTATCTCTTTGATTGATAAATGAATAACTGACATTTTGTCTGTTTTCATCATCTGGGTCTCTTTGGCCAATTTTGGGTTTTGTATGTACTGTCATTGTTTCTATATCCCCATATGTGTCTGTCTTTCAGATTTCTGGTATATATTGGATCTGCTCTGGACTGTATTCATTCCCTTGTTCATTGTACTTGTGAATGCTGGTCTCCTTCTAAAAAAGGTTCCCTCATTTGTCTATTGTCCATCTCATAATCAGATTTAATATTTTCATCCTCTGTACCTGAAGTTTCTAAGTCTGAGGAAATATGTGATGGCTTATCCCATTTTACTGGATATCTAGAAAATCTCCTTAGATTTGAGTCCAGTCATAAATATTGTCCTTTTGATCATCTTTGGTGTCTCTATTGAATTGTTATTTTTTAGATTGAATTATTTCCCTCTCTTTCTTATCTATTTCAACTTTTATATTCCTGTATTGTCTCTTAAAAGTCCTCTAATGATGGAATGGGATGATCTCATCCTGAAACCCTCTGACGAAGGAGGCAATCTGGTCATTTGGCCCACAGAGGTCTATGTAAAATAAGTTCTAAGACAAATGAATGACATATCCTGTTACAAACCTTTATATGGAGATCCAACTGAGGCTTTTTTTTTTTACATTTACAACAGAATCTTATGTGATGCAAAATCGAAAACATTAATCTCATCAAAAGAATACTCTTTATTAAAAGTAAGAAAATCCAAAATTGCTTCACTATATATGCTTCCCAAGATTCACAAAAATAAAGAAAATCCACCAGGAAGACCGATAATATTGGGTAATAAAAGTCTTGGTGAAAAGGCTAGCAAATATATTGATGCTAGACTAAGATCGATAGTGACTACATTACCCTCATGCGTGAGGAATACTATGGATGCTTAAAGAAGAGTGGAAGGAATCACTTTAAACACCAACACGCTAATGGCAACCTGTGATATTAAATCACTGTGCACCTCCATAGAACATGAAAAGGGAAGGGAATCTATAAGATATGTTTTAAGCATGGAAGCAAATACCAACAATGAAAAGAATGCATTCCTACTTGAATTATTGAGATTTGTATTGGATCACAACTTTTTTGTTTTCGATGGGAGATATTATCTCCAAACCCAAGGCATAGCCATGGAATCAGCCTGTGCCCGCACCTATGCCAACATTTATCTAGGCTGGTGGGAATAGGAATGGGTTTTCTCAGAGGAAGATTTTAAATACACAGAACATATTAGTTTGTGGATAAGATACATAGATGATATCTTAATAATATGGGAAGGAAGTAAGGAAGATTTGGAGGAGTGTATTGCTATCCTCAACATCAATTCCTTTAATTTGAAACTTACCTACCATATTGATTCACAATCGGTCAACTATTTGGATCTGACAATTTAAAAGAACTTAGAATGGGTACTAAATATGGATGTTTGTCGAAAGCCCACTTCAACCAATAATACATTGCACTACCAAAGTTCAAATCCCTATAGGGGAGTTTTTGCGTGTTCTCAGAAATTGCTCCAATATGGATGTTTTAAAATTAAGATTTAAGGAAATGACTGAAAGACTACGTCAAAGGGGTTAAAGTCATAGAATTCTAAAGAAAGCATACCATCGAGCTCTATATACCCCAAGAGAAGAACTGTTGGTTCCCAAAAATAAAAATAAATTTACAAATGTACAAATGGTGAAATGTATAGGAACCTTTAATCAACAATAGAAAAGATAACCATGGTCACCAACAAACACACGTATATGCTCAGAACGGATGATGTTTTAAATACATTGGTCGGAGAAAAAATTAAAATTGGTTGGAGGAGATCCAAAACACTATGGGACCAATTAGTTAACAGCCATTTTCGAAGAGGCAATAAAACCATAGGCTCTTTACCGTATGGTACATATCGCTGTAGCCATTGCAATTTTTGCAAATTTATGACAAAAGTCTGTGAGGTATTTGATAGACAAGGACGTAAAATTAAGATTAAAAGCTTTTTCTAAAAAAGAAAAAGAAAAGGACAAGAAATAAGAATGCAATGAGAGGTATATAATATTTTTTATTTATAGGAAATGACAAAAGAAAATAATAATAGATATATAATCTTTTCCAAGGCAAATATGTACAGTTTAAAGTTGAAATGCATTATAAAAAAGTTGCATATAATTAAGCAACAAATCATATTAAATATCAAGGTCACCACTATAAAATGAAAGGTAGTTGGTAAATGAATTAAAACAGATCATTAAGATACTTCATTATATTCTGGTCATGTATACCAATTAAAAACTAATTATGTTTGCAGACTAATTATAGAGACAAGATATGTTCATTATAGAATATTGTATATTAATATTTACTTGGTGTTTGGGAAAGTATGAATATTGAATGGATATATATATAGAAAAAATGTTGACAACTAATAGAAATTGACCTAATCTATTAAGGACAAGGCTAGTCCTGGAAAAATAGGTGATATTATTCATTAGAATTGAATAATGATGAATAAGCTAGAATCAACATGTGATTGAATATAATAATATTACATTAGATTGATAATAAGTTTATCATTACAATATATAAGTAAGTATCCATCATGTCCTTTTCAAACATAGTGATTTGATCATTGTTTGCAATTATGCATGACTGCAAGTATATGATAATATTAAAATAGATTGATAATTAGTTCATCTTTATAATATATATGGAAGGATTCATCATATCCTTTGCAAACATAGTGATTTGATCATTGTTTGCAATTATGCATGGCTGCAAGTAAATAAATAAATACATAATTGGATTGGGTATATTTTTTTTATTTTTATTTCATACTAATTTATTGAAATGTCTGTTCTCTTCCTTTTCTCCTCGGTTCACGTCCCTCTGAAGATCTTCTATCACCTAAAGTATTTAACAAAAAGAAAAAACAAGAAGGGGTTGATACATGATCATCACCACACTATATAAGGACTTACCTGTTACTCCATGAATCCTGGCCCATGAAGAAGCAGCAGCGAAACATGCACGCTGGCCACCGTCCATAAACCTGTCCACCTCTGATGATGTCACTACTATGCACTGCTGAGGCGCGCAGCACTATGAGTTAAGACGTATTATATTCATACATACATTCTAATGGCCTATCTGTCTTAATAGTTACTTATATTTACACAGGTTTGTATTGGGAATATCTGACTTAATATGTATTATATTTATATAGGTTTGCATTAGAAATGCATAGAGCCTCTAATGGGAGGATATACTACTATATATTAAAACTTTTAAATTTACTGAATCCCAATTTAATAAGGCTAATAGAGTAGTGTATTTATATATTGTGATCGTTTGCTCCTTGGAAGTGATGACAAGCAAGTGGAGTGTGAGTTCTTGTCAGAAGTGTAGGAGTTAAAACTTCTGAAGAACTCCTAATTGGAGCAACTCCCCTTTAAAAGACTGGAAAGCAGACATGGAAAGGTGGGGTGGGGCTGACTAGGCCCTGGGCAGCTGTGCTGCTGAGAGAAGCAAGCACAGAGTGGAAGGTGATCTGGTGTGGAAATACAGTGAAGTTGTGAACTACCCTGTAAAGGATCGCCAAGTGACTGTTACTGGGAGAACGGGGACTACAGCAAGTCGTGTGAGCTGGAAGATTGACTTCAGACTCAGGAGGTGAAGTCACAAGGAAGCCACGTAAGTGAAGGGGATTAGTGAGGAATCCCAGGCAGAGTTTGCCTTAAAGGCCTAGGCACGGTTGTTGCTGAAGTATTATGCCCCAGGGAAGAAGTGAAGATAAAGAGAAGTTAATACAAGTGAGTTTGTGTATGCAAGGGTCCCTGGGGTGAAGCATACGGGAGAGATGGGCGGGCCCTATGCTTCACCCGCAACCGTGTCCCTGAGAGGAGCGCTGTGTCCCAGAGAGGAGCGTTGTGTCCCAGAGAGGAGCGCTGTGTCCCAGAGAGGAGCGCTGTGTCCCACAGAGCGAGAGAGGAGCTGTGTCCCAGAGAGGAGCGCTGTGTCCCAGAGAGGAGCGCTGTGTCCCAGAGAGGAGCGCTGTGTCCCACAGAGCGAGAGAGGAGCTGTTTCCCAGAGAGGAGCACTGTGTCCCAGAGAGGAGCGCTGTGTCCCACAGAGCGAGAGAGGAGCGCTGTGTCCCACAGAGCGAGAGAGGAGCGCTGTGTCCCACAGAGCGAGAGAGGAGCGCTGTGTCCCACAGAGCGAGAGAGGAGCGCTGTGTCCCACAGAGCGAGAGAGGAGCGCTGTGTCCCACAGAGCGAGAGAGGAGCGCTGTGTCCCACAGAGCGAGAGAGGAGCTGTGTCCCACAGAGCGAGAGAGGAGCTGTGTCCCACAGAGCGAGAGAGGAGCTGTGTCCCACAGAGTGAGAGAGGAGCTGTGTCCCACAGAGCGAGAGGAGCTGTGTCCCAGAGAGCGGAGCTGTGACCCAGAGTGGAGCGGTGTCCCAGAGGTTGCTGAAGAGGGCGACCTAATCTCGCTGGGACCCTCACCTGTAAAGAGACTGTTTATTTCCTGGCCACAAGGTGGCACTACCCAAGTTAAAGGACTGTTTTCAAGCTGACCACCAGGTGGCAGACTACCCAAGTTAAAGGACTGTCTACAACCTGGCCACGAGGTGGCATTCTCCCACCTCGCGGAGAAGTAATTGTTTTTTTAAGCAGAGCTACGGCTACCGCTGTTTTTCTTTCTTCAAATAAACCTATTTGCTGCACTTTCAAGCCGGTATCAGCCCTTCATTCAAGAAACCACCGCTATATGCGGCCATCCTGATCACAATATATATATATATATATATTTATTTAGCTTAGTTTAAGGGGTACATGACAGGCCCCCAAAGCCACCACATATATTTTGTTTTTCTTGTGAGTTTAGTATAGTCAGCTGCACAACAATAGCAAGGGAATAAGTGGAGGATCACAAGTTCTGTCACTATAGACAGTGCAGGGACTGACCCACTACGCCCTTTATCTAAATTGTTCAGCACTTTATTATAGCCCCTTTGCATATCTATGCACCTTTATAGCACTTAGCACATAGTTATTTGTTTTAGATTTATATTTACACTAACTGTATATTGTCATCTATTCAATTTGTGATATTCCCAATATATTGATTACCTGCAGTGTTTTTGGCCTATATTTATATGTATGTTCAATGAGATTTTTTAATACAATCATATATTATATGTTCAATGACCTTTTTTGATACAATCATATATTATAATCTATTCAAATTGTTCTATTATAATGTATACATATTATATCACACTCCAACTGATTGGCAATTCATACTGTATCTATATTATTGTTATCATTTTCTCAACAACATATATAATATTATCATATTAATTGAGACGTAGAAAGAGGTGGAAGTTGTACATTTTATATTTTTTATACATACTTGTGATTTTTATTTTAAATCAAGCTTTAATAAAAAGATGTGTTACATCCCCAGTAGTGAGGGGGACATGTTCACCCCTTAATCCTTCTGCTTACTAGTATTGGGGCACCCCTGTAGGGTCTGGGTTCTTACAGTCTCAGCATTTCTGACTTGTTCAGGCCAGGACATCAGTTCAGGACCTCAGGAACACAGCAGGCAAAATGCAGGCTTGGCAAAATAATAAATGCCTTTATCTCTATCTTTCTCTAAAATGACAGATATACCTTTTTTTACGTATCAACCATCAGAACAAACTTTAATAACTGACTCACAGCATGACAGTTACAGATGACATCATGACATTCCAAATGCAGTTAACTCTTTATGAACTAGCTACAACTAAAATGTAATATAGAGTTTAAACACATAACATCACACATTGTCTTTGTAATAAAACTAGGTGGCTGGTTTTTGCCACACAGCTCCCCCGTAACCACAAGCCGGCATACCCAGTCTGATCCCAGCGGATCGGCTTGGGGATGTCTGGGGAAGTCCTCGCAGATCACTTTTCCAGTTCAGTTTGACTGGATAATCCGTCAGTGTTGCCATTTTGCTTTCCCGGGCGGTAATGTATTGTAAAGTCAAAGAACTGCAGCGCTAGACTCCAGCGAAGCAGTCTGTCATTGTCTCCTGCCACCCTATTGAACCACACTAACGGGTTGTGATCTCTGAATAAGGAAAAGGGTTGCCCATGGAAATCCGGCTGTAGCTTCATGAGGGCCCAAACCATGGCCAGGCAATCTGTTTAGATGGCGGCATAGCTTACTTCTTGGGGTAATAATAATACGGTCCCCAATCCAAACATAGAAGCGTCTGTGTGAATATGAAAACGTTTGGTTGGATCAGGAGAAGCCAGTACAGCCTTGATTAGAGCAGTTTCAGTTGTTGAAATGCCTGTTCACACTCTGGGGCCCCAGACTGCCGGCCTAGGAAGGTTCTCACGGGTCAGATCAGTAAGTGGCTTGGCCAGGGCACTATAGTTGGGCATAAATTTGCGATAAAACCCTGCAGTTCCCAGGAAAGTTAGGACCTGAGTCTTCGTACGGGGGGTCAGCTATTTGGCTACAGCCTCTATCTTGGCTGGTTTAGGTTTCTGTTGACCACTATCTAACTGATGGCCGAGGTACTGCACTTCAGCCATCCCTATGTGACACTTACTAGGTTTGAGAGTCACACTGCTCCTACGTGAGTCAGGTGTTCTGACCAAGTGTCTCTATAAATAGCTATATTGTCCAGGTAGGCGCAAGCGTACTCCTGGAACCCGTCCAAAAGACAATCTACCATCCGCTGGAAAGTTGCAGAAGCGTTTTTCATCCCGAAAGGGCATGACTCAAAACTGGTACAGGCTAAACAGGGTAACAAACACTGACTTGGGTATGGCATCTTTGGCTAGTGGAATTTGCCAGTACCCCTTACGGAGATATATTGTAGTGAGGTACAACCCCCGGGCCATTTTGTCTAAAAGTTCATCTTTCATAGGCATTGGATAGGCATCAGACACCTTTGTGTCATTTAGCCTCCTATAGTCCACATAGAATCAGGTCGTTCCGTTCCGCTTTGGTACTAGCGCTACCGGGGATGCCCAGGGACTATCAGAATGTTCAATAACCCCTAGCTGAAGCATCACCTGAATCTCTTTACGCATATTCTCCTTTACAGATTCAGGGATGTGGTAGGAAGTTTGGCATAGTGGTTGTTGGCCGGGGGTGTCTACGTGGTGAGTGGCCAGAGGCGTGTAACCAGGCAGATTGGAGAAAGTGGCCCTTTTGGACTTAATCAACTCCTGTGCCTGGGTATTCTCTTGTGGGTGCAGCCATTCTCCTAGATGTACCCCTCTGAGACACTCTGTCTGGTCTCCTTTTTCTAAGAGGTCTGGTAGAGAGAGGTTCTCAAAATCTTCAGAGACTGGGGCGCAAATAGCTGCCACATCCTCTGTGCGCTCATGATAAGGTTTTAGCATATTCACATGGAGCATGCGTCTTCTCCCTACTCCAAAGCACGGGCTAATCACATAGGTGGTATCGCATTTTTGTTCTACCACCCAGTATGGGCCCTGCCAGGCGGCCTACAGCCTGTCATTGCGGACGGGTTTTAAAATCAATACTTTTTGTCCCATTTGAATGCTGCGGTCCCTGGCTCCCCTATCGTACCATCGGCGCTGCCGCTGTTGGGCCATCTGGGTCAACTCCTCCAGGCGGTCCCTAAATTCCAAGACATATGGGACGATAGGCATATCATCTAACCTATCCCTTTCTAATGCTCTCTTATTAAGTCTAGTGGGCCTCTTACCCTTTTACCGAGTAGTAGTTCAAAAGGGGAGAATCTGCTGGATTTTTGGGGGACCTCCTTGTATGCAAATAGTAGGTGGGGCAGGAATCTTTACAAGTCTTTCCTAGTGTCTATGAACGTCCAGAGCATTTGTTTTAGCGTCCCATTAAAAAGTTTGCAGAGACCATTAGACTGGGGGTGGTATGCCGAGTTTACTATGGGCTTAATTCTGCATAGTCTCCAGAGTTGGTGGGTGACTTCGGCGATAAATTGGGTGCCCCGATCCGAAATAATCTCTTGGGGAAATCCCATGAGGGAGAAAATCTGCATCAGGGCATCCGCGACCGTCTCAGCGTGGATATTGGTCAGGGTGCTGGGGACAGCAATGCAGGCTTATACGATGGGCGAGGTGGTGGTAGGTGGTGGCACCATGCATCATAGTGTGAATCGGCCAGTCGAGCGGTGTCAGAGAGGGTAAGGGGGTTACGGTCCGTTACCCGTACTTGCACCTCCGGGGTCAGTCCACTGAAGAACTGCTCTAATTGAATCAATTGCAGGAGTTCTTCCATGGTTGTAGTTCGGTCAGCCTGAACCCATCCCATGACAGCTCTCTGCAGTCGATAAGCCCACTCGGCATGGGAGTCCTTCTCCTGTTTGTTGAGCTCCCGAAATCGGTCTCGGTATGCCTCTGGGGTGATAGCATATCACGTTAAGATGGCCTGCTTCACATGGTGGTAATCTTTGCTGTCCTCGTCTGGTACTGCCCGGTACGCCTCTGC